>LPNX010230508.1:4975-67989 GCA_001517045.1 Pseudotsuga menziesii
GTCTTATTTTGCCTATAAAAAAGTCTTATTTTAAAGGAAAAATTGCAAAATGTATATGATTTTCAATATAAATTGCTTCTAAATGTATGTTATTTTGTTAAATGTCTAAAAAACACACCTGAAATTAGAAAGTAATAATATTTTACAACGAAGATGATTCAAAGGCCCCCAAAAATGCCTTAAAATGAAAATGTGTGATACTGGTATCAACCCTTTTTTATATGGAGGTAAAATTAGCTACTAAAATTAGGAGAGAGAAAAACGAGAACTGTGTCGAGTTCTCATTTCATAGTATAAGTGGTTAGTTGTGAGTTGGAGAGGAGACACACTTCCTTCTTCAATCTATATTCTTCACAAGAGAGGACGCACTACCTTGCAGAGATGCTTAGTGAAGGCACATCTATGGAATAGGCTTAGTATACATTGATAGAGGGTGCACACTCGTTTCCAACTAGTACTTACCCGAGAAAGAACACAGTGGATATCAGTAATATCCCAATTTTGACCCCTATTGCATTAAAATTGTACATGATGTAAATATCATTATTAAATCACGGCGAGGAGCTCAAAGCCAAGGCCCCACCATCGATTTAGCGTTTTATGTATCGACAATTAAAATTGATGCATATGGTTCTCATGCTAGCTAGGCACATTATAAATTGAGACATCATGTAAATATGCAATTTAATAAAATACCCACAACTAGCCATGCAATGCAACAAGAGATGAGGGCATGATTTTCACAAGGAAAAGGGGGGGGGGGTTATTCAAACCCTTGAGCTGATAGTGTTAAGCCAAATGTCAATAAGAGAACCCATAAAGTCTCACCTACCCATTTTGTCTTATGCACCCAATCATTTAATTCTTCCAAGAGTTGGTTGAGGTAGTTAATGCATTAGGAATGGAGAGGTATGGCAGTCAATTTCGTGTATGGGCAAGCCATCGATTTTGGAAAATCATATTTTTTCTTATGGGGCAAGAAAACACCCAAAAATGTGTTCCCAATTCATTCCTCACGTATGTGTTTCACTTCCTCACGCGGATGGAGCTAGCTGGGCGTTTTCTTCACGATTTCTGTATTTCCCTTCAGTTTTTCCATGGCTGGAAATCTGTTTTTGTGTTGCACAATGGATGGGGAGAGAGATTCACGATTTGGGGGTTTATAGAGGTTGTATTTTCCCCTGAAGGCCCAAACACGTTTTCCAAAATTGAATTGCTCTCCCAGGGTTGATTTTTCCCTTCTACGATTTCATTTTTTGTTTCCAAAATGTTTTCCTTCATGTCGAACACTTGTGTTTTGATGTTATGTGCATCCTTGTTTTGGTTTGAACTATAAGTAAGAATTTAGGAGTGGAAGAGGACCAGAATTGGCTTGATAAACCTAGTGAAGAGAGGAACCTCACAAAAGATCAAGACAGGTTGGTTACTCTTTTATGCACACCTTGAAGAACACTAGAATGGAAGGTATGACCTGAGGGACTGTGTAACAGTGAAGGGAATACTTCCTTATGTTGGGTGTGTAGGTATTTTGGGGACCAAGTTAGATATATCTTGTAGAAGTGCCCATAGCTCTGTGGTTGAGCTCACTAGATTAGCAATTCTTCCTTTCCACTGCCTTAGCAGCCTGATAAACCCAACTATGGATTGGCTTGGTTGAACCTTGGTGTGTATTTGGCTATGTGTGAGCATGTTGTTCCCTTTTTCCTTGTGGAAATCATGCCTAGCTCTTGGGTGGCAGTTTTGTTGAGAGATTGATGAACAGAATTGGCCTATGGTTGGGTGTCACATTGCAGCAACATAACTAGTTGCTCGAGGAGGCTCATTTTCAAGATAAGTATTTTCTTGTATTAACTCTACAATGTATTCGTTTTAAGAATATTATGAATGTATTGAATGAGATTTACTTCCATTGTATTTTCATACATTATACATTTGTATATGTTTTTACTTTCAATGCATTTTTTATTATGTTCATGGGGCTAGATGCCCGGTTAGATAGCAGTTCGTCACGTCCTCTCTAGGCGAGAGGGGAGGGGAAGTGACAATATCTTGAGGTTGTAAAGATTTACAGTAGAGGGCACTTTCATTCTTTTGCTTCCACTGATATTAAGGAGGGGCATACTGCATCTTAAAAGGATATCCCTATTCAGAGAGGGGTACATCTGTAACTTATTCAATTTGCCCACTTCAATTCCTCTTTTCAACTTTTCAGGAGTTGGGCAGTTCAAATCTCTTTTGTCCAAAGATCTGGGCATCAATGATCCACTGGATAGCTCTTCCATTAAAGTCTAAGGTATAATTTCTTGGATAATCACTCAAAATTAATGACTTAATAAGAATTTATGAAGGAACTCATTCAAACCAATTGAGATTGCATATATCCACATCAATGCTTACATCTTTTGAATCCTGTGAATAAAACCCGATTTGCCAATACTTGTCATCTCTATTTCAATGATTTTAAGTATGCAATACCATAAAATAAAAGTACACTGGAATGAAACTCCAGCATTCATATGAATGACACAAAGATCTATTTGGTCAAAATAATGGTCCAAATTCCACTACAGCATTCATATCAATGACACAAACATCTATTTGGTCAAAATAACGGTTTCCAATTTCCATTTATTAAATATATTGCAAATTTGCAATATAACAAGAATATTTGGCTCTTCATTTAAGAGCAGAGGCAAAGGTCTGTACTAGGTACTAGTTAAGACACTAAAATAAATAGAGCGTATATACAGGGAGTGTTAAATCAGAACCCATGAGCAAAGCAAATGAGTCTAATATAGATACATCTGAAAAAGTTTTGTTGCTCAAGAAGCCCTTTCTGAAGCAGTAGCAAATGCAATATTAGAAATGAAGTCAGCTATACAAGTAGAAGATTATGTTCTATTAATCATATCATCCAAAAAAATACTTATCGGCATATTAAAACTATTTTAGTTTATTTGAAATATTATATATATGTCATTTTAATATTTTAGTCTGATAGTTTTGGGTTATACAGTTGATCGCGTGGGATAAGCGTTCACCAAATCGCCCCGTTTTTCCGGCCGATTTTTGATTAAAATCAGTCAAATGTTTGCTGTGAAATTGTTTATTTCGTTATTTTGGAATTTTACTCACCTTATTAGCCGGTCCTGTACTAAATCGGGCATTTTAAAACTACCCAAATGATTAAAATTACGATTTAATTCCTGTAAAGTATGATTTTCACCAAAATTGATCTGCCGGATTCCGGCGAGTCGGGGGCGATTTGGTGAACGCTTATCCTGCTCCTACAGTTGATATAGCAATAGATACTTTTTAAAAAGAGAGAATAAAGATATAATCTTTTGAAACTTAATGATAGTTTTGAGTTATACAGTTGATATAGCAATAAATACTTTTTAAAACAGAGATAGAATAAAAATATTATCTTTTGATACGCATTTAGTCAGCTAAGACTATGTAACTTTGATTCATATTTAAATAGCAAGTTACAGGTTTTTTCTTTAAATAAAAAAATAAAATTACACTTTTCAAGAGGCAATAAAGTATAGTTTTGTCTTTTCTTTCAAAGTTATTGGCGGCCACGTCTCCTCAGCCAACTTCCGTGGCTCGAGTTTATCATCCCTCTCATGGCTCGAGTTTATTATTCATATATACATGGAATATAAAAGTATTTAATAACTATAAAGCGAGATGCCATAATTTTGAAAAGAATTTATATTTAATATATGCCTTTTCAAACTTTTATGGGCTAATTTTATGGGCGAACCTTAAACATCATATTGACTAGTGTTAAAGAGTGGAATCCTCAATGTTTTACAAAGATTTAATTCAAAATAAAAAATAATATTATATTTAAAGTTTTATACTAAATGTTTATGAAAAGTCTTGAGGAATGCTACGGGATACTTTTTGATCTGAGACAATATGTTGAAAGTGATTTTGCTTGAGGACGTGGCAAATTCCATAAACAATGAAGAAAAAGAGTTGGAACAGTATCCAGATAATCAAAGTGGTAGGCAACTTCATCATGAAAAATTTTCTTTTTAATCTTCTTACTCTTAAGTTTAGTGATTTAAAAAGATTGGTTTAACTAGTTTTGGAAATGGATTTGTTTTTTTTCTTCTTTTCTTTTTTTTCTTTCTTTCTTCCAGTAAGTCTAAATTAGAGAATTGGATAATTTAGCTAATTTAGGGATTAGTCGAAAGTAGGCTTGATTAATATCAAAAGTATAGTTCCATTTCCATGCCCCTTTCATAACTAATTGTCATTAATCTTTTAATGATAGTGATGTCCAATTGGAAAATTATGCATAACTAATTGTCATTAATCTCTCAATGATAGTGATGCCCAAGTGGAAAATTATGCATAGGTGAAAGAACAAAATACTATGGCCATCTCTCTCATTCTTCTTTTCCTTTATTTCAATGAATACAATAGATGTTGTTCATAATATTAATAAATTGTCATAAGGAAATTGCTAAGAGGTAATAATGTGGCTTTCAATTCTAACAATGGGAAGGGACAAGGTGATTGTTTGGCTAGTCGCTTGCACCTTAACTTACAAGTTCTAGAGTTTCTTCGAGTCTCATTTCTCCTTCACTTGCAAGTTCCATATTTTCCTCTAGTCTCATTTCACATTCACTTGCAAGTTCCATATTTTCCTCTAGTCTCCATCCTTAATAGAGTCCTTTGTGTACCTTGTATTAAGAGAATTTGTATGAAGCATAGTTATTGAAATGATCATTATACTTGTATTGTAAGGATAAATTATGGAGTTGGATGGATGATAAATTATGGAGTTGGATGGACAATAAATTATGATCAATGCCCTTGTTATGATATTGAATAGAGAAAGAAATAGTGGACAGACTCAAAAAACCAATTCATTCAATCTTTTTCATAAATCTAGTAAGAATTTTGTCAAAAGTTATAATTCCATTTGATTGATGAGAACTTTTCCCTTGGGGGTTTTGCTCCATTTTAAGGCGACCAAAGCCATAAAAAAAAGAAAAAGATAAAGCAAATCTTTACCTCACTCAATTTTTTTTTTGTCAACTTTTAAGCTTACTCTATAAAGAAATAGCAATGTTCTCAGTTAATATAGAAAAGAACTGGAAACATGACTAATTCATGCATATTTGAAATTGGCATATTTGTGATGTACACACTGTGACTCAAATATGAAATATACTAAAGATATCTATAAACCTTTGAAAGAAAATCCATAGAAAGGATTTACTTTGGGAAATATTTTTTTTCTTAAATATGAATAAAATATGATAATGGAGAATAATATCTATGGATTTTATTGGATGATGATGGCTATTAATGTTCACTAAGATAAACTTTGGTTTATGAGACTTTAAAAGGTAAAGAATTACTTGGTTTGCTTTAAAAAAATAATGTGTTTGAAAATATTTAAGAGAAACATTCTTAAATCACTATAGTTTGTATGAGTTAAAAGGTTAGGAAGGTCGGTATTGTGACAAATATTTTGAATTTGTGATATTTTTTACCTCCAATGATATAATTGAATATTATCGAAGGCCCTCCATGATAAAATTCAATTGCATCATGTTGTGCAGACAACTCATATCTAAGGATTTGACACGAATTGTTGATGTATTTGTAACTTCAAAATGTATTCACTTGTATTTCTCATTGTATTTCATTGTACCCCGACGAAGATGGTTGTTCCTCTGATCGGGAGAGTCATTAATATAATTAAGTCATCTAAAGTCATTGAGGTTAACCTTCCATTGTAAGTTGGGGCATTAGACCCCATAGTTGAATTATATTAGGGTTATTAGACTCTCCTAGAGAAGTCGGCCCTGTAGGATAATTGTCAAGTGGAAATTAAGTATAAATAGAGAGTGAGACTCTCTATTTTGATACACACACACAGTCAACTAGATGGTAGCCATGGCCATCTCTCTCTATCTGTTGCATGAGCTTGCAGAGTTGCAATCTTATAAATAGAAAAAAGGTAAAATGGTGGTGCACAGAATAAAGGACTAGACGGAAGAAGAAGGTGGCGCATATTTCCCTACAAAGTTTAATGGCTTTTGGGCATGGATCACCACATATTTTACATCACCGGTTGGATACAATGTGTATGGATTTTTTTGGGGGGTTTCAAGTGGGGTTGGAAACTGTGAGGGATAGAGGTGGTATTTATTATACATGGAAGTCTAGGGCATCACCGCTCCTTGAGGTTTAATATAAAAGTTCAAAAAGAGAGATGGAGTGGAGGGGTGATAGAAACATTCAGTTTCCATTCTTCACCATTGAGATGATTCCCTGAATCCCCATTGCTTTTTATTATTGGGTACAAATCTGCTTGGCGCTTTCTCTACTGATCTGTGGCAAAGTGGGTGATAATTTCGTTAGTAGAAAAAAGAGTTAGTTGTTGTTGGAGACATTTACCCACCATGCACACTTAATTTGGTTAATTTGGCCTTATTAAACCACTATCCTAAGTTTTATTGACTTAATTGACATCAGAGGAGCACTATATGACATCAGCATGAGCACACCCACACCTACCTTCATTCAAGGAGGACAACTAAGCCTTCTCCTTCATTCGGGGAGGCTAACTGGAGCACTCTGGAGGTGATCTGAGTGTCATAAATGCACCTAATTGATAACTGATGGTTACAATAAGTTAAGGTGAGTGGTAAAGGCACCTCCATTCATTTTATTAATTATTTTATTAATATTTAATGAATTGGAGTCAACAAGAGCGCCTCCAACCACCTCTGATGGCCAGTTTGACTTCAGTTAACCTCATCGGGGTTCATTGGAGTTATTGATGCACTACCACTTGTTGGTTGGCATGCAGTGACATGTGTCTGAGATACTTTCAGTTAGACTCAGTCATTCATTGCACTCTGACTTCAGTTAGGACTCAGTTGAGTCAGTCGACACTTGATCAGTTGGTTAACTAGTGTGTTTACTGTGGCTTATAGTCAGTTAAGCTACACCCATTCATTCAATTCGAATGACCTCCTTGGGAATTTGAATTGTCTTAGCATTCATGCATCTTGCATGATCATTGTATTGTATTATTCATTATTCATTGATTATACAGAGCTGCTACTTCCATTGCAACACCATTTTGCCAATTTTATGCATATTTGTCTGTATTCTTTGTGAGACTGTGTTTTCAGTTCCTAGACCACTGTGACAAATTAATTTGGGACAAATTGGAAACCCTGTATGGAAAACAGGATGATTTGAGAGTATACCAGCTTGAAAATGAGTTGATGTCTCTTCAGCCTTCCAATTTCAAGACCTTACATGATTTTTTCACAAAGTTCAAGCACATTGTCATACTGTTGAAGCAATGTAAGATGGAGAAGGAGGATGATCAACTCATCCTCACCATACTCTCCAAACTTGGAGCTGATTATTCGGTGTTTGTCTCTACATTCCGTGTGAGGAATCTCACAACCCCTAGATGGAAGATGCCTTCACTCAATGTCTTCATTGAGTCCCTAACAAGTGAACATGATAAGCTTGTCCAAATGCGGATCATCAGATCCTCCCGTGATCAAGCCCTTTATGTATCGGGGCCCAACGATCTGAAGGGTAAAGGAAAGCAGCAGAAGAACCCAAAAACCAAATTTGAAGCTCCTAAGCCTAAAGTTGAAAACCAGCAGCATGAAGAGCCTTCCGGCTCAAAGAAGAACAAAGGCAAAGGGCATCATGGGAAGGAAAAAGTCAAGTGTTCATACTACGGGAAGGGCTTCCACCCTGAACATGCCTGCATGAAAAAGAAACTTGATGAAGCTTCTTCTCTTCTTGAGAAAAATCACATCAATCTTTTGGAAAGCTTTCGGAGGAGAGATCAGCAAGATCGGGAACCATAGCATGAAAGAGGTCATGCCCTCATGGCAAGCACTTCGAAGTCCAAAGCACTCTTGATAAAAGGAGGGCTTTGCAAACACAAAGCATAGAATGTATGTTTATTGGATATCCTGATGAATCAAAAGGTTTCAAGCTGCTGGATATCAAAACAAAATAGATCATCATTGAAAGGAGTGTCAATTTCGATGAGCCTTTTCAGGAGGTAGAACTAGTGAAGGAGAAAACTGCTAAATCATCCTTCCTATTCTACTGAATATTTGACTGATGTAATTGGGGGTGATGACCTTGATTTGGATCCTCTAATTTCTGATATCAGTGTATAGCAAACATCAAATGCTAAATCAGAACCTGAAGTACAAAATCATCTCCCAACTTGGGCCTAACAAACACTCTCCTCCGCAGGAGATTACATTGGAAATCCGGATGATCCAAGGAGAACCCGGTCCGATTTCCAAAGAGTAGGTATTGCGCTCTCTTGTCCTAATTATTTGTTGTCTGAATTTTGTTATTTGATGATAAGTTCAGAACCTAATTCTTACTACCATGCTTGGAAGGATTCGAGATGGCAAGTTTCCATGGATGAAGAGATGAATTCTCTTCAGAAAAACACCACATGGGAGCTAGTTTCTCTTCCTTTAGGGAGAAAATTGGTTCAATGAAAATGGGTGTTTCGGACTAAGGTTGTTGCCGATGGAAGCACCTGCAAATATAAGGCAAGGATGGTAGCAAAAGGTTTCTCCCATGTCCAAGGTGTGGACTACCATGGGAATTTTTCATCGGTTGCAAAAATGGACTCCATCTGCCTAGTTTTGGCAATTTCTGCATCTAAACATTGGGAAGTGCATCGTATGGATGTTAAGTCTGCCTTTCTACATGGAGATATTCATGAGGATATATACATGAAGCAGCCTGAGGGCTACCTTTCTGATCCATATTTGGTTTGCAAGCTAAAGAAGTCACTATATGGGTTAAAACAAGCCCCAAGAGAGTGGTATTCCAAGATGGATGCCTTCCTTCTCTCGCAAAACTTTCAAAGGTGTAAATTAGATCCAAATGTGTATATATAGCAGTCTAATGGTCATTTGATTATTATTGTTTATATGTTGATGACTTACTGATTATAGGTAGCATAGTACCTTCTATTTCAGTCATCAAAACTACTCTCCACAATGCATTTGAAATGAGCGATTTGGGGCTCTTGAAGCAATTTATGGGGCTCGAAATTGAGCAAAATTTTGATGGGATAATGGTCACTTAGTCCAAATACAAATCAGACATGTTAGTCAAGTTTAACATGGCTGAATGTAAGGATTTTCCATTCCCTTTCCTTTCAGGGATCAGCCTTGAAGAAGGAAAAAGCACACCTCCCATGGACTGCACTATTTATCGACAGCTGAATGGTAGCTTGCTCTACTTGACTCATTCTCAGCCTAATATCTGTTATGCCATGAATGTTGTGTCAAGATACATGCAGCAACCTCATGATCTTCATTGGAAGGCAGCCAAGAGGATCCTCTAGTATATTCAGGGAACCAAGACCTACGACATTCACTATGTTGCAGACTTCGAGCTAGAGCTAGTTGGTTACACAGATTTCGATTGGGCGGGTGATTCCATTGATCGAAATTCTACTTCCGGATATGTCTTCATGTTTGGTGGTGACCCCATTTGTTGGTCTAGCAAAAAGCAGGCCACCATAGCATTGTCTTCAGTAGAGGCCGAGTACCGAGGAGTGGTGAATGCTTGCATACAAGCTGTTTGGTTGCAAGGCATTCTTTCAGAGTTTGATCTTGGTAGTACATTTTCCACTGTCCTCTTTTGTGGCAATCAAAGTGCTATTAAGATATCCCGATAGATCCAGTTACCAGGCAGAGGACCAAGCATGTAGAGATACACATGCACTACATCAGAAAGTTAGTGCATGACAGGACCATCATTCTGCAATACTACCTGACTGATGAGTAGATTGCGGACATCTTCATCAAGATATTTTCAGAAAAAAAGTTCACTTACCTCCGTTCACTGTTGGGGGTGAGTTCATCAAGGTGATCAAACTACATTCAGTGTTTAGCTTGAGGGGGGGGGGGGTTTCCCACTAGTTCTCCCCTCTTTTCCTCACTTAGATTTATTCTTGAGCATTGTTTTAGTTACTTTATTGTACATGGTGACCTATGGCCTTAGTTTCTGGGGCCCTAGCATTTCATGCACTTTATGTTTTCTACCTCTTTTAAGTATAGCTTAAGGGGGGGTGTTGGAGACATTTACCCACCATGCACACTTAATTTGGTCAATTTGACCTTGTTAAACCACTATCCTAAGTTTTATTGACTTAATTGACATCAGAGGAGCACTATATGACATCAATATGAGCACACCCATGCCTACCTTCAGTCAAGGAGGCCAACTAAGCCTTCTCCTTCATTCAGGGAGGCTAACTGGAGCACTCCGGGGGTGATCTGAGTGTCATAAATGCACGTAATTGATAACTGATGGTTACAATCAGTTAAGGTGAGTGGTAAAGGCGCCTCTATTCATTATATTAATTATTTTTTAAATATTTAATGAACTGGAGTCAACAGGGGCGCCTCCAACCACCTTTGATGGCTAGTTTGACTTCAGTTAACCTCATCGGGGTTCATTGGAGTTATGGATGCACTACCACTTGTTGGTTGGCATGCAGTGACATGTGTCTGAGCTACTTTCAATTAGACTCAGTCATTCATTGCACTCCGACTTCAGTCAGGACTCAGTTGAGTCAATTGACACTTGATTAGTTGGTTAACTAGTGTGTTTACTGTGGCTTACAGTCAGTTAAGCTACACCCATTCATTCAATTCGAATGACCTCCTTGGGAATTCGAATTGTATTGGCATTCATGCATCTTGCATGATCATTGTATTGTATTATTCATTATTCATTGATTATACAGAGCTGCTACTTCCATTGCAACACCGTTTTGCCAATTTTATGCATATTTGTCTGTATTATTTGTGAGACTGTGTTTTCAGTTCCTAGACCACCGTGACAAATTAATAGGTGTATTGGTTTGGAAAGAAACAAATATTATTCAATTGGGACTAAACTAATCATGGGTGCCAAATATTTCAAAGCATGGATTCAAGGTAGATGCTTATCTCAGCTAGAATTTTTATTTTGCTATTTTTTTCAATGTGTTGAATTCAATGTTTGAATGTTTGTGTGGATTTCTATTTCATAAATGTTTTTAAGGGAAGTTGTTTCATCTAATTGTAGTGGATTTATTAATTCCTTAGTGGCATAAATTGATTGAAAATGCAATATTTTATTCAACACATATTTTTATGAAATGTGAAGTTAATTTATTGTTATAAATTGAAGTGTAATTTTTTTAAAGCTTTTCATTATAGAAGGCCCATACATATATACCTTTCTAACTAAAATTAAGACCAGCGCTTCAAATTTGATCCCGGGTCCCCTCTTCTTGAAGATAATCACCGTTATTGCCTCACTTTTTATAATTTAGGTAGCTATTGAGAATGGATAATAGTGGAACTTCTCTTTCAATTTTGGGGGTTATTATTTTTAGATAAGATATTTTTTTAAATAGAAAAACTTATTATAAAGTAATACGAAGAGGGGAAATAAAATATACTTACTTTTATTTTTAAATGTAAGTTTATTCATCATTATTATTTATGAAAAATCAAATACTTAACTCCATTTTGCAGTTGAGAGTTGAATTAATGTGCAATTCGTGTGATAACATGTAGTTAAGGCATGAGGTATAGACAAGGGTGATCAGATAACTTATTTGTGGCACTTAATTTGTTGCCTATCTGTGTTCACTGGCCACAAGTTAAGTGGTTGCATTGGTATAATTGTTTATTTCAGTTTTGGAACAACTACAATAAAATCAATTTGGATAGTACACTTGTCTCATCCTCATGCAATCTAGGAAAAATATAAATTTCTGTCCACTCCAAATTCTAAGGTAATATAAACCTCTATCAATATAAAAAAATAAAATTATAAATATAAAAATATTAATAAATTAAATAAATTTTAAATTCAACTTTAAAAATAAAATTAGAAATATAAAAATATTAATAAATTAAATAAATTTTAAATTCAACTTTAAAAAAAAGTTAAAGTTTATCTTATTATTAAATAAATTCATTATTACAATTCACAAACACAAAATCGAAACGCCGACTTACAAAATGACTACTGCGGAATCAAAACGTCGACTTACAAAATGATGGTTCCTGATTCGGAGTCGAAACGTCGACTTACAAAATGATGGTTCCTAATTCGGAATCGAAACATCGACTTACAAGATGATGGTTCTTGATTCGGAATCGAAATGTCGACTTACAAAATGACTACTGCGGAATTTCCGAAAAAACCCTACACTAAAATCTATAACACTTAAATATACCCCAGAATAATGCTTTGGTTACTACCCAATGCATTATATTCGCACTTCTCATTTCTCTCACAATAAATACAAAATCCAAAACCTACAACATTTAAATATACCCCACAATAATGCTTTGCTCTAGTTACTACCCAATGCATTATATTGACTTCTCATTTTTCTCACAATATTGCTTTGGTTACTACCCAATACATTATATTGGCACTTCTTATTTCTCTCTCAAGCTATACTCTACAACATATTTATAAAGAGAACAATATGTTCTATACTCTACAACATATTTATAAAGAGAACAATATGTTCTATATTCTACAACATATTTATAAAGAGAACAATATGTTCTATACTCTACAACATATTTATAAAGAGAACAATATGTTTATTGATCCACTATCCAAAGAATCAATATTACTGAATTAAGGTTGTTTGAAAATGGAAGCATATTTTGAGCCTATCATTATCCAAAGGTATACTTATCAGCTTACTAAAACTATTTTAGTTTATTTACATATTATATATGTCATTTTAAGAGTTTTGAGTTATACCGTTGATATAGCAATAAATACTTTTTAAAACAGAGAGAATAAAGATATTATCTTTTGAAACTTAATGATTGTTTTGAGTTTTTTTTTTTTTTTTCAGAGGAAAAAATACCATCTTTTGATATTCAATTGAATCAAAAAGATAAAATATACAGAGATCAACATCATGTCAGTTGGGAAGACTTCAGTCATAGCACCCATACAAGATACACTAACAATAAAGAAGTGTAATAGATGTCTGCCAACACATTTAGATAGATAGACCAAGTCTGATCTATGCAGACTTGTATCATCATCCCTGAGTGATCAAGTCAGCAATATATTGGAAAATATGACCATTAAACATACAATCTGAGCATCCGACAAGCTGATAATCTCCCAATAATGACAAAGAAAATGTTATAATAGACATGATAAACCAACTGCTGTAATAAAAGTATACAGCCATCAAAAAAGTAGAAAATGACCTTCTTTCATGACCTGACCATCCATAAATTCCGAGAAGTGCCCAGAACCAGTCTCCAATGTCAAAGCGCTTTTTGATAGACTATCAGCAAGTGTATTATGCTCTCGAAAAGTATGATTAATGGTCATGGGTGGGGCATAATGCAACATGTGGATAATATCATCACACCAGTGTTTCAATGCGGGTATTCCAAGGGCAGAATGTTTATTTGCCCATGAGATAATCACCATTGAATCACCAAAAATCTGTTGTAGGGGCACACCCATCATGTTGCACACTTTTAAAACAGACCAAAGAGCCAATAGTTCAGCTCTGGTATTGGTACCCGGACCACAGCCCACCGAAAAAGAGAGATAATGGGTTTCACTAATGTAGATCACAAACCCAGCTCCCCCCAGTCCCAATTGAGCAGCACTGTCGAAGTATCCAACTGGGTAGTGATGCCCAGGAGCAGATCCAATCAGCCTAGGTTTTTTAGCATGAACAGGCACAGGGTGGAGAGTGATAAGAAGCTTAATACGGGTGATGAGTAGGGAAACAGATGGTGTACCCGAATCGAATATACATTTGTTCCGTAAAAGCCACACATGCCAGAAGATGAAGAAGGGGATGAATCTGTGAGGTGCTGAAGGAGATGTGCAATCAAACCAGTGGGAAAGGAAAGAGAGGACAGAACAGTGTATGGTCAAAGGGAAACCCATCCGGTTCGAGAAATGCGTGAAGATGGAGGAGGTAAAGGGACAAGTAAGGAATAGATGATGACAGTTCTCAGTGGCATGATTACACAATACACATCTGCTGGGTCCACGATGACAACGAGACTGAAGATTATCCCAAGTAAGGACCTTATCCACCGCCACCAACCAGCTGAAACAAACCATCTTTAACAGGATCTTTAAAGTCCACAGGAAGGATAAAACCCGATAATTCACCAATAAAGAAGTGCTGTGAGAGAGACAGTCATATCCAATGGCCGCGGTAATGGAACCCACATGTTTTAAATGGGACCAGAGAAGCGAGTCTTTGGCATCAGATAAACATATTCTATTAAAATTCAAGCCCTTGATATATGATGTCCATTGATGTCTCCATTCCTCACAAAGATCAAGTTCATCCGCGGAGAACCAGAGACCCGTAGCGTGGTTGAATGCTTGATTTAGATTGACAATCCCATAGTCTTCCAGGTACAGGTGAAGTTCATCAGATAATATGTAAGAGCCACCCATACCAACTATGGGATCCGCACCAACCCGAATATCCATACCATTCCCAACATGCCAGAGGAGACCTCTCCCAATCCATGGCAATGTCTCAAGAAAGCCTTTCCAAATTAAAGATGCATTCCAGAATCTGAATCTTTTTTGTCTGAGCCAAGAATGAACCGTTGAATTCTTCATGTATTTGACTTTTAGTAGGTGATGCCAGATACCAGTATGGTTCAGTGCAAACCAAATTTTTTTCATTCTCAACGAAAGGCTGAAGAGAGGAAGATGTTTAATCCCCCAGCCCCCCTGTGCAATGGGCCGAGCCAGTGTGTGCCAATCAGCCAAATGGTATCTCTTATGGGTGGCAGAAGACCCCCAGAGGAAAGAGAAAATGAGAGAGCGAAGCTTATCCATAATGGAGGCTGGAACCGGGAAAAGGGACAACCAAAAGACAGGTAGGCTAGTGAGGACAGAACGGACAAGGACCAGGCGGCCCCCCAAAGATAAAAGACTATGAGTCCAGTGGTTTATACGTTTTTCAAAACGACTCAAGAGCCAGAACCAGTCTTTGACATAATACCCCGAGGGCTTCAGCTGGAATCCAAGATAGGAGAAACCCAGCTCAATGTGTACAGATCTGTAAGGTAGGATATCCTTAATCATGACAAGAAAAGTAGGGTCTATGTCAGAATGTAGGAAGCTGGATTTGTCCAGATTGATCTGCATACCCGATGCCTCACAGAAAGTGTCCAAGATGACTTTAAAAGCGATCCAATCTTCCAAGGTGCCCATCCCAAATAAAATGACATCATCCACAAATAGTAAGTGTGTGATGGAGAGCTCATCCGAGATCTTAATGCCTTTAATAACCCCATTCCTCTTGGCATCCTGAATAAGAAGGCTAAGACCCTCAATAACCAAAATAAAGAGCAGCGGGGAAAGAGGGCACCCCTGTCGAATGCCCCAGGAAGCAAGGAAGAAAGAGGAGGGGGAACCGTTGACAAGGACAGCGAAGTTTGCCGATGTGATGCACCCCAAGATCCAGTTCACCCCAATAAGTGGTACCCCAATCTGAATGAGTATCAATCTGATGTATGCCCAATTAACCCGGTCAAAAGCTTTAGTCAAGTTCAGCTTGAGAATGAGAGCTGATAGTTTTTTGAGTTTAACAGAATGGAGGACTTCCTGAGTGATGGCAACCGGTTCATGTATAAGGCGGTCCTTGAGAAAGCCAAACTGCTGGGGAGAGATGGAGGAGTCAAGGAAAGGCTTGAGTCGCAAGGAAGCAACTTTGGCAATCAATTTGTAGCAGAGATTGCATAATGAAATGGGCCTGAAATCACCAAACTGGATAGGATGTTCCACCTTAGGGATGAGAGCGATAAAAGTAGAGTTTATGTCCGAGTCCACCCTGCCCCGTAGACGGGAGGACTCAACCAGATGCAGCAGTGAGGGTCCCATAAGATCAAAGAAGAATAAGTAAAACTCCACCGTCCAACCATCAGGGCCAGGGGCTTTGTCCTTTTTAAATGTCTTCAAAGCCCCCTCAATCTCAGAAAGTGTAACAGGGCTAGTAAAAGAAGCAAGGTCCACCTCCGAAACAAAGGAGGGGAAGAGGCGAAGAACCTTCAACTGAGCAGAAAGATTGGTCAAATGGTCATCAGTGAAGATATCTCTAAAATGTCTCACACCGAGAGCCTTAATGCTCTTATCATCTGATAACCAGTGGCCACGTTCATCCTGAAGACTCCAAATAGCATTTTGATTTTTTCGGGCAGATGCCACAGCATGGAAGAATTTTGTATTTGCATCCCCCGCAGAGGCCCACGTGACACGGCTTTGTAATATGGCAGAGTTTATTTCAAGTTCCCAAATCTTCTGAAGTTTAGACCTTAATGCAGATAACCTGTGTTGTTGTGCCAGGTCAAGGATAGAAGACTGGGAGGAGAGGAGGATGGAATTAATTTCACCTTCCAAACGAGTGGATGTAGCCTTTTGTTTGTGAGTCTCTTCCCTGGTCCAATCCTTTACTAGCAGTTTTAACCGGCGAAGCTTCGAGGAGAGAAAATCCAGACCATGCAACGAATAATCCGACAGTATATGTGGCCAAGAATCCCGGATCATATCAACAAAAAGTGCATTCAAGAGCCAGGAGTGATTGAATTTAAAGGGGTATAGACATGGTGATTGTGTTTCACCCCACTCCAACAGAACAGGGAAGTGATCGGAAATACCGCAACGATGAGCCCAAACACGGTGTCTCGGCAGACAACTAATGAGCGAAGTTGATAGCAGAAAACGATCAAGTCATTTGGAAATACCCTCAACACCCACCCTTCCATTCCGCCAAGTAGGACCAACACAGGGAGGGGCAATGTCCACCAGTTGATGATCAGAGAATAAGGTAGAGAGGAAAGGACCCAACGGATCAGGTAGAGCTCTGTGACCCCAAATCTCCGAAGTACTAAGGGTGAAATTGAGATCCCCAGCGAGAATGAGATTAGGTAAGGATAAAAGACCACCCGTCGCCACAGCATTCCAAAACGTGTCTCGGTGAAGGTAAGGGCCATAAACATTGAGAATGGAGAGTGTGAGGGAAGAACCTCGCAGCGAGGCTTGTAGTAAGATGCCCGCCAAAGTGTGGTAAGCCTTACACCTGAGCACCCTAGGATTCCAACCAGAGAGAATGCCTCCCGAAAGACCGGATGAATTAATAGCACAGAATTCCCAACCAGGGCAGAGTTTAGAGAAGGCAAAGAGTGCCAGATATGAACTGGTCATGGTCTCTTGAAAGAGAACTAAGTCTGGAGAGAGAGTAAGGAACAACTGATGGAGACTTTTTTGTTTGGAGAAGCCTCCCAACCCCCTGACATTCAAAGATAGTATACACATTAGGGATCCAGAGGAGGCGGGGTCGATGCTCTAAGAACCCGGGAGGTGGTAGAAACAGACATACGAGCAGCTTGCTTCAGATGGGAAGAGATAGGTGTGAAAGGAGCCGGTGCGAGGGATTCGGTATTGATTGAAGAGTTTTTTTTTTCCTCCTGCGAATGGTAACATTTTCGAACCTAATGGAGTCGAGAGGTCGCACCGATGGTGAAAGGGGAGACTTGTCTGAGAAGATATCCAAAGATTTCTGGAGGGAGGGGTCGCTGAAAGAGGGTAGGTTGACAGGGTTGTGGGGGGGGGAAGCCGAAGTGGAAGGAGCCGGAGAAATGAGAGGAGGAAAATTAGAGGATGTGAAAAGTGGTTGAAGGTGGTCGGCATCCCCACACAGATTGGGAAGAGCATCAGCCCGACCAAGTTCGCATAAAATGGAAGTCATATTATTTACAACCGCTTTAAGGGCGAGTTCAGAAGCGGGAGGATAAGATGACGAAGGAGAAGGAGGGGGTATAACAGAGAACGTAGGAGAGGGGGGCTCCACCGCACGAGTAGCAAAGTCATTCTGAGCGTCTACGCTCGGGTCAACAAGTGTGGGTACCCCAGAGACGGGTAAAGAAGGTGGGGGTGTCGGCAGCACAGGGGAGGTGAGCGTAGGGATAGAAACCCCAGGATCTGCAAAGTGATTGTCAGGGGTCAAGTCAGCAGACAAGGTATTAGCCCCGACGAGGTTTGGGGGGCTTCCGAGAGGAGGTACCGTGACTGGATGCAACACGGGAGCACTACGAGGAGCAAAGGAGTCCAGGTATGCGATCTCCGTATCAAAAGCATCGGAAAAATGTGCGCATGCATCATTTAAATCGGAAATGGAAGACAAAGGGATGTATGAGGAATGTCTTACCCGAGCCTGATTACGCGCCGAAAGAGGAGAGCCACACAGAGAGGGTGATCCCGAGGAACGAGAAGATAGACGCAGCGAAGGACAAGTTCTCCTCAAATGCCCCGTCGAGCGACAGCAGCTGCACCGGAAGGGTATACCCTGATAGTCAATGCGCTGAGAGAACAGTCGATCATCGCAATGGAGGTCAATGTCAGCTGGTAAACCATGCGTGGTGTCCACCTCCACCAAAATCCGAGCAATGCGTTTATCAAAGGCATTCATAAAATCCTCCTCGACAGCAATAAACTGACCAATGGTATTCCCAATACCAATCAGTATGTCACGGTTCCATAGCGGAAAGGGTAAACCCGGTAACAGGGCCCAAAGATGGCGCTTTCGAATCCTCTCCCTAGCCGGGTCGAAATTGGTGTGCCACCTATCAAGAACCAGTGATCCTCTGCCAACCCGCCAAATCTGGCTAAGAACAGTAGAAGCATGAGATTCTTCTAGAAATACAAAAACAATCCAGCCACGTACAAGGAGGCTGATGGCCGGAACATATGTCAGCAAGGGTTTCCACTGTACCGATGCCCACTCAAACCACTATTTCTTATCCATGGAAGCATATTCGAGTCGACCAACCAGTGCCCGTGAACATAAAGCTTCTATCCGGTCAAAATATATGTCACGGCCGACCACAAAGTTCAATTTACCCTCCAAAGCCTTCAGTGCTTTAGTCTTCTGACGATGTCTGAAACGAACAGCAACATCCCCGGCCGGATTGACCGGAGATTTCCCAGCAGAAACTGACATACGAAATGGATGAATGGCAAACCGACAAGAGCGAGTGTACCGGTAAACCCGAAAGCAGGGTTACCTGACAGAACCCAAAACCACCTAAAGAGACCAAAACCCCAGCAAATAAAGAAACCGGCACGGCCAAAAACCACGAATGGATGGCCCAAAAACCTCACGCCAGATAATCCCCAATCACGGTTCCTCCACCTAGGAATCAGACAAAACAAGTGACAGGCACGGGCCCGGCCAGGGATGTCGGGACCGAGAGAGACCCTACAACGTTCAGAAAGTCAACCCATGAGCAGCACATCCCGGGGAGCACGAGGAGGTGGAAGAAAGTGAATCAACCAGGGAAGAAAGATTTCCACCGTCCCCAGCGTGAAAAACCCCAATAACCCATCAAGCCATCATATGGAGAAGATACCAAGAGAAGGTGGTCAACCCCGCATGTCGTGGGCACCAGAATGGAAGATTCGAAAGTACCCAGGTGGAAAAACCCTCCAATAAACAACGTGAATGGGGAACAACCAGGAAACAACAAGAAAAGAAACCCTGATGGGAAACCCCCAGAGAACCAAGGCTATTTCACCCACAACGGAAAATAATTCCCACTTGTTTATGCTGGTTGGTACTAGTCCACAGCTATGTGGAGGGACTCCAGCCGTAGGTGAACACCGATGGGTATGGTTCAAAACAGTGAACCCTAGAAGGTCCAGAAGAAGGGGACAGTATACAGCCTATCAGCACAAAGGGCTACAGTAAAAGCGTGTAGGAACAAGCTAAAAGTGCATTCCAGGATGAGAAACCAAAGCGAAAAGAAACCAAAGAAACCTGCAACCCCACCAGTGGAATAAACAAGAAACCCAAAAAAATGACGCGCTAATACCCGGCCAGGGTCACCTGAAGAACAGGATAGCGCTCGGAGAGAAACAAAATAGGGTAGCCATGCATCAGCGCAGATGAAGAAACCCTCGACCACCAATGATTGTTTTGAGTTATACAGTTGATATACCAATAAATACTTTTTAAAACGGAGATAGAGTAAAGATATTATCTTTTGATATAGTATGAGATGCATTTAGTCAACATATTGGCAATGGCCGTTGAGTCTATGTAACTTAAATAGCAAGTTATAGGTTTTTTCTTTAAATTAAAAAAAAAATGCACTTTTCAAGAGGCAATAATAGAGAATCAAGGTTGCATTATTGGTTAGGTATAGTTTTGTCTTTTCTTTCAAGGTTATTGGCGGCCACGTCTCCTAACCCAACTTCCATGGCTCGAGTTTATTATTCATATATACATGGAATATAAAAGTATTTAATAACTATAAAGCGAGATGCCATAATTTTGAAAAGAATTTATATTTAATATATGCCTTTTCAAACTTTTATGGGCTAATTTTATGGGCGAACCTTAAACATCATATTGACTAGTGTTAAAGAGTGGAATCCTAAATGTTTTATTAAGATTTAATTTAAATTAAAAAATAATAATTATATTTAAAGTTTTATACTAAATGTTTATGAAAAGTCTTGAGGAATGCTACGGTATACTTTTTGATTTGAGACAATATGTTGAAAGTGATTTTGCTTGAGGATGTGGCAAATTCCATAAACAATGAAGAAAAAGAGTTGGCAAAGTATCAAGATAATCAAAGTGGTAGGCAACTTCATCATGAGAATTTTTCTTTTTACTCTGAAGCTTAGTGATTTAAAAAGATTGGTTTAATTAGTTTTGGAAATGGATTTGTAGTTTAATGTTTATTTTTTTTCTTTTTCAGTAAGTAAATTAGAGAAGTGGATAATTTAGCTAATTTAGGGATTAGTCGAAAGTAGGCTTTATTAATATAAAAAATATAGTTCCATTTCGATGCCCCTTTCATAACTAATTGTCATTAATCTTTTAATGATAGTGATTACCAAGTGGAAAATTATGCATAACTAATTGTCATTAATCTCTCAACGATAGTGATACCCAAGTGGAAAACTATGCATAGGTGAAAGAACGAAATATTATGACCATCTTTTATTCTTCTTTTCCTTTATTTCAATGAATACAATGAATGTTGTTCATAATATTAATAAATTGTCAAAAGGAAATTGCTAAGAGGTAATAATGTGGCTTTCAATTCTAACAATGGGAAGGGACAAGGTGATTGTTTGGCTAGTCGCTTGCACCGTAACTTACAAGTTCTAGAGTTTCTTCGAGTCTCATTTCTCCTTCACTTGCAAGTTCCATATTTTCCTCTAGTCTCATTTCACATTCACTTGCAAGTTCCATATTTTCCTCTAGTCTCCATCCTTAATAGAGTCCTTCATGTACCTTGTATTAAGAGAATTGGTATGAAGCATAGTTATGGCAGTGATAATTATACTCACATTGTAAGGATAAATTATGGAGTTTGATGGATGATAAATTATGGAGTTGGATGGATGATAAATTATGATCAATGCCCTTGTTATGATATTGAATAGAGAAAGAAATAGTGGACAAACTCAAAAAACAAATGCATTCAATCTTTTTCATAAATCTAGTAAGAATTTTGTCAAAAGTTATAATTCCATTTGATTGATGAGAACTTTTCCCTTGGGGTTTTGGTCCATTTTAAGTCGACCAAACCCATCAAAATTATTAAAAAAAAGAAGAATAGATCAAGCGAATCTTTACCTCACTCGAAAAAAATTTAAATTAAATTTGTCAACTTTTAAACTTGCTCTATAAAGAAATAGCAATGTTCTCATCTAATATAGAAAAGAACTGGAAACACGACTAATTCGTCCATAATTGAAATAGGAATATTTGTGATGTACACACTGTGACTCAAATATGAAATATAATAAAGATATCTATAAACCATTGAAAGAAAAGCCATAGAAAGGATTTACTTTGGGAAATAATTTTTTTCTTAAATATGAATAAAATATGATAATGGAGAACAATATATATGGATTTTATTATATTATGTTGGCCCTTTCCTCCCTATTCATCCCAATTTATTGGATGATGATGGCTATTAATGCTCACTAAGATAAACTTTGGTTTATCAGACATTAAAAGGTAAATAATTACTTGGTTTACTTTATAAAAAAAATGTGCTCGAAAATATTTAAGAGAAACATTCTTCAATCACTATAGTTTTGATGAGTTAAAAGGTTAGGAAGGTCAACATTGTGACAAATATTTTGAATTTGTGATATGTTTGACCTCTAATGATGCAATTGAATATTATCGAAGGCCCTCCATGATAAAATTCAATTGCATAATGTTGTGCAGACGACTTATATATAAGGATTTGACATACTTGAAGTAATATGGGTCATTCACGAATGACCTTGCATGTTATCTCTTGAGCAAATGGTTTTGTGTGAATGACCCAAATTGATTGAACTTCACAATATAACACAATCTTGACTATTGACATTCTAAATCTCAATCTTACTTTTTTTTCGTTATTCCGGTCTATGTGAATAGGATCATATCATGAATCCCTTTAGGAAGGATTACTATAGTTGTTTGGGCATATATTGCATAGTTGGGATTCGATCTTCTATATGATTTTTTGAAGAGACAACAAACATTTAACCCTAACTCTAAACTTTTTCAAGCAAAAAATCCCCATAAAAGATAATTATGATAATCAAAAGCATTTGAACTTTGAAAAAAAATAAAGTTGATATTTTCTTAAGGATTTAAATAATGAATTAAATCTCCTACCAAATAAGACCAATATGGAAGCCTTTGATCATAATTTTACCACATCCATCTCTAATTCAACTAACAAGTTCTCTATCGAGGTATGGTGTTAAAAAAAAAATAGAAAGGACAACTCTTGGTATGATAAAGAGTGTAAGATTGCTGGAAAATCCATTAGGGACACTTCTAACAAGTCCTTAAAGTATGATAAGATAAATAAGTACAAATCCCTAATTAAAAGGAAAAGACGGTATTATAGAGAGAGAGAGAGAAAGAGAGGCTTTTTCAACTCTCTAAGCTAGATCCTAAGAAATTATGGAGGCAAATTCTAACTTGTAAAATTAAAGAAAATAATGTGATTCTCTTGAGGGAATATAATTTCTACCTTAAAATGCTCTAAAAATCCGTTGATGTAATGGACAACATCCAAACCCTTTCTACAAAGGAAGAAGTTTTTTTCTTTAGAAGATATAGAGTTTAGGGTTAAACGACCAGCAAAAGGGAAAGCTAAGAACATCAAAGGACATAGAAGAAATGTTACAAATAGGAGGGCCTATCCTCATACCTCACAACCACAAGCTCTTTAATTTAGTAGTCAAGTAGGGTTTCCATAAACCTTAGAAGCAGTCAAGCCTCATTATTTTTGGGGGCTATAATTACAATTTTTTTGTAACCACGGGTGGTGTCATTACGATCGAAACCCTAAATCAACCCCTATATTGAAAAGTAGACCTCCCATAATCACCACCATTTTCATTCAAGGTTGAATTAAAAAAAAAGTCACTTTTAAAAAACAAAATTAACAACAACAAAAAAGAAGATTAAAATTCAAAATTTCACAATTTATAAAATAAAATTCAATAAAAATAAATTAAATAAAAATTTCAAAATCATATTACAACATTAGAAAATTTATTTAAAAAAAAATTATAAAAAAAAATTAAAAGAATTAAAAAAACCACAAAATTTTAAGAAAATTGAACATTAATAAAAAGGAAGATTTTAAATTTTTAAAGTCTTTTTTTTAAAATATAAAAAATACATTTTTTTTAATTTATAAAAAAAATCCAAAAAACGTTGAGATTTTTGAATTCCCCAATGCGGCTCCTTCTTACTTGCAATTTTCCACTGTGTAATGACTACTTTCAAAAATTAAAAATTAAAAAAAATTAACATATTTGAAAATTTGAAAAAAAAACTCATCCCTCCCCATCCCAGACTCTTACCCTCACTCCTTCCCCCTCCCTCTCCCCACCCCACGCCCTTTGCCTACCCCCACCCCCTCCAACTCCCCCACCTCGGTTTCCCCTCCCTCTCCTCTCCCTACCCCCCTTCCCTCTACCTACCCACTCCATCTCCCCCACCCCACCCACTTTCCCTCCCCCCTTCCGCTCCCTCTCCCCCTGCTCGCCCCACTTCACTCCCATGCCCCCTCCATCCATATTAATGAAACACTATTGAAACCCTACCTGAAGAAGTAGGAGTCTGAGGTAGAGTTAGTTAAATTTCTCAAATGCTTTGGACATGTCTATCTTTGTAATCAAAGTCCGTTTGTTGCCTTGACAAAGTGAAGGACTTTCTGGGTTGTCCCTAAGGGATCTTAAATGTCCCAAGAACCCCATCTTTTCTATCGAGATATGTTTGGAAAGATGAGGCTTGATTCTAGTGGCAATGATGCTGAAAATGACTTCAAATTTTATACACACTATTGCAAAGTGAAATCAGACGTAATTGATCAAATGATTTAGGATCATTTACCTTTGGTCTAAGAGTGATGAATATTGTGTTGAGATCAAGCTATATTGTCCCAACAACAATATAGCAGAGGATGATAGTCACATGTATGATTACATGAAGGTTTTTGATAAACTATTCTGGGTGTGAGAAACCTATCTCAACCTAAGCCTAAAACAACCTTGAAATACTTCCCTAATAGTCTATCAAGTTGCTACCTTAACACCCTTCCTTATCTTTCCCTAACGTCACTCCTTAAGCCCTAGCCTAAAGGAATCTCCTAGCCCCTCTGAAATTACAAAGATACTTACCTATTGAAAGTCTAAGATAACATCAAGGCATAGTCACTGCAGGAGTTGAGATTTGTCATTTTGGATAGTCATTATTTCGCTTGAAATTATTATAGCTTGACAGTCCTAGTTGTCTAATAATTGAGGGGGGGAAATCACCTTGTTTGGTATAGTCATTATGGATATTCCCTTGGCTACAAAATACCTTATGTTGTGCAATTACATTTCACCTCCTTTTGATTGGAAATAGCATCCTATGGACATTCATTGAAACACATATGTCATGGCTGAAAATTCAGTTAGCTTTTCCATACAGAATAGTCTTAGGGATACAAGATGTGCCCACATCCCCTACTTGCAAATAGGATCCATATATGTGGAAAAATGCAGCAAATAGGCAGTTCTGAACCAACCAACCAAGTATGGGATACTCTAATGTCTCCATTAGGGTCGAGTAATATTATCTAGATTCTATATCTATGATTCTATACACATATAAATATATTTGTAAATATACATGTGATACATGGATGTATGTATATATGTATAGCTTTTGTTTAATATTAAAATTGTTATTGTTTGATCTAACTAGAGTTTCAAGACCTTTCTGGTAAATGAAATTTTTAGGAATAAACTCTTCATATGTATTTTAATAACTTCAATTTACAGGTTGAGAATTAAGAAAAGGTAGTAGTAATTGAATAAATTGTTCAATAATACACAGATGTATATTGACAAGCATCTATCTCGACTCTCAATAATATTGATCGATGTATTACATTTCTTTGATTATAGATGTAGATATATGAATCAATTCATAAAAGCATGGATGTATATGTAAATACAACTATCTATTCCATGGATAAATGGATATGAATGTATAATAGTTCACATTTCATCAAGTATTTCCAATATTAAAGTTTCATCAAGTATTGTATCTTCATGGTGGCTTGTCAAATAGGCAATGGCTTTGATGATGGAGCCTACAATTTCAAACTTCTTGTCCTTCTAAACCTTCTTACAATATGATTCAATCTCCCTTTTGAGATGGAAAATGGCCTTTCACTTCTGTGTAACTGCCATGAAAAAGCAAGCCATGAAAGGTAATTTTGTTTTCGTGGTGACCATTGCATTCTTGGGTTTAATATACCATATCTTGTCAATGGTATTTTTGTGTCCAGTTTTCTAGCAGATAAATATGGATTTGGAGTTGTTGTATTAGATCAAGAAGTTTTGCAATTTCAGAGAAGTGTGCCATATTATATCCTTGATTTCAATTTTCTTCACAGGAATTTTTCTCAATGACCTTTTCCGAATTCTCACTACCGACGGCAAAACAACATCTCCTTGTTGTCTTCTCATTGCTAATTATCCTTGAAAAACCAACAGATATATGATTTTCCACTTCACTGACCTCTGAAAACCAATAATATCTCTTAATACTGCTCTCTGAAAATAAATAAATTTCTCAATGCTCACTACCTCTGTAAAAAAATGTTCTCTCCCTAAACAAACCTGCAAAAGAAGATATGGTTACCTTGTTCTAAGACATTATTGTCCTTTGGAAAATTCATTGATCTCCCATGCTCCACTATTCTGAGTTTGATGATCTGAAAACTAAGGTAACTGTGATACTCTTGAGACTATTTTTTTATTTTGAGTTTTAGTTCATACTGTGTAGCTTCACCATTGTAAGTTTGAAATTCCAAAAATGTTGTTGATTTTATGTTTCCATTTGGCCTAGGATATGGTTAGTTCAACAGTTGTTCTCATTTCTAGCAACCAGACTCTAGGACTGTGAGAAACATCCCTATTGTAGGTTTTGGTGTCCTGGGTCAGTTTCCAAAATAAGAAACCTGTCTCCAAACCAAAAACCAATTTTAGATTTTATTTGTACATAGATATATATATCTAAAACATGACATTATCCTATACTCTGATGAACCCTAATTTTGAAAATAGTGTCCCCAAATGGTCAAAGTGTTAAAGTTAGTGCAACTGAGAGACCCATTCTCAGGGAGGATGGTACCCTAGTTAGTTAACTAGGGTAGAGTAAGACCCTAGAAGGTACCCTAGGTCCCCCAGTAGTCTTCTGGGGTTCTTAGTCTTGGACCAAGCAAGTTGATGCCATGGTAAAGCCCCTAGCATGTGGCTTGGGCCCCTATGTTTCTCTAGGGTATTTTGGTCTTGGACCAGGGACACGATGTCCAAGTAGATCCTATAGGTATAGGCAGAGACATATTCTGGTCTGGGACTAGGGACACGATGTACAAGTAGGTCCTGCAAGTAGTTGATCAACTTTCAGTTTAAGACTAAAGCTCAACTTAGTGTTGAGAGCCATTATTTGGGACAATGAAGGCACCTTGTCAGTTACTAGGAATTTGATTCAGTCTAGGACTGAAGCTCAGCTTAGTGCTGACAACCATTTTCCGGTAGAATGGAGGCACCTGGTCAGTTACTAGGAACTTGATTCAGTCTGGGACTGAAGCTCAACTTAGTTCTGAGAGAGATTCTTCGGGAGGATGGAGGCACCTAGTCAGTTACCAGGATCTTGACTGAGTCTCAGACTGAAACTAAGCCTAGGGATAAGAGCCATTATTTGAGAATGAATGATGATGATGTGTGATGTCCTCTCTCTTAATTGTTTCTTCTAGGTTGCTTCTCAAGGGACTGGCCAACCCTTGATGATGTCACTAGCACCCAACCCTTAGGAGTAGTATTGCGGACCAAAGGATCGTACCATCTGGTTTGGATATTCCCCTTATACAATGATGATCAAATATATGAAGTATTGTACCTCGAGAGAGAGAAAATATTCAAGCCCTTGGTCTTGTTGGTCCTATAAGTACACATCTATTAGTAGCCCAATTTCAGGATAATTAATATGATAAATTGAAGTAGTTGGATTTTACCCATGGATAGTAACAATGTAAGGTCATAAATATAGATTTGTTCTTGTCAGTTAAAATCTACATCCATCACTTTAGAAATTGGGGACCTCAATAAAGCATCATCCAACTAATCACCCAACATGCTAGGGGTGCATTTTTTACTAGGGCAGTTGTATCAAGCTTGGAAAGAGTACCCAGAATCTGAGATGCATCCATCTGGAAAGGGTTGGATTGTATGTATTGCATCATTTTAAATACAAGGATCAACAAACCTTGTGAAATGAGGAAGTGTTGGTTAAAGTTGGAAAGGCTAGCGACCTTTAACAGTATTGTCTATATGATGATGTCTAAAACATTTGCAGGAAAATGGTTTCTCTCTCTTGTTCGTGAAGGTTTTAAATTATAGTTTTGCAGGAAAATTAGTGTATGACTAGGTTAAGCTTAGAGCTCACGTTCTTCGTCCCCCGCTTGTGACTTGACTAGACACAACTTAGCGGATCGCATCTTTCTTCTTAGCGCTCCTAGTGGATAGGGGAACTAAGAGGATAGTAGATAGCGACACCATTCCATCTCCCAGATTAGTTAATCCTTGGGAAACAGTGCAACCTTTATAGCTAGGTCCATGTGGGGTTGTTAGAGGAGGGTTTGGGATAGCTAGGTCCATGTCAGGTTTTGTTGGGATAGTTTATGCATGATTACAAACCTTAAAGTCTGTTCGCCCTTAATCTCCGTGAGTTAGACACTACCCACTATTAAAGAGTTATTTGAGAGACTTTAGTAGATACTGTAGGTCTTGGCTAAATTTATCTACTGAAGTCATCAATCCAAGGTTAGAATTCCAAACAATTTTACCTATTCCACATATTGAGCCTCTTAGTTACTAAACATAGGTTGCATTCATGTTCCTAAGCGCACATTGGAGTCCATTCAACTCAGTTTCAATTGCTTATGCATGACCTCCACCTTTGATTTTTATCAAAGAAGCTGACAAATTTTCCGCTTTCACTTGGATATCCTTTGACAATCTTATTTCCACTATCAAGGATTTGGATTAACACCATTGCCTTCTTCCTTTGGGGGTTCCATTTATATTGTATGAGAAACCTTTTGGGGAAGAGTTGCTACTATTTTTGGAGGTGGGTGAGTAAATATGGTTGTGCTCACTTTAAAATGTTATAGCCACTCTTGGATTCACGCTAAAGTGAGTGACTGGGCCACTGTCATTAAATGCACTTCCTTGTAATTATTGAGTGTGATGACTTTCATGTCTCTAACTAACCAGCCAAAGACTTTGCTTGATATGAAACACATTTACCAAAGAGATCTCCTATATTTGGCAGCTGAGTAGAGTAGAGTCCTATGCCCTGTCATGATTGTAGTTTGTTAAATATATCCGATTCTATTCCTTCTCTTAGTGTTTCATATCATGCCTAATTTTCCAAAGATAAAGACAAAAAGACAGCCTCATCCTATACTCTATGGCCCCATGAATATGCTTATATCCAATGTTGTTGGGGATCATGTAGATCTCTCTATGCAAGCATTGCAACATCACCTTGGGAAGCGAATAAACATTATGAATTGGCATCAATATATCCTAACCATTTGTCCTTGTGGATACTCATTAGATTGATGGAAGAACGAACTTTGCTCATCCCATGATGGATAGGATCCATGCGAAGCACCAACTATTGGGTTGATCATCCTCTTTTGATTCTCCTTATTGCTCCACTTATATATGGATCTGGGATGATCATGCTTATCTACTATATCCTTGGAATCCATACTAAGATAATTGTTTTTTATAGGCCTCATATAGTGGCACACTTATGGTTGCTAGGGAATAGTGATTTTTTCAATTCCATTAGGCCAATTTCTTGAGTTTTGTTCAAAATTCCTAGAAAATGTTTATGGATTTCATAACTTGCTTGATCATATATTGTGAAATTATACAATCTATCATCCTTTTCCGACCATTAGATACTCAAAGTTGTGTATTGATCAATTTTACCATTATAGAGGACTTTGTATGTTAGGTTCCCAAATTCTTAAAGGGTGCTAGCTCAATGGAAGAGTGCTTGCCTTACAAAAACGGGGTTGGTGGTTCGATTCCTCCATGCCCTAATGATATTATAATATTGGTTAAAAACAACTAAATTAGTAACCAAAAACTAAGAGATAAGTGACCAAACAATGAGAGATAAGTGACCAAAATTTGTTTATAAAATTACTAAAATGACTAAATTAGTGACCAAAAAATGAGAGATGTGAAACTAGGCATTAAAAAAGTTGCAACACGTGGTGCTAATGATGAAGCCAAACATGGCATTGATATGGTAGCAAAATAAGACGCGAAACTAGGCATTAAAAAGGATGCAACACGTGGCGCTAATGATGAAGCCAAACATGGCGTTGATATGGTAAAAAAATAAGACATTACTTTGGATGCAAAAAATGGTGCTGCATAAGAAGAAAAATATGGTGCAACAATAGAAGAAATATTTGGAGCCATTTTGGTAGCAAAACACGATGAAAAAAAGGAAGCAAAAATTGGTGCAAATTTGGAAGCAAAAATTGGCACATATTTGGAAATAAAACACGATGCAAAATGGGATGCTAAAGTGGTAGCAAAAATGGATGCAATATTGGACGCTAATTTGGATGCTAACATGGTGCTATTAAGGATGCAACTACGACGCTAACGGGGATGTTATTTACGAAGCAAAAGTGGACACTCTCTAGGAAGCAAAATAGGACGTTATTTAGGAAGCAAACCTCGACATTGTTTAGGAAGCAAAGTTGGACGTTATTCTAGAAGCAAAAAAATAGACGCTATTTTGGACGTCATAAAGGATGCTATCTAGGAAGCAAAAAAAGTCATTTTTTGAGACACTTTAAGTTTTGTCCATGATGCGTCCCATTTAGTGTCTAGTTTGACCACTCAATGTAAAAACAAATTACACTAAAAAGAGACACTAAATGGGACGCTAATTCCAGGATTTGTTGTAGTGTCTCCCTCCCCGGCCCCCCCACACTGAGCCCAATATCCTTGTTTCCTCCCCCACCCTCACTCTCCATATCCCCATTGCCCATCTGCTCCCTCTCCCTCCATCACGACGCCTGAGAGCTACCAATGCAATTCTAAGAATCACATCGCTCGACATGGAGGGGGATGGAGGGGGATATGCGAAGTTGGGAGGGGGATAGGGACATGGATAGGGATGGGGGATGGAAGGGGGGCAGGGACTCACATGGATAATTTTAAGAACACCTTTCAAATTTAAATGTATAATAAATGAACGAATATCCCTAACTTATAGGAAATTTTGAATGCTATTTTATCAATAATATAATATGTATATATAATATTTTGGCTTATATTTAATTCTATTATAGAATCTTATAAAATATAGGCAAGTATTTCACTAAATTATAATATTTTGTAAAATATTGGTGAATATTTCACTGAATTATAAAATATTGTGAAAACTTGGCAAATCTTTCATCAAATTATAAAACCTTGTAACATCTTGGTGAATATTGTTGGAGACATTTACCACCATACAGACTCTTTTTGGTCAAATTGTCCTAGTTAAACCACTATCCTAAGTATAATTGACATTAATTGACATCAGTGGAGCATTAATTTCCATCATTCAGTCACACCCACGCCTACCTATAGTCAAGGAGGCTAACTTAGCCTTCTCCTACAATCAAGGAGGCTAACTAGAGCACTCCGGGGGTGATTTGAGTGATATTAATGCACCTAATTTCTAACTGGTGGTTACAATCAGTTCAACCAGTCAGTTAAGGCGCCTCTTCTCATTAAATATATTATTTAATGATTATTTATTATTATATAATGATCTGGAGTCAACATGGGCGCATCCACCAACTTCTGATGATCAGTTTAGCTTCAGTTAACCTCGTCTGGGTTCATTGAAGTCATGGAGCACTAGCAATTGATGGTTGGATTACTATGACATGTGTTTGATCTCCTTCAGTTAGGGTTTGGTGAGTCAATTAGGGTTTTGGTCAAGTGGTTAACTGAGTGTGAACCAATGGCTAATAGTCAGTTAAGCAAGACTCACTCATTGAATTCGAATGACCTCCTAAGGTACTTGAATTACTCATTGATTCAAGCTATTGCTTGAAATTTTTATTGTAACTATTCATTGTTTATTGAATATACATAGAGGAAACCATTCTAGTTCCGATTAACACCATTTCTGAGTTACTTGTTGATTATTTCTTGATGAAATTGATTATTTGTTCCTAGATCGATGTGCAAGATTAATATGGTATCAGAGCATACGGCGGGACAAAGATCTATCTCTCAAAAACAAGCTTTTTGACAGATTTCTCCATGAAAAGTGAGCAATAGCTCAAAATTCCAGCACTGCACCAGAAGCCAAGGCTTACCACTCAATACCCCAAGTAAAGAACTTGTTGATCAAGCTTGCTTGATTGACTATGCTGGGTGTGATGAAAACCTAGAATGTGCAGGTTGTCTGACCTTATTTTGCCCTTTCTATTTTGATTTTCAGGTTTCTACAGGTGAAGCATTCGCTACAGCACATCTAGATGGCCTCCTCAGTAGATCGCTTGACTCCATACAATTTCCACTCATGGAAAAGTGATATGAAGATTCAGTTGTGCTCCAAAGGAACTTTTAGAGTCACCATGGACACTGAAGTTGAGCCTAGATCCGCTGTAGAAAAATAAAGATTCTTGAACAAGAAGGATGAAGCGTTCAGTTTCTTGTGCCTCTCTATTTCCCGAGACCTTATCTTCCATCTTACGGATTTGAAGACACCGAAAGAAATATGGGACAAATTGGAATCTCTATATGGAAAGCATGATGACTTGAGGGTTTACCAGCTCAAAAATGAACTCATGTCTCTCCAACCTTCCAATTTCGAGACTCTGAATGATTTCTTTACAAAGTTCAAGCATGTTGTTTTACTCTTGAAGCAATGCAACGTGGAGAAGGAGGATGATCAACTCATCCTTACTATTCTCTCCAAACTTGGGGCTGATTATTCAGTTTTTGTTTCTACATTTTGTGCGGGGAAGCTCACAACCCTTGGGTGGAAGATGCCTACACTCAATGCCTTGATTGAGTCCCTAACAAATGAACATGACAAGCTTGTCCAGATGGGGATCATCCGATCTTCCCGTGATCAAGACCTCCATGTCTTGGGGCCCAAAGATCTGAAGGGTAAAGGAAAGTAGAAGAAAAATCAGAAAACTAAATTTGATGCTCCTAAGCCTAGAGTTGAAAACTAGTAGCATGATGAATCTTCCGGCTCAAGGAAGAACAAAGGAAAAGGGCACAATGGGAAAGAAAAAGTCAAGTGTTCTTGCTGCGGGAAGGGTTTTCACCCTTAACATGCCTGCATGAAGAAAAATATTGATGAAGCAACCTCTCTCCTTGAGAGGAATCACATCAATATTCTGGAGAGCTTTCGGAGGAGAGATCACCAAGATCGGGAACCATAACATGAGAAAGGTCATACCCTCATGGCAAGCACTTCGAAGTCCAAAGCACTGCTGATTGACTCTGGAGCTTCAAATCACATGATGGCTGAAAAAGACTCCTTTTCATCCTTGGAGACCGGCAAATCCATCGCCATCCACATGGGAGATGACTCCACCATCATTTCCGAAGGACAAGGTACTGTAGATCTTGAAAATGGTTTTTTCTCTAATGTTTTGTATGTACCGTCTCTAGCAACAAATATCCTTAGTTTCTATTAGATGACACATACAGGAATGCCTAGGAGAGTCTCTTTCAGCCCGAATGATGTTGAGATAACAGAAATTGCATTCGGGAAACTCATTGCAAAAGGCCTTGCAAATCATCATGCAAAAGCCTATGAGTTCTCTCACTTTGTCGCGGATGCAAAGCCCACTGCTCTGCTAACTCATGGAAATGAGGTTAGTAGGCTGTGGCATGAGAGGTTTGGCCATCTTAATTTCAAATATCTGCAGCAATTACAGAAAAAATCCATGGTTGAAGGCCTCCCAGTCATCAAGGAAACCACAGGAATTTGCAAGGGCTATGTGATTGGAAAACACCTTGAGCACAAGTTCGATCGAGGGAAGGCAAACCGAGCTACAAGCATATTGGGGCTGACACATTCTGATATCAGCGGTCTGATGCCTATCACATCCATGAATGGATCAAGGTACCTCCTTACTTTTATTGATTATTTTTCAAGGTATACATGTGTTTTCTTTCTCAAAAAGAAATCAGAAGTATGTGAAAAAATTTCTGAATTGAAGGCCTTGATCGAAAATGCCTCTGGGTTTAAGATCAAGATCTTGAGATCTGATAATGGAGGGGAGTATGTTAGTAATGAGTTGCTGTACATATGCTCCCAAAGTGGTATTCAGGTCTAGGATTCAATTCCCTACACTCCCCAGTAGAACTAAGTAGCGAAAAGGAAGAACCGGTCTCTCAAGGAGATGACCACCTATATGTTGGAGTCAAAGAAGATTGCTACAAATTTGTGGGCTGAAGCCATGCATGCTGCAGCAAACATTTAGAACAGGGTTCCACACTCATATGTGAAAGGAAAGACTCCTTTCAAAGCATACTTCGGACATAAGCCGGATGTGTCGAACCTATGGGTGTTTGGGTCCACTGCATGGGCCCGGATTCTGCTTGATGAAAGAAGGGCTTTGCAACCACAAAGCATAGAATGTCTGTTTATTGGGTATCCTGATGAATCTAAAGGATTCAAGCTGTTGGATATCAATACCAAACAGATCATCATCAAGAGAAGTGTCAAGTTCGATGAGCCTCTTCAGGAGATGGAACTAGTGAAGGAGAAAACTCTTGAATTTCCTTCCTATTCTACTGAATATTTGGATGATAAAATTGGGGGTGATGACCCTGATTTATGATATCAGTGTGCAGAAATAATCAGATGCTGAATCAGAACTTGAAGTGCAAAATAATCTTCCTACATGGGCCCAACAGACACTCTCCTCTGCAGGAGACAACATTGGAAATTCAGATGATCCAAGGAGAACCCGGTCTGATTTCCAAAGAGAAGATATTGCGCTCTCTTGTTCTAATAATTTTCTGTCTGAAACTTGCTATTTGATGATTAGTTCATATCCAAAATCCTACTACCATGCTCGGAATTATCCGAGATGGCAAGTTGCCATGGATGAAGAGATGAATTCTCTTCAGAAAAACACTACTTGGGAGCTAGTTTCTCTTCCTCCGGGAAGGAAATTGGTTCAATGCAAGTGGGTGTTTTTGAAAAAGGTTGCTGCTGATGGAAGTACCTAAAAATATAAGGTAAGGCTGGTAGCAAAAGGTTTCTCTCAGGTCCAAGGAGTGGACTACCATGAGACCTTTGCACCGGTTGCAAAAATGGACTCCATCCGCCTTGTTTTGGCAATTTCAGCATCCAAGCACTGGGAGGTGCATCACATGGATGTTAAGTCAGCCTTTCTGCATAAAGATATTCACGAGGAGATATACATGAAGCAGCCTGAGGGATACATCACTGATTCATTTTTGGTTTGCAAGCTAAAGAAGTCACTATACGGGTTAAAACAGGCCCCAAGAGAGTGGTATTCCAAGATAGATGCCTTTCTTCTCTCGCAAAACTTTTAGAGATGTAGATCAGATCCAAATGTGTATTTACAGAAGTATGATGGTCATATAATTATCATTTTTTATATGTTGATGACTTACTGATCACAGGTAGCACAGTTGCCTCCATTTCAGCCATCAAAACTGCTCTCCACAATGCCTTTGAAATGAGTGATTTGGGGCTTCTAAAACAAATTTTGGGGCTCGAAATCGAGAAAAATTATGATGGGATTATTGTCACTCAGTCCAAATACACTTCAGACCTATTATTCAAGTTTAACATGGCTGAATTTAGGCCTACACTATTCCCTTTCCTTTTAGGGATCAACCTTGAAGAAGGAAAACACACACCTCCCATGGACTGCACTATCTATCGACAGTTGATTGGTAGCTTGTTGTACTTGACACATTATAGGCCTAATATTTGTTATGCCATGAATGATGTATCAAGATACATGCAACAGCCTCATTATCTTCATTAGAAGGCAGCCAAGAGGATCCTCCAGTATATTCAGGGAACCAGGACCTACGACATTCACTATGCTGCAGACTTTGAGCTAGAGCTGGTTGGATACACAGATTCCGATTGGGTGGGTGATTCTATTGATCGAAAGTCAAATTATAGATATGTATTCATGTTTGACGGTGGCCCCATTTGCTGGTCAAGCAAAAAGCAGGCTTCCATAGCACTATCTTCTGCAGAGGCCGAGTATCAAGGAGCGGTGAATGCTTGAATCCAAGCAGTTTGATTGCAAGGCATTCTTTCAGAGTTTGATCTTGGTAGTACTTTGTCCATTGTCCTCTTTTGTGACAACCAGAGTGCTATTAAGATATCCATGGATCCAGTTACTAGGAAGAGGACCAAGCATGTAGAGATTCAGATGCACTACATCAGGGAGCTAGTGCATGACAGGACCATCATTCTGCAATACTGCCCGACTGATGAGCAGATTGCAGACATATTCACCAAGAGCTTTTCAGAAAAGAAGTTCACTTACCTCCGTTCACTGTTGGAGGTGAGTTCATCAGAGTGATTCAGACTACTTTCAGTGTTCAGCTTAAAGGGGGTTTTTTCCCACTGGGTTTTCCCTCTTTTCCTCACTTAGTTTGTTTTGAGCATTGTTCCAGTTTCAGCATTGTACAGGGTGACCCATGGCCTTAGTTTCCTGGGCCTTAGCATTTTTATGCATCTATATTTTCTAACTCTTCCTGAGTATAGCTTAAGGGGGGGTGTTGGAGACATTTACCACCATACACACTCTTTTTGGTCAAATTGGCCTAGTTAAACCACTATCCTAAGTATAAATGACATTAATTGACATCAGTGGAGCATTAATTTCCATCATCCAGTCACACCCACGCCTACCTACAGTCAAGGAGGCTAACTTAGCCTTCTCCTATAGTCAAGGAGGCTAACTGGAGCACTCCGAGGGTGATCTGAGTGATATTAATGCACCTAATTGCTAACTGGTGGTTACAATCAGTTCAACCAATCAATTAAGGTGCCTCCTCTCATTAAATATATTATTTAATGATTATTTATTATTATTTAATGATATGGAGTCAACATGGGTGCCTCCACCAACTTCTGATGATCAGCTCAGCTTCAGTTAACCTCATCGGGGTTCATTGAAGTCATGGAGCACTAGCACTTGATGGTTGGCTTGCTATGACATGTGTTTGATCTCGTTCAATTGAGATTTAGTCATTTATTGCACTCCGACTTCAGTTAGGGTTTGGTGAGTCAATTAGGGTTTTGGTCAAGTGGTTAACTAAGTGTGAACCAATGGCTAACAGTCAGTTAATCCATACTCACTCATTGAATTCGAATGACCTCCTAAGGTACTCGAATTCCTCATTGATTCAAGCTATTGCTTGACATTGTTATTGTAACTATTCATTGTTTATTGAATATACATAGAGGAAACCATTCTGGTTTCGATTAACACCATTTTTGAGTTATTTGTTGATTATTTGTTGATGAGATTGATTATTTGTTCCTAGATCAATGTGCAAGATTAATAAATATTTTTCTAGGAAGAATCAAATTTTGATTCTACGTAGTACTAAGGTAGTGCAATAGAAGAGCATATACCAAAGCTTGACTCTCTCGACTCCTATACCCTCAAATGAGCAAATGCATGAATGCGGAGAGGAGGGTTTCATTTATACATTTCACAAGTAGAATTGGGTCACTCACAACTGGAGGTGTTGGTTAAATACAACTAGATTAACTAGATTCAAGGAAAGTGAGGAATCCACTTTTTATATCGTCCCTTAATGTTCCAATGGACACAGGGGGACCCAAATCTTGACATAATCAGGAAAATTTCACCAAGAACTTTGAGCGCAAAGAGCCTATCAAGTGCTGGGAGTGTAATGGCCCACACTATGCTTCAGTCTGTCCAAACCGGAAGAAGACTTTTAGCAATATTCATACCATACAAGAGGAGATGACTGTTGGGGAGCTAGCAAGGAGCATGCCTAGAATCAACGCAGCTTTGGAGAATTGACAAGCTGAATATTAGATTTCCATGGTGGAAGTAGAAGGTATGATAAATCAGACCCCTGTAACTATTTTGATTGATCCAGGAGCTAGTCTCAGTTATATTGCACCAAAAATGGTAGAAAAATGTAGGTTATCTGTTGAAAAATTTGAGAATTCTTGGTTGGTTCAGTTAGCCACTGGTGCTAAAAGAAAAGTAACTTGTTTTGTTAAAGAATGTGCAATAGTTATGGATAATTTTGAAACTGTTGTCAAGCTTAATGTTTTTCCCCTTGGTTCTTATGTTTTGTTGATTGGTATGGACTGGTTAGAACAACATAGAGTAATTCTAAATTGTTATGATAAAACATTCACATGTTTAAATAGTGACGAAAAACCAGTAAGTGTTAAAGAAATTCCTAGAAAAACTACTGTAAGGCAGATTTCTTCCTTACAACTTAAAAGAGTTGTTAGAAAGGGATGTAAAGCTTATGCAGTAACAATTACTGATGAGAAAAGTATAATTAAAATAGATAAGTTAAAAGTGGAAGACATACCAGCCTTAAAAGAATATGTTGATGTATTCCCAGAAGAAATTCCGGGATTACCTCCGAAAAGGGAATTGGATTTCACCATTGAGCTGGTACCGGGTGCAGTACCTAGCTCAAAGGCCCCGTATCAAATGAACATATTAGAACTTAATGAATTAAAATCTCAATTAAAAGAATTAATTGATAAAAAGTATATTCGACCAAGTGTGTCTCCCTGGGGGGAACCTGTCATCTTCGTCAAGAAGAAGGACGGAAATATGCAACTTTGCATAGATTACCATCAGTTAAACAAGATGACCATCAAAAATCGATATCCGTTGCCCCGCATAGATGATCTGTTTGATCAACTACGTGGAGCCATGGTGTTTTTGAAAATAGATTTAAGGTCAGGATATCATCAAGTGAGGATTAAAGATGAAGACATCTTTAAGACAACTTTTAGAACAAGATATGGTCATTACGAATTTGTCATAATGCCATTCGAACTTACTAATGCCCCAGCTGTTTTCATGTGTTTAATGAACAATGTTATGCACAAGTATTTAGATAAGTTTGTGGTCGTATTTATCGAGGACATTCTAATCTATTCAAAAACTTAAGAAGAACATAAAGAACATCTAAAAATTGTTTTTCAAGAGTTGTGAGATCATCAACTCTTCGCAAAATTTAGTAAATGTGATTTCTTCAAGGATAAGATTCAGTATTTAGGTCATGCGGTGACCAGGGAAGGAATTTTCGTAGATCCTAAACAGATAAGGGCAATCGAAGATTCGCTGGTTCCTAAGGATGTAACGGATCTTTGATCTTTCATGGGAATTATCGGTTACTACCAGAGGTTCATTAAAGGTTTTTCAAGGATAGCAAATCCGATAACTTCCTTGCAGAAGAAAGGAAAGAAGTTCGACTGGAATTAGAAATATGAAGAAAGCTTTAAAAAGTTAAAAACTTTATTAACCAGCACACCTATTTTAAGAATAGCAGATCCTAATAAAGAATTTGTAGAGTGCACTGACGCTTGCAATGATGGCTTAGGCAGTGTTATGACTCAAGAAGGGCATGTTATTGCTTATGAGCCTAGAAAGTTAAAAATTCATGAAAAGAATTATGCAACTTACGATATGGAATTAGCAGCTGTTATACACGCTTTAAAGATGTGCGACATCACCTAATTGGCAAAAATTTTATTTTAATGACTGACAATAAAGGATTGAAGTATCTTTTAGATCAGCCAAATTTAAATGTGAGACAAGTTAGGTGGTTAGCTTTCTTAAGCGAGTATGATTTTGAAATTCAGCATATAAAAGGTAAAAAAAATAAAGTTGTTGATGGATTAAGTAGGAATGCAAGGCTGAATTTTGCAGCAATTATCAGCACCTATGTTTCAGAATTGGATGAACAGCTTAAAGAAGGAATAGAACAAGATGAAATTTGCCAGAATTTGCAAGCTAAAGCTAAAGAAAATCCAACAGAAAACTTAATTAAAGGTTATAGTTTAAATGAAAAAGAATTTTTACTATATAAAGATAGGATGTATGTATCTAAAGTTAAGCTGTTAATTCAGGATGAAATTCATAAAACACCATATTCAGGTCATCCAGGTTATCAAAAGATTATAACTATGTTAAGAAAAGAGTATTTATGGCCAAATATGAAAACTGAAGTAGTAGAATATATTGCTAGGTGTTTTGAATGTCAACAGGTAAAAACTGAACATCAACACCCAACTGGTTTGCTTCAGCCATTACCCATCCCTAACTGGAAATGAGAGATAGTTAGTTTATATTTTATTACTGGACTGCCTAAAAATCAAAATTAGAATGATTCTATCATGGTATTTGTTGATAAGTTAAGCAAATCAACTCACTTTATACCTGTTAAAACTACTTATAAAACTGCAAACATAGCTAATATTTTTCTAAAACAGATTTTCCGATTACATGGAGTACCAAAAGTCATAATCTCAGATAGAGATCATAAGTTTAAAGGAAACTTTTGGAAGTATTTGTTTAAAGGGTTGAACACCACATCAAATTTTAGTACTTCTTTCCATCCTCAAACAGATGGACAAACTGAAAGGGTAAACCAAGTATTAGAAGATCTATTAAGAATGTATGTGAAAGACCAGACTGGTAAATGGGAGGACTATATACATCTTGTATAATTTGCTTATAATAATAATTATCAGACATCAGCCAGATTTAGTCCTTTTGAAATTTTATATGGACGAAAATATAATACTCCTATCTCTTGGAGTAATTCAGTAGATAGATTGGTATTAGGTCCAGAACTGTTAAAAGAAATGGAAGAAATTGTAAAACAAGTGCAGGGAAATATGAAAGTGGCACAGAATCGACAGAAAAGTCAAGCAGACTTAGAAAGAACTCCAAAGGAGTTTCAGGTAGGTGAACATGTGTTCATCAAGGTAAGGCCCAAAAAGAGCTCTCTGAGATTGGGGAGTTGTGCAAAATTGGCACCTCGTTACTCTGGCCTGTTTGAAATTCTGTCTAGGATTGGACAAGTAGCTTATCAATTAGCATTACCACCTAATTTAAGAGTACATAATGTTTTTCACATTTCCGTTTTAAAAAAAAATATGTTCATGATGCTACTCATGTTGTCAACTGGAATGATGTACAGGTGGAACCAGAAGGAGATTTTCTGGTGGAACCGTATTGTATCCTCAGGAGAAGGGAGATTACACTTCGGAACTACACCATTGGACAGGTGAAGGTGCAATGGAAGCACCTTAGTCCAGAGGAAGCCACCTGGGAATTGGAAAATAATATGCGAGATGCATATCCAATTCTGTTCTAGGGGAATTCTGAGGATGAAGAATAAATAACATCAAGGATGATGCTATATTCTAAGGGGGTGTGTATGTCACATGCCCCAATTTTGCAAAATAATATTATCTTATTTGATTGTATTCCAAGACATTATGTTAAATTTTATGCTAAGTTGTAAATGATGACTCAGGAGAGTCAAGGATATTGAATGTAATTCTGAATATTTTAATTATAAATAAATAAAAGTGGAGACAACAGCTTGGGAGAGTTGTTAAAAAGAGTGTTATTGGTCAAGTTGGTGGAGGAGACTAGGTGGAGAGCAAATAAACAAGTGGAAACATCCTCAAACACTTCCAATGTTGCAGGTGGAAACCTCCCTACATTTGGGGTCATGATCCCCCAAGAAAGTGGGATCAGAGTAGGTGGCTCAATTAATGACAACTAATCCAAAAAGACCTAGGCAATCTTAATAAAAATACCCATTGAAGATAGCTGAGGCTGCTCATTCCAAGAAGGGAATCATTCAGGTGAATGTACTTCAAAGGATTTCATTGGGAAGGGAATTTGTGGAAGGTGTTTGAGGGGTAAACTGCAGAAAGTGATCTAGTACAGCTATTTAGCTGACTCGATCTTGCTATTGAGTGCAGAGTTAGTACTGAGTCATTGGACTAGTATTTTGTTGCTTCCTCCACCAGTTCTCAGCCAAGGAGACTAGGTACAGTCTCTGGGGTCCTGAGAAGACGTTGTTTGAGCGCTATCTAGGAGTTGGTAGGGAGGAACGGCCTCCCAACGCTATTGTCATCCAGCTTTAAACAGGTTCTACAACCTTTTATTTATTGTGTTAAAAAGTTTATATCTGAGAATGAATGATTACATGTTTTGTAGCGAACTGATAGCGCTAGTAACCCTTTAGTTATTTATTGAATCTATAATTGATGAAAATAAAACTAACCTATGTTTTTTCTCGTCTGGAATAAACCAGACCATACTCCAGCATAGGCAGTGCGTTTAAAAATAGATGAAGGATATGATAGAAGACTGAATTGAATAGATGTATTATACATTTCGTAATATCAGAATAATTTATTTCTGTTTATAGGTTATTTTCAGTGAAGAACAATAACCTATATATTTTTTTTACTGTTTAACCAGCTTGTTGATGTAAGTAGGCTAGAAAAGAAATAGCCATAACTCATTACAGGTAGCAGGTTTATTATAGTAATAAGTTACTAAAGTAAATAGGATGTATTTAATTACAATACATTATTTTGTTATCTATTCAAGATGATAAACTGTGTCATGTTATATATATATATATATTCTTTGTATTTTATTCATTAACCTCTTGCTTATGCAGTAGAAAAGTTATAGCTAAACTATTTGTTTATATTCATTCAATAAAGGTATAAACTAATAAATACATAGTTTAATTACTAATCATAGTAATTTAAGACTAGCAATTATTATTAACTAAGTAAAGAAATGTAAAGAATAATTTTGGTACTAAGAATAAACTGATTCAAAATATTTAAGTTATTCTATCATTTCCCTTTTTACTATTCCAATAGGAAAAACAACAAGAATACAATAATGAACAACATATACATAATGCATACTTATAAAAAGAATTGTTCCTTTTAATATTTTTACAAACATGGTGTATCTGTAAAAGCAAATAACAGGGTTGAAACCCATATATATATTACAATTACAAATGTCAATGCATCGAAATTATAATCCAAATTAATTGGATTATGTAACTATTATACAACTAGGTTATTTTAAAATTACTTACAGTCCTTAAAGGACAAACAAAAAGACATTGGTAATTATTATAAACTGGAAATTTCCACAACACATTGTAACACTAATTAAAAGCGAAATTAAATAAGTAAGAGAATTTGTTAAAAATTAAGTAGAATAATTTGTTTTAAAACAAGGGTTTCCACAGGAAAAACCCTAGCTCGTAACTCTGAGCAAAAACGAGTAAGATTTATAACTAAACTATGACTATATGTATCAGTCTTAAAAATATTAATAATAAACTTTTACAGAGTACCTTAAACAGAGCACAAAACTTCGCTTACAGTCGAGAAGGGTAAAATCCCGGAGTACACAGAGCATAATGTTAAGCATATCGATAAATCGAGACAAGCTTGAAGACAGAACTGTCTTTACAAGAGAACTATAGTTTAAATTTTAAAAAGCCGTAAAGCTAAAAATTAAAACAAAAATAATTACATTGCTCAGTTTAAGACTGAGTTTACCCATCGACTAGGGAGGGTTTGAAACTTGGTAGATCAACAACAACCTGTAAAAGAGACCACATATTTTATGGCATGCCTAGGAAAGCTTCCCCAACTCTGGGTTATTCCAAATGACCACCCTGATACAAGTAGGGTAAAACCCAACATATTGACCACAGGGCTTACCCGTATAAAGCCACGAGCCACGGCATTCGAAGACTGTCTGTATACTTCCTCCACCGTGGATGTAAGTAGTGGCAAGCTCCCTGCAAGGATTTTTAAATACAAAATTCAGAAAATAAATAACCTAATATTTGTTTATGCTATCGTAACAGCAAAAAACACCTGCTGCAAGTGAAATGAACAATAAAAGAAATTTACCTGTGGATTTGAAACGTCGAACAGTCTCATGGAATTACTGTCACCAACGAACTTTGCAAATTATAGACCCAACAACTTGTAAAGACTAAACCTCATGCAACGGTGAGCCACGAGGACGATGAAAGGAAGTTTGAGCAGATAGTGAGCCAAGGGCATCGATAGACTCAACAAAACTTGCAGAGTGAGAACTCACAGTCACTAAGAATGGCTTTAAAATCAAATACTGAAGGCAAAGGCAATGCTAACCCAAGACTCGGGACAACTGGAACAGAGGAAGACTTACGTCCGCCATGAAATCCAAGCAGAGCAGCCTCAAGGGCCAGCATGAATTGCGGAGGAGAAATGAAAAGGGTTAGGGTTACAATGATTCTTATATCTCCCACACTTGACCAGGAGAAGACCACGTGGACACGATAATTTAAACCATGCAGTGGATCTTTTCTATAGTCGCCTGCATACAATAATAACCAATTATTTAATCATTGAACACGATGTGTAAACTATATCATAACTAAGTTATTGCTTTGTAAAAGCGAATACACCGCTCATCATATGATGCTAGATCAGTGTTAGAATAACAATGTTAAATTTTACGTTGAATTATCAAAAAGGGATCACCATTAAACTTTGGTTATTGCCTGAAATCATTCATGCATAGAACGTACTTCATCATTAACCATATGTTTATTATATCGTAACATCACTAATATGATATGGTTGTTAGTAACCTTTTTCTTTAAACGTTGACCTTGATATGGATAGAAGTCATGTGTTATATGGGAGAGCTCAAGTTAAAAGGTTTATAACCACCGAACATCTATAGTTTTCTTTATTTAGAAACATTATAGTCTAGGCATGGTTAATCTCTTGTAAAAGGACAACTCAAGTTATAACATTTATAAAATGGCATAACGTAATATTATGGAGAATCATAAACTCTATTTTAAACTTGTTTATGAACTTGAACTAATTATAGACTTGAATGTCTAATAAACAAAATAGTTTATGCATGTCTATAAGTCATATGGGAACTAATAAATCAAACGGTAGCAATCTATGAAGTTAGCAAAGTGTATTGTAAGAACACTTTTATGAATTTCTTTTACATAGTTCAGAGCGATGAAACTTTGATAGAATTTGGTTGTGACTCAACTTGGTATTTGCTAATGATTCACCATGTCTAGTGGTTAGTAAAGTGGTTTTGGAATTATACAAAATAACTAGAAAGTTGACCTTTTTCGAAAGCATCAATCTTAGAAAAACTGTTTGTAGACAGTAACTTAATACAAGAGGAGTATTCTAGAAAAATAAGAAATTGAATAGGAATGATTCTACTTGAGTCCAGAATCATTAGAATCACATGGTTTGACGTGAAGTTAAGAAGTATAGGAAAACAATGATTTCATGTGAGAAGGCATTATGGTTTTTGTTTGCACAAATCAAATTTATAATGACAAGAAGTTTACAGGCTGTAAGTTTCCTCGCAGAAGATAAATGTCGAACAGTTGTTATACAGATAAGATAATATGTTAATTTTTTCATACTGAAAAAACAACCATTATAACATTGCAAGTTATGCACACTAAAGTAGAAGTAATTTGCAACTGAGATTATAATTTTAGAGCCACAAAACATATCTTACTGTCGCTACGTATATCTAAACTTTGTTACAAGAAAAAATGAAGGAAGCCAAACGGTTTTACCTCACGGAAGTGGTTTGCATTTTAGCAGCTTAATTATGAAGCATTATAATTGCAAATAAAACACTGCTGGATACTTTATGAATTTTAAAATGCTACTCGTTCGATCATACCTATAAAACTGTAAGAATCAGTAATCTTCTACGTTATCATAAATGCTAAGTAAGCCCCAGATTTAAAAGTTAGATTCCACCTACTTGACATGGAGAAACTCATCAGTAAACTGAAATAAAACAATACACAAGCAAACCTTATTCTTGTTACAAAAGAGAACTACTGAGTTAACATAATTGAGATTTTGTAATACTAATCACTTGACTGTTTCTTTTATTGCTAACCTTTAGCTGTTAGTAAACCACAAGTTTTAGCATTTTGTTGTTATCTCAAAATTTTAAATTTTTCTGAAAATTTGGGGTTTTGACACAGTTACTCTTTTTTTCATAAACCTTAATAAAATACTTAACATGCATGTATTTGAAAACTAGCACACATTTTACTAAAGAGAGTAAACACATATAATAACATAAAGCAAATAGAACCTGTTAATTGATGAGGTGACAACAGCTTAAGGAGGTTGTTCCTACCAACCAACTCCTAGAGAAAGCTTATATTGCACTTCCTCAGGACCCCCGAGCATGTTTCCTTGTCCTCATGGTAGAGTACTGGGTGAATTATATGTCCTTGAGACCTTATGTCACTTGACTGGTCAAATTATCTTAGTAATCCAAATCTGCTCATAGTAGTAAACAATTCAGCCTAAAAGCTACAATAAGTTTAATCTCAGAAGTTAACCCCTCAAAATCACTTCAGTAATCCCCTCCATTGAATTTCTTATGAGCAATTCATTCACCCTGAATGATCACCTCTCAGAATGAGCAGCCTTAGCTATCTTCAATGGGAAATTTTATAGAAATGCCTAGGTCTTCTGGGTCAGTTTTCAATTAATGGGCCACCTGCTCCAATTCCACTTTCTTGGGGAATCATGACCACAAATATAGGGAAGTTTCCACCTGCTACAGTTGGAAGTAGTTTGAGGATGCTGCCACTTGTCAATGTACTCTCCACCTAGTCTCCTCCATCAAGTGACTAGTTAACACTCTTTTAACAGCTTCCCTAAGTTGTTGTCTCATCATTTATTTATTTATAAATAAAATATTCTGAATTACATTAATTATTCTTGACCCCACTTGGTCATCAATTACAAACTTAGCATAAAATATAACACAATTTTCCTCAAATAACATTAAATTGTTTTTGAAAATTGGGGCATGTGACATACACACCCCCTTAATTTATAACATCATCCTCGATGTTATTTATTCCTTGTCCTCAGAGTTCCCCTGAAATAGAATTGGATATGCATCCTGCATATGACTTTCCAATTCCCAGGTGGCTTCTTCTGGACTAAGGTGCTTCCATTGCACCTTCACCTAACCATTGGTGTGATTCTGAAGAAATATCTCCCTCCGTTCAAGGATACAATCTGGTGCCACCAGAAAATTTCCTTCGGGTTCCACCTGCACATCATTCCAATTAATAACATGAGTAGCATCATGTACATATTTTTTTAATACATAAATGTGGAAAACATTGTGAACTCTTAGATTTGGTGGTAGAGCAAATTGATATGCTACCTGTCCGATTCTGGATAGTATTTCAAAAGGACCACAATATCGAAGTGCTAGCTTGGCACAGCTACTCAGCCTCAAAGAACTCTTTTTGGGTCTCACCTTAATAAAAACATGTTCGCCTACCTAGAACTCCTTTGGAGTTTGTTTAAGGTCTGCTTGAATTTTCTATCGATCTTGCGCAATTTTCAAATTACCTTGTACCTGTTTTACAATTAATTCAATTTCTTTCAATAATTTAGGTCCTAATACTAACCTGTCCACTGGATTACTCCAAGAGATGGGAGTATTGCATTTCCTTCCATACATAATTTCTAAAGGACTATACCTAGCTGAAGCTTGATAATGATTATTGTAAGCAAATTCTACCAGGTGTAAATAATCTTCCCATTTACATGGTTGCTCCTTTACGTACATTCTGAGTAGATCCTTCAATAGTTGATTTACTCTTTCAGTCTGTCCATTAGTTTGAGGATGGAAAAAGCTACTAAAGTTTAACATAGTATTTAATCCTTTAAACAAAGGTTTCCAAAAAATACCTGTAAATTTAAGGTCTTGGTCTGAAATTATCACCTTCGGTATTCCATGCAACCGAAAAATTTGTTTTAAGAAAATATCAGCAATATTTGCAGCTTTATAAGTAGTTTTTACAGGTATAAAATGGGCTTCCTTACTCAATTTGTCAACCACTACCACTATTGAGTCATTTAAGTTCTTATTTCTAGGTAATCCTGTAACAAAATCAAGGCTAAGTATCTCCCATTTTCAGCTAGGAATAGGCAATGGCTGAAGTAGCCCAACTGGATGCTGATGTTAAGTTTTTACTTGTTGACATTCAAAGCATCTAGAAATATATTCTGCCAGTTCATTTTTCATATTTGGCCAGAAATAATCCTTTCTTAGCATGGTTATAGTTTTTTGATAACCTGGATGCCCTGAATAAAGAGTTTTATGAATTTCGTTTAAAATTAACAGCTTTATCTTAGGTACATTAGGTACGTATAATATGTCTTTATATAGTAATAATCCTTTTTCATTCAAGCTGTACCCTGTACTTAGACTTTCTATTAAATTCTCTTTTACTTTTACCTATAATTTTCAGTAATTTTCATCTTGTTCTATTCTAGCTTCAAGTTGTTCTTCCAAGTCTATTGTATAAGTGCCGATGGCTGCTGTAAAATTCATCTTTGCATTTCTACTTAATGCATTAGCAACCTTATTCTCCTTTCCTTTAATGTGTTGAATTTCAAAATCATATTCACTTAGAAAAGCTAGCCACCTAGCTTGCCTAGCATTCAAGTTAAGTTGATCTAACAGGTATTTCAATCCTTTATTATCCGTCATTAATATAAACTTCCTTCCAATTAAATGATGACGCCACATCTTTAAGGCATGTATGACATTAGCTAATTCTAAGTCATTGGTCGCATAATTTTTCTCATGAATCTTCAGTTTCCTAGACTCATACGCAATGACATATCCTTCTTGAGTTAATACTCCACCTAAACCGTCATTGCATGTGTCAGTACATACTATAAAATCTTTATTAGGGTCAGCAATTCTTAAAATTGGTGCGGTGGTTAATAATGTTTTTAACTTTTTAAAACTGTCTTCACACTTCTGATTCCAATCGAATTTCTTCCCCTTTTTCTGCAAAGAGGTTGTAGGATTTGCAATTCTTGAAAACCCTTCGATGAACCTCCGGTAATAACCAGTAATCCCCATGAATGATCAGACGTCAGTTACGTCTTTTTGGACTGGCCAATCTTCGATTGCCTTTATCTTTTTGGGGTCAACCGAAATTCCTTCTTTAGTCACCACATAACCTAAATACTGGATTTTATCTTAAAGAAGTCACATTTACTAAATTTCGCAAAAAGTTGATGCTCTCGTAAATCTTGCAAGATATTTTTTAAGTGTTCTTTATGTTCTTCTTCAGATTTTGAGTAAATTAAGATGTCGTCAATAAATACGACCACAAATTTATCCAGATATTTGTGCATTACATTATTCATCAGACACATAAAAACAACTAGAGCATTAGTAAGCCCGAAGGGCATAACGACAAACTCGTAATATCCATATCGAGTCCTAAATGCTGTTTTAAAGATGTCTTCATCTTTGATTCAGACCTAGTGGTATCCAGACCATAAATCAATCTTTGAAAACAGCATGGTTCGACATAGCTGATAAAAAAGATCATTTATACGAGTTAACAAATATCTGTTCTTGATAGTCATTTTATTTAATTGACGATAATCTATACATAGTCGTAGAGTTCCATCCTTCTTCTTAACAAAGATGACAGGTGCCCCCCAGGGAGACACACTGGGTCTAATGTACTTCTCATCAGTAATTTCTTTTAATTGTGACTTAAGTTCATTCAATTCTAGTATATTTATTTGATAAGGGGCTTTTGAGCTGGGCACTACACCAGGTACCAGCTCAATAGTAAAATCTAATTTTCGTTTCGGAGGCAGTCCCGGAATTTCTTTCGGAAATACATCTGAATATTCCCTTAGAATTGGAATATCTTCCAATTTTAATTTATCTCTGTTGTTAATGTTTTCTTCATCAATTACTGTTACTGCATAAGCCTTACAGTCTTTCCTACTAGCTCTCTTAAGCTGCAAAGCAAAAATCTGCCTTACAACTGTTTTCCTAGGGATTCCCTTTACATTTATTAACTTTCCATCGTTATTTATGAAGGTAAAGGTTTTATCAAAGCAATTCAAGACCACCCTATGTACCTCTAACCAATCCATACCAATTAATATATCATATGAACCTAAAGGAAGCACATTGAGCTTAACAAAAGTTTCAAACTGATCCATAGTTACTGCACAATTCTTTACAAAACTAATTACCTTTCTCTTTGCACCAGTAGCTAGCTGAACTAACCAATAACTTGCAAACTTTTCAACTGGAAGCTTACACTTTTCTAATAAATTAGGAGAAATATAGCTTAAACTGGCTCCTAGATCAATTAAAATAGATATAGGTATTTGATTTATCTTCTCTTCCACTTCCACCATGGAAGTTTGATAATCTGCTTGCCGGTTCTCTAATGCTGCATTGATCCTGAGCATTCTCCTTGCTAGATCACTAACAGTCATCTCCTCCTGGATTGTGTGTATGTTGCTAACAGTCTTCTTCCGATTGGGGCAGACTGATGCATAATGTGGATAATTGCATTCCCAACACTTTATGAAATCTTTTACCCTTTCCCTCAGTATGAAATCTTTCTATTAAAATCTGATTTAGCTCCTCTTAAGCTCTCAGAATCCTTTCATTTTATTTCTTAACTGATTCCATCTCTGATTTTAATTCTTTAACTGTTTATAGTAGTTCGGAAGAATTATTAGTTATATCTTCTTATATAGGCTCTTTTTGAATATTATCTTGTTCAGTGTAACGAGATTCCTCATCCGCATATTCTTCCAATCTATCCATACCTGTCATTAACTCAGAAACAAAATTCTCTGGGTGTATCATTCAAAGAAAACAACATCAGCATAATTATTTAAATTTACTGTTCCACATAAGCAAGTTGAGCTACATTCAGGCCTAGTGTTTGAACCTCGCTCTGATACCACATGTAATAACCCAAAAATTTGTAAAAATTTAAAATTTTTCAAGTGACATAAAATGTCTAAAGTCGCAGCTAAGTACCTGCTAATGGTTAGTAGAAAATGAAATAGTTTATTAAACAACATGAGATCGCTTCTTTATAAGAACCTGAAAACTAAAAGGTGTATTCTTAAAACCTTGTGTTAGTGCTATTAATGACTTAAAAGCTACAATTCTATCAGAGTTAGGAAAGGACTTGCATTTTACTGCTGCTTGATATACTGATGTTTACCTTTTTTTACCTAGGTAAGAATTCTTGTGTGTGATCAGGGCTTACTTGTCACGTCCCCATCCCTCAACCGGCGAAGAGGACGCGACGAACACATCAACACAGCCGGGAAAACATCCCATGAACATAATCCAATGAAATCAATGCTGGAATTAAGCATACACAGATGCATTTATCTTCAATCATACAGCGGAAGCAAACATACATTCCAGCAATAACATGTTCATCATAATTCCATATACAATTATTATAATTGCAGAGATAGACTAGCAGCACTTATCTATTATTGACGAATCCACCCGCAACCAGCTACGTCGCTGCAACGTTCCACCCAACCATAGGCCAGCTTGCTCATCAATCTCTCAGCAACGCTGCCACCCCCGAGATGGGCATGATTCCTCCGGAATAAGGGTCAATTGCAGGCTTAGACATAGCCAAGGGGACACATAACAGCCAAACCAACACTGCTGGGTTTCACAGGCTTTCAACAGACAAGCCAAACCAGCACAGCCCAAGGTTCAACCACTGCATACCAGCAGCCATACAATCCCTTCACAGCTCTGTGAAGCAGTCATAAACAACAGGGGACAGCCCCAAACAATGGAGGAGCACAGCTCAAGTCCAAGGGACAACCCAGAGTTGGTTTTGGCCCTAACGTGGCCAAAACAGCTCAACCACAACATCCCAGACCAGGGAAACAACAACAACAGCCCAATTTCAAATTAAAAACAATGGCAACTACGCACAGTCCCAAAACACAGAAAATCAGCCCACGAATTAGAACTCAACGGTGACCCAAAACGAATTTGAGCACCCCAGCCCACAAAACGTGGGTGAAATCAACAGCAACCCAATACGTGGGTTAAAACCACGGTCAGCAAAACGTGGGGAAACAACAGCCCCAACAAAACAGTCAGCACGGCTCACGGCATGGGAAAAACGACCCAAACATCCTGTGCGTGAGGAAAAACTCGCACCCAACAAAAAAATGCACGGGAAAGACATATCCAATTTTCTGCGTGAGGATTCCAGCAGTAGAGGCCCTGCGTGAGGAGAAAACAACTCCGATTTTTCCCGTGGATGAACAAAACAACAGCAAAGACACGAATTACAGTGCGTGGGTGCTCAGCAACTCGTGGAGCCCCAGAAAATGTCTGCGTGAGACCAAACGGCCATGAGCTTGTGCGTGAGAAGCCAACCGACCAAAAATCATGGTGAGAGTGTAAACTGACCAGGAAAGAGTGCGTGAGGGAGAAGAATGGGCAGACGTGGGTGGAGTGTGGATGTGGGTATGGAGCTGACAGCCCTGCCACCCCACTCCCAAAGGCAATAACTGCCCTCAACCACTCAGCCATATCTCCTCAACCACCAGCTTTGAAGCATTAAAGAGGTTGACAAGGTTGGGTGAGACAAAAAGGTGGCAAATCAACAAGGTAATAAAACATGGGTTTTTCCTCCATAACCAAGGTTTGACATTCCCCACCCCTTATCCTTTGGAACCATGCCCTTTTCATTCAACGTTGCACTGTCGTAGCTGGTTGTGGTTTATTTTAATTGATGTGCGGGTTTACATGATGCCAAATTAAAATGTGCCGGATAGCACAACATACCATCGGCAATTATCCCCATTGCCGAAACATACACAGCCAAATCGATGGTGGGGATTTTGCCTTGAGCTCCTCACCATGATTAATTACAATATATACATCATGCAAACGGGGTCAAACCTGGGGATGTGACATTACTTAGCGCTCAACTAACTCAATTGGACTGTTGGTTCCTTACAGGTTTAGTAGGTAAGAGTATGATCCAGTAGGGTTTTATTTTAAATTCGTTGAGACGATACTTCCCTGGCATGAAAAAAGTTTAAATATGCTACTTGTCTCCAAGGAGGTAAAGTTAATTATTTTCTGTTGTTACAGCTCCAAAATAAAAGTATAACAACTGCATCAACATAGTTATAAAACACTTCCTAGTTACTATGCTGAGGGGAAAAATCGAATTACTGTTTGGTTTGAGTTCAAGAATACCATATACTTTTGTTGAAAGCAAACTTGATCTAGATTTTAGCTAAGATGCATTTATAGTACTCTGTCCTTTGCTTAGTCGAAGCATACATTGGATTCTAGTTTTGAGCATCATTAAAATGAATCATATACAATAACTACTTAGTACTTCCTAAACCACCATCCTAGCCTATTTTTGCTGAATAAGAGTTATTCTAAATCTCCTATGACTTGACATCCACAGGTGTATACCAGTTTTACCTTATCCTAGGTTTTTCATTATATACTTTTCATATTATATAAGGATGTACTCTTTATTCCTTTTATATGCATCTTTCACTTCAAACTGAATGCACCATTAGCTATGACTAAAACTTCATGCAAGTTGATTAGTAGTCTTTTGAATTATCTTTATACAAAGTCTTAGCAAATGAATTTAAAAGAATTTATTTAAACTTGGAAAAGCCTAAGGTTACTTCATATCTTAATTTATGATTTATAACCTATGCCTCGCTAAACTCCATGGCAAATATATATATATATATATATTGGCAATCATAAACAATGTATGGTTTTAATGATTATTGGTTTGATTGTAAATCAAAGTGTTGCAGCGCTGACTATAGAACTCATCCACGCTGGAGGAGAATTATTTGAAGGACACATGGGATGGTTTGTATCCACACAAGAGTTGACTTAAAACTCCAAACCCTACGCATTTACTTTGCAGACCAAGGGTTCCTCCGTCTTGTTGGCCGAGCTGAGAGATCACGGCCATGGGAGATCTGTAACCACTTTCAAGCTTGGAGCTTGCTTCCTTAATCAATTGCTGTGACTGTTTGAGAGAGTTCGTGAGTGGTTTTTGGTATTTTCAATGCTTGAAGTATTTATAGCGAGTGTGGATATTGGTTTTTCTTCAGGACTCGAGGGCTGTGCTTGTCTTAATCCTGCAAATGAAAAGTCAGAGCTTCGGCCAGGAGTATATCTTCGTCTGGTTGAGTTTGTTTGCTCGATTTCCTTTGTAGTGGTGACTCAATGTCTTCTTGCCTTTAGGCCCGGTGCCAACACAATTTATGGTGGCCGTTTTACCTCAGTTCCATCCTGAAACTTTAACAGGTAAAGTCTTACACTTTTTTTCTTTCGATTTTAGGTTAATTTTTACAAAAGTTTTTTCAAATTTTAAGAAGGTTTTGTAATGCATAAAAAGTTTGTAACTTGCAGGTCCTTCTCTCGGCTCCAGCTCTGTAGGTGGAAGTGAGCCTACCCTTCAAGTTTCACTTGAGCATACAAATTGGTAAGCCCCGGTTGTAAATGAGGGTTTCTTCCTGCATAATGTTGTGGTTGTTGGAAGTTTGGTTCTTGCGGTTGAACAGGCACAGCCTCGGTTTACTTGCTAGCTTAAAGTTTCAATGCTTGCTTGTTTTTTGTATAAGTTTCAAAACCCTTAGAGGGTACTTTGTGCAGGGATGATGAAGGCTCTAGTAGCCATGAAGAAAAATGGTTTTTAATTCTCTGCCTTTACGGCCTGAACAACGTAACTTCTTTTACTAATTTCTATAGAGCTCAGCTCTAAGCCCTACGAGGCTGTTGACCTTTGTCTGGTTAATTTTTAGTTTTTAAAATAGATTTTAGAAGGTAAAGAAAGATTGTTAATCGGTCAAGACTTTTAAAAGGATTAAGGGTTTTTACCTGTCAGAACTGTATGGTGACTATTCGATAAATGTTATTTTGTTTTTGGTTAATGTTTGGACAGGCCTGAGTCTTAACCTGTAATTCTAAAGGCAATAAGTCATTTTCTTCCTATTTGATTTTGTTTTTAATAAATGGCTATTGTATTATTTTAAATTATTATCATGTAAATTAAAAAGGATTTATAGTGCAATGCGTTATGGAAATTTTACTGTGTTAAGAGTACCATTATTAATCTGTTTGGCTCATAAGGGTAAGTTTTTAAGTATACCCTACAGTTCGGTGAAAGGATAAATTTTACAAGGAAAACTCTTAGCTGTTTTTTAGTATTTTCCTTCAATGATTTTTACAGCCATTTTAATTCTTATAAAAGAAGGATTAGGGTAATTACTGCAAGCTTGGGAAAAGGATTAAGTTTATCTTTAAAAAAAAACTTAGGTAGTTGTCTTTAGGTTATAGTAGAAACTTCTGTTTTAATACAAAGACACATATTTTCTGGTAATAAATTATTATAAGATTTTATTGAAACTATCTAAACCTAAACCCTAAGTGATAGTTTGTTTACTAATCCTATGTTTATTTGTTTAACTGAGACTATTGTAATTAGAAAAGATACTAATATATTAAGACAATTCTTATATGTAGTATGATTACTAAATATCTTTAAATACCTATGTTCAGTTCTTGTTTGAAGTAAATACATTCAATAGATAAAGTTTTTACTGTCTCTTTGTAGAATAAATCATAAGCAAACTAGAGCAGAATTTAGCTACATTTTTCATTCAGAGTAAATAAGAATCATCAGATCTACCTAAACACCCAGCTGTACTAGAGTACTTCCTGAGCCAGGTGTGGAAAAATACAGTATGGAATTCTACTTCTATTTATTTCTCATTTAGCATATTTACTACTAATTCTAACATAATCTATCAATTACTAAGTCCATTAATCCACAGTTACTCTTTTCTTCATAAACGTTAATAAAATACTTAACATGCATGTATTTGAAAACTAGTACACATTTTACTGAAGAGAGTAAACAAATATAATAACATAAAGAAAATAGAACTTGTCAATTGATGAGGTGACAACAGCTTAAGGAGGCTATTCCTCCCAACCAACTCCTGGAGAAAGCTTAGACTGCGCTTCCTCAGGACCCCCGAGCCTGTTTCTTAGTCCTCCTGGTAGAGTACTTGGTGAAGGATATGTCCTTAAGACTTTCTGTCACCTGACTGGTCAAATTACCTCAGTAATCCAAATATGCTCACAACAGTAAAAACTTCAACCTAAAAGCTGCAATAAGTTTAATCTCAGCAGTTAACCCATCTAACTCACTTCCGTAATCCCCTCCATTGAATTTCTTATAAGCAATTCATTCACCTTGAATGATCACCTCTCAGAATGAGCAGCCTCAACTATCTTCAATGGGAAATTTTATAGAAATTCGTAGGTCTTCTGGGTCAGTTTTCAATTAACGAGCCACCTGCTCCAATTCCACTTTCTTGGGGAATCATGACCACAAATATAGGGAAGTTGCCACCTGCAACAGTTTGAAGTAGTTTGAGGATGTTGCCACTTGTCAATGTACTCTCCACCCAGTCTCCTCCACCAAGTGACCAGTTAACACTCTTTTAACAGCTTCCCTAAGCTGTTGTCTCATCATTTATTTATTTATAAATAAAATATTCTGAATTAAATTAATTATTCTTGACCCCACTTGGTCATCAATTACAAACTTAGCATAAAATATAACACAATGTTCCTCAAATAAAATTAAATTGTTTTTGCAAATCGGGGCATCTGACAGGCGGTCACTACTTCTAAGTCATTGTTACAAATTTTATTAACGCATTGTTTTGTAATGAAGGGATTCAATACTATTTTCTCTTCATTTGTGATTTGTCATCATGCAAAATTGATGTTTAAACTTTGTTTACTATCACACATTCAAATCTAGAAATTCCAATTGGGAAAGAATATTATCCTAACTCAAAAACAACAATGGGTATTGGGTTGAAATACAAGTAACCTTAGACAAACAATGCAACTTCCTATTCATATTTTTTCTGGCAGCTCCCTACAGTCTCATATGTTGGGGAGAACTTTGATGAAAAATATGACTAATCCCACAAAAACATTATGTTAATGCGTGGTCTGATTAGGAACACATTGTTTGACAAATAATAGTCATTGACAAGTGTTAGATAAATTCTTAAATCAATATTTTAACAATAAGAAGAAATTTAGCTTCCATTCCATCCAGGGGACATTGCACTCTGTTAGACTAGCACCTAGACTGTCTCCACCATGCTTGCACCAAAACTGGGCCCATCATACCTGTTCTCAAACTACGCCCATATTTGCTTCTTGACAGAGCTTGTTGTGGGGTGGTGAGGAAGTCAATGCGTCTACCCACGAAGACCGTGACACCTTTTATGTCCATTTAATGCTTGTCCTTTATTATTAGCATAACTAAAAACTTGAATCGGTATTTATTCATTTAATACCAAATAAAGCGGTATTTAAATATCATATCCACATACTAAGTTAATTTTAAATAAATATTTGCTTCTCACTTCTTTTCTTAAGTGCAAAAGTGTGTGTGTGTGTGTGTATTAATTGTGGTTCACCTACCCCCCAACGGGGCTTGTTATGTCCACGAGAACAATGGGGACATTAAGTGAGGCCCTTATATAGCGATGTATAAACTCTCGGGGATTTGACCCTGAGACCTGCTACTCACAACTTACAACACTCGACCTTGAGCTAGCCCACCGGGCTATATATATATATATATATTATGTTTTAGTTTTATTTTAAATAATTATGTGTATTTTGCCCACGGGGAATAGAATAGATGGTGAATGGGTGTGTTGTTAAGGAACTCCTTGTGTTAGATCATTGGTTCAAAACACGACTTAAAATAAATATGTATTTCATTATTTAAAAAAGAAACTAAAATTATTTAATATTTATTTAGAATTTACAATTTTCTTATAATATAAAAAATAAATCACTATTAATTTTTCTTGTATTCCTCGGATCCTCTATAGTAATTTTGGCTACAAATTGCATACAAATGTAGTTATAGATAACAAAAGGCCTCCCATGAGGGTAGGAAAAATTCATTCTCTACTTAGGGATTTACTCAAATTCAAAAGGATTTGCTATGTTTTTATTCTAACAGATGTCGTTAAAGTATTATTATGTATTTAATTTAAAAATGTTGTATTTCATATTAAGGTATTATTATGTATTTATTTAAGTCCTACAATCTAAATTTAAGTTTGTATATGATTATATTTGTTATAATTTTATTACTGAAAAAGTTTTTGTAAAATTTGAATATATATATATATATATATATATATATATATGATGATGATGATGATGATGATGGTTAACGTCCCTTGAGACCAAACTTTGGTCTATCGGACTTAAAGAAGAGAATTAATTAGTTTGCTTTAAAGTTATATTTCTACGCTCAAAGAGCTTGGAAAGAAGAGTCGCGAGCTTACTATAATTTTGACAGGCTATATATATATATATCATTTTTCTTTTTAATTGTGTTTTTTTTATATAAAGTGTTTTAATTTCTTATGTTATAATTTAAAGTTACTTATCTTATTAAATGTTACTTGCAAAGCTTGTGATGCGATAGTATAAAAATTCAAAAAGAGTAATGTGTATGAGTTCTAATAGTAATTTGTAGTAGTTCCCTTGCCTTAATCCATGGACAATTAGGATGTAATTGGCATGCTTTAACAAATAATTGTATGAAATTCAATTTACATTCCAAAATCCATTTTCTTTTATTAGAATGTTTAAAAGTTAGATAGTGTCTTGAGATGTATTGACCTTAATTCTATAAATACAAAGCTATGGTGTATTTACAGTCAAGTTGATAAGCCAAACTGATAAGATTGATTGATCTTGACAAATTGAATTCCACAATTATCTCCTTTGCAAACATCACTCCTTTGCAAACATCAGGATGATGTTGTAACCAGATTCAAACAACACATCAGTACAATATGATTTTGTTCACATTTTAATTGTTGAATATGGATCATAAATTTTCCTAAAATTACTATGACCTAATAAAATTTATGATCTATAAAATAGGTACACAGGCAGAACATAATGTTTTTTAAAAAAATTCAAGAATGTGTGAGATGGTTGTTTTCAAGGATTCTAATTTCTACAAGCTCATATGTTTAATTTTATCTATGATATGTAGCATTCTCTTTAACAATGCAAGGCATCTGAAGGCAAGTTCAACATATTTCTCATTTACCCCAGGGCTAAATTTCAGAGTCTCGTACTCTTCTTTCATCCCAGGGAAAGAAACAAAGGCCATCACATTTACATTGCTCCTCCCTATAGAATTTTTTGTTGGTTTTTTCGACATTTTAGAGAGTGATCTACTTGTTGTAGCAGAAGAATCTAGGGTACAGGGCAGGATCCTTGGTACCTTTAATAGTACATTTTTATCACTTATCCCTAAGAAGGTCAAAGTCTCGAATCTAGATGATTATCAGCCCATATTGTTGTGCAATATAGTATGTAAGATTATAGCTAAGATTATCGCCAACAGAGTTAAAGGCTTCTTGTTTGGGTTTATCAGTATAGAGAAATTTGCTTTTCTCAAGCATAGGCATATTCATGAACCCATTGCCAAAGCACAAGAGGTTTTGCACGCTACCAAGTCCAGTAAATCACGTTTGGCTCTCTTTAAAGTAGACCTCTCTGGAAATGACCTTTGGATGGAAGCTGATTAGATTAATTCTTGTCCAGATTGGGTTTTCACTTAATTTGGTGATTTGGATCCTTGCCACTGTACAATCAGTCTCTTTTTCAGTTCTTATCAATGGTCTAGCATCAAACTTATTTAGGCATGGTTGTATTCTCTGACAGGGTTTCCCTCTTGCGCCATTATTAGTCATAATTATGATGGATGGGCTCAGTCATATGGTGACTAAACCATCTTCTTTGGGGTTATTCAAAGGGTTCAAGTTTGATGGCAACACTTTCGTTTCCTACCCATTTTTTTTGATGACTTGTTTTTCTTTAAGATGGATTCCGTAGGGATGCACTTATCTTCAAATCCTGTTTAAGAATATTCTGTTCAGCCACAGGTATGATCGTTAACAATATGAAATCTTCGATGTCATACATGAATCTGGATCCTAGGGAGGAGAACTGGAATTCTGCTAACTTTGATTATACAATAGCGAATGTGGAATTCATTTGTGTTTAATATTTTTCCCAATGCATAGCTCTTGCCTCTTACAAAGAGGTAGAGCACAAGCATTTACGTATTGCAATTACTTGCAATAATTGCAATATGACCCACATCCACAGCCTCCTTCATCGCCATAGCTACTACCTCTTTGCTTCAAGATACTTCACCTCTTTTCTTCAACATACTTCAACGCCTCTTCGCTTCATGCATGTATGTTGGAGACCTAAGAAGCATCTTTTGATACCCGTGAGAAGCTTCAAGTTGTTAAGCATAAAAACTGTAATGTTATTTCCATTCAAGATGTTATGGATTTTATTTGTTATATGCAAACCCATGCCTAGAGATCTATATAAATTGGTAAAACATAAGCCAGTTCTTATAGATGTTCAATAAATTTATTTTTAGTTATTTATAACTTGCCGTGCTTTCCTTATGAATTCCATTCCATTGTTTATGGAGGAGCCACCTCCACTTCTTCAATATTCAGAGGCTCTCCTGCTCTCTGTGCAACAACAACTGCAACAAAAATGCAAATCAAAATATCAGAGTTAACATTATGAAAATCAGAGTTATCAGAGTAAATAGAATGCATCGTGGATAAGCTTTGTTTTTTAAATGAATTTAATTAAACAACAAAAAAAAGAAAATAAACATTTCCAACTTCTTTGTTTGTCAATGCAATCCAAATCCATCCCTTTGTTCAAGGAATTGGTCTTATTCTATGCTAAACATGGAATTATCTCTTCCCTCATGGGAAGGACCAACTCTTTATTGTACATACAAGAACCTACCCTTTAGAAGTTAACTTAATTACAAACTAGTAACTAGACACATGCTCGAACCAAAACAAATTGTATTTGTTATGGGGGAAATTGAGTGTATAGTTGGCCAAACCTGGGTTTTAGTTTCAAATCCCATTAGTTATTGTAATTTTCAGACGCAACATAAGAAAACATGAAACAAAATGGATAAGAAAAATACCTTAGGTTGATTAATCCCTCAAAGTAGGCGCCCTCGGCATGAGGCTTGTTCTCGATGGAAACAATTGCAACAACTTCGTTATTCACTAAAACACCTTCAAAACAATAAATGTAAGGTTGCGGCCGAAGCATAATCGTTGCAACAGATTTCAGAAGTAGAATTAGACTTGTCTGATATTCCATCTACAGACTTTACGAGGTACATGGTTGCCATAATGAATGAGTTATATAGCCAACATGAACAATTAGGCCACGCCTACCAAACAATGATAAAGAATCATGCCTAGGAGGTTGTAAACAAGGAAGTACTCACATCATAAATTGACACCCTCTATGTAGAAGTAGATGAAGCACCTTAAGAACTAGTTTCCTACAACTTAACAGATGGAGCTGCAAAAAAAGATTAAGAAGGTCAATTGGATACTAAAAAGAATCAAGGGTGAAGTTTCAAAACTCACAGAACTAGTGAATTCAAGTTTTCTATTATGAAACACAATCCTCCTTTCCTTCCATCCAATAAGCAAAGAACAAAAAAGGGTTAAGGCATGGTATCATGCAACGTTCATCAACATCTACACACTCTTCAAATCCGCTAGCCCTGAACTAAAAGATGTCTGCTTGAACATTAACGAAATCTGACATCCATCAGTCTAATATTGCGTCTATCCATCCATCCACCATCCTGTCCAACAATTAATGAATTAATAAGACTTCGGGTAGCATATGTTTGTTTCTTATTTCTTGCACCATTCCCAACAAAATATTGTTGCAATATAGGGCTGAGTGAGACCCTGCATTTACTAACGACTAGTTTTATGGTCGAAAATACAGATTGAACCAAAGAAAATACATGAAATTTCTTGTTGATCGTTCTCCATTACAAATCAATATCTGCTTCTTGTTGTTTTGGGTGATGGTATTAAGAGTCCAAGCAATACAATATGCGATTAACAAGTCACTTCTGCATGTAATTAATTAATCATTTTTAAATTCTTAAACGAATACCCAACTAGGATAATTTTTATGAAAATTTTGGTTGCATGGTATGATGACATAAAAGTTCAAAGCCAAAGAAAGAATGCAATGTTCCATTGCAATGGACTGACATGGCAGGATATGCATTGCGAAGCTCGTCGGCACTGAACAACAATTAATAGGGCATCAATTTTGTTAAAACCACAGAACAATAATGAATGGGGTGTGAGTTTTGTTAAAACCAAAGTCTTCACATTTAGATGTGAAACGATATTGAGTTAAGAGCTTAAAATAATTTGCAATGTATAGTTATCATAGTCAGAAGTATGGAGTAAATTAGTAATATTGCACTTTTATCAACGTTTAGATCATTAGGTGTAAACACCATGTAAATATATGGGGAATGAGAAATGGTAGTGGTTGTTGGACAGATCCATTGCATCATCTCCCTCCATGATCTCTGCAATCTGTCGGATGTTTTGAGATGTGTAATCTGGATAGTGAACTTTATTTTGCATTTGCTAAGCAAGGATGTAGTCATTGCTCCCTATGGGATACTGTCATATACCTTTAATCTATTTGTCTTTTTCTCATGCAAATACTTGACTCCACATGACTTGACTCTACTGTCATAGAAGGATTCAAATTTTTAGAGACTCTTTACTTATCATTAACTGGGTGAACAAAATTCAAAGATGCATAAACATTTCCATTATTAATCGTTTTGAAGAAGTTTGCAGACTCATGGAAAATTTTGATACCATTACCTACCGGCATGTGTACATGGAAATAAATATTGATGTTGACCACTTGTCAAAAAAAGGTTTGATGATGGAGCGTGATACATGGAAATTTGTGGAAATCAGGGATGCAGAAGTCTATGAGTACTATCATAGACCATACATTGACATTCAACAAAGTTCCAATGTCACATAATCTTACTTCTTCGTCATTAACAAATATTTATAATGGTATTTTTTAGATATTGATTGCTCGTCTTGTTTCTAGAACAGATCTATGTTCCCTCATGGAGTATACCAGTCTTTTTGAAAATTATAGGCAATTTTTTGTAATTCACAGGCCTATAGTTTGATGACATCACTAGTGGAAAATGAGAGATTAGTGACCAAAAAAATGACCAAAATCCGCATATCAATGACCACTTTTGGTTTGGCGATCGCTGGTGGCTAATTTACG
>LPNX010230520.1:3276-26393 GCA_001517045.1 Pseudotsuga menziesii
AAAGGCCTTCATTTTTATAGAACTCTTAGACGTCGCTATAGCGACGGCAAACATTGACTTTTGCACCCTAGGTCAACTTGACTGTTGTAAAAAGTCAACAAAAGACGGTGCCGTCACTATAGAGACGGTCAGGCGTGGATACAGCGACGTCCAAGAGTTTAGGCGTGGATACAGTGACGTCTAAGAGTCCAGGCATGGATACAACGACGACTAGGCATGGATACAGCGATACCTCATTCCTGTTACATCGGATTTTACACCAAAAAGTAAGAAATGTGGAAAACCTCCGTGGAAAAATCCGCGCTTTTGTACTAGTGTTCGCATGACAACAACAAATGGACAAGGTCATGGAGGAGTACCGGGACATATTCACCTCACCCACCGGGGTGCCTCTCCATTGTCAGGTCAAGCACCCCATCAATCTGACCCCAGGTGCATTGCTGCCCAATGGACTAATCTATCGTTGCTCTGTTTTGGAGAATGATGAAATCAAGAGGCAAATTCAGGAGCTGTTGCAGAAGGGTCACATCCAGCCAAGTTCATCGCCCTGTGGGAGCCCGATGGTGTTGGTACATAAAAAGGATGGGACTTGGAGACTCTGTATTAACTATTAGGCACTGAACAAGATCACTGTCCGAAATAGGTACCCAATCCCACGGATTGATGACCTCCTAGACTAGCTTAAAGGGGAAAAATATTTTAGCAAGATCGACTTAAAGTCCGGGTATCACCAGGTATTGATCGAGCTGAGCGATGTGTGGAAGACTGTCTTCAAAGCTAAGGATGGCCTTTTCGAATGGTTGGTCATGCCTTTCGGGCTGACGAATGCTCCTGAAACCTTCATGAGACTGATGGACAACATCTCGCATTCATTCACCAACTCATTTGTAGTAGTGTACTTGGATGACATCCCGATCTTCAGCCAGACTTGGGAAGAGCACCTCCACCACATCCGATAGGTCCTCCAAACATTGCAGCAGCACAAGTTGTGTGCCAATTTGGACAAGTGAACTTTTGGCATGACCCAGGTTCAATATCTGGGATACATTATTGATGACTGTGGGGTACATGTGGATCCAACCAAGATCCAAGTCATTCAGGATTGGCCAGCCCCAACTACTCTAACAGAGCATCGCATCTTTTTGGGCCTTGCTAATTTCTACCACAGGTTTGTGTTGGGATTCTCTCATATCACTTGGCCCTTGAGTCAAGTCACCAAGGGAGAAGCGAAAGCAAAAATATTTTGGTCAGAAACTCAGCAGAAGGCATTTGCAGAATTGAAACATCGCCTCTGTTATGCCCCAATTCTCACATTACCAGACTTGCAACAACCATTTGAGATCGAGACAGATGCCTCTGACTATGCTATTGGGGTAGTTCTTACTCAACAAGGGCATCCAATGCCATATCATAGTGAGACATTGTCAGACACAGTCCGCAAATATCTCACTTATGACAAAGAAATGTATTCCATTGTACAAGCTTGCCGGCAATGCAAGCATTACATTTTGGGGAAGGAAACGATCATCCACACAGACTACCGACCCCTATAGTTCATGCAGACACAAGGAAAGTTATAGAACGATCGCCATCAGAAGTGGTCCACATATCTACAACAGTTTCATTTGAACATCAAGTATAAGAAGGGAAGCACCAATAATGTTGCAGACTGCCTTAGCTGACCACCAATCATGGCGATAACGATCGTGCTCAAATCTTGTGGGCACGAGACTTCTGATTGGCTGCTTCTCTACAAGAGCGATCCAAAATTCAGCCACACATACCAGATGCTCTTGGAGGGAAGCCAAGTTCCAAAATTTCACCTCCAAGATGTACTACTGTGTCACATGGGACACCTTTGTGTTCCTTTAAGCGAGCGTGTCAAGATTATTTGGGAAGTGCACTATAGTCGGGTCGCTAGGCATTTCGGGGTCGAGAAAATAGTGGCAGTACTGTAGAAGTATTTCTATTGGCTGAACCTTCGACAAGACGTTGGGAAGTACATATGATCCTGCACTTCCTGTGCCATTGCCAAACCATTCATCAAGAAGCAAGGCCTCTATACTCCGTTGCCTACCCCTAGTCAACCTTGGGAATCCATCTCCATGGATTACATGTCAGCCTTCCTTCTACTAAGCATGACAATGACTGTGTGTTTGTGGTTGTTGACAAATTCTCAAAGATGGCCATATTGGTGGCCTGCAAGAAGAATATCATAGGAGAAGCCACTGCTAAACTCTTCTTCGAATGAGTGTGGGTACACTTTGGTATCCCACAGTCTATAATCTCATATCGAGACAGCAGGTTCCTTAGTACATTCTGGTCTAGCCTATGGTCAATGCTAGACACCAAGCTCACAAAGTCCATAGCTTTCCATCCCCAGACTGATGGCCAGACAGAGGTCATCAACAGGATGATCGTACACATTTTGTGCATGTACAACTCAAAGCATCCACGCACATGGGATGGGAGCCTCCCCTATGTACAACACAGCTATAACCGGGCCCTCCACAGCTCAACCAACCACAGCTCCTTTCAGGTGGGCTTGGGATTCCAGCCACTATGTCCCATTGACGTAGCCATGCCATTTGCAGCTACTTAGGCTGATATAGCTCATATCCAATCTGAAGTTTTCAAGGCAAGCAGCTTCATTGAGCGCATTCAGCACAATCGCCAATAGGTTCATGACATATTGGACAGATCCAATGCTAAGTACAAGCAGCGATATGATCAGCATCGGGTGCAACACAACTTCCAGGTGGGTGACAAAGTGTGGCTACATTTACAGAAGGAGCGCCTCACTGGACCCACCGCAAGCTTCGCTCGCTCTGATATGGGCCATACACCATCACCAAGGCTATCGGGGACAATGCCTTCAAGCTCAGTATTCCATCATTCCTTGGTCTGCACCCAGTGTTCAATGTGGACCGCCTTCAGCCCTACTTTCCACCTCTACTAGACACATCAGACGTGGCAGAACAACTCACACCAATAGAGTTAAACCCCGACTACATGGAACAAGCCACAACTGATCGGATTATGGACACAAAGATGAAGACCACTCACTTGCAGAAGATCCAGCTATATCGAGTTGTCAAAGCAGGCCAACTCCTTCACCAGGGAAAGTGGCTCACCGGGGACCAAGTTCAACAGAAGTTTCCTCATCTCATGGAGGAACTCAATGCAATGGGGACCATTGCTTCCTAAGGGGGGAAGGAATTATCCAGGAGGATATTGGTGGCCACCCACCTATTCCTCTTTGACCCCCACCACTATTTCTTTCAATTTCCTTAATTTTAGCACAACTTACTATTTCTGGCATTTTTCGAGTCCTAAACTTCTGGAGCTGTTTTGATGCCCTAAATGACTTTTTTTTTCCATCAAATAGTAGGGAAAATACAAGTCTGTTTTGAACTCAATATTTGTTGTTTATTGATGTAGTCCATAAATAGATATTTCTAACAATGTATCATGTGTGTCAAACGGAGGTAGTATGCTAAAGTTACGACCCCATAAAATTGATGAACCAAGTTACCCAACGGGGCCCACATTAAGGCGTTTCACCTCCTAGGGTTAATTTTTTGGATGTGTAGGGTTTCCATTGTTTCTCAATAATATATAGGCCTTCGAGCCTCATTGTAACACAGAGTTCAGAGGCATGTAACCGCCACATCTTTTCTCAGAGATAAGCTACCAGAATTCTAGCTAGTTTATTTCCATTCTGTATGTAAACACGTTTTAGTTATTGATTAATGAAATGAAGTGTTATTTCTGCTGCATATTTGTTTCTATGGTTATTTTTGTATTCTGTTGCGTTCCTGTATAAATCTAGATTAGTGGTATCAGAGCAATCTGCTCTTTCTCGATCCTTCTTTGCATGTCCCCAATGAGGGTGAGGTATAAAGAGTTACGGCTTGATCTGGTTGAACCTTTGCAAGATCAGCCTCGCAAATCCCAACGGCCACCCATGGGGAACGAAAAAAAATATTTGGACGTAGAAGATCCTATCAAAATGTTGCTCGAGGAGGCCCTTGAAAAACAAAGGAATGCGATGATGGATAACTTCGCCCAGATCCTTCAACGACTTCCCACTGGCAGTGTAACTACATCTAACAGCCACTTTGGAGGTGCAACCCCTTTTAAGGTACAAGTAAACTTTGACATTCCCATATTTGATGGTCGAATAGATGCATACGCCGTAGACAAATGGTTGAATCTATTAGAAGGATATTTCTTGGTTCATGACTTTTCTAACTGGGAAAAGATTACTTTTTCTCTACTCAAAGCCGCCCCCCATGTCAAGGACTGGTGGGAAACCTACTGAGAGAAAGGATGAGGAGGAACCCTCTCTGTTCTCAGTCGTACCCACTTGGAAATATTTTCGAGATGCCATAAAGGGACAATATTATCCGGTGGGGAGCTATGAGGACAAGTACATCCAATGGACTACGTTGCGGCAGCAAAGAGATCAAGATGTGCATGAGTTGACGAATCTATTTCATACCCTGCACACCAAGTTGGGTATCAAAGATTCAGAGAAACATTTGGTGTTGAAGTACCATAGTTGTCTGCACAGATACATTCAGGAGGAAATGGATTTTCTTGACAACTCCTCGCTTGGTATGGCATATCAGTATGCTGCCAAAATTGAGCAAAAATTCAGACAGAAAAAGCGAGACTTTGGATCTGCAAATCAGAAGCAAGGGAAAGGTGCCCGTAAACTGCAGAACCAAGGACACAGCCAAGGCATGGTGACTCAAGAAAACTTGCCAAATTCGCAAGCAAAGAGCAACACTGCAAAGTCAAAGAAGGAAGTGGGAAAGTGGTGCGAGTTCCATAAGAGCCCCCTCACAACACAAGTGAGTGTCGAGCTAAGCAGTCACTGGTGGCTGAGATAAAGGCTTCTGAATCAGATGCATACTCTGACACTGAATCTGAACCCAAGAAGGGGAATGACAGAGGGAAGAATATTATCGATGTAGAGCCCAATGCCACCGTTTCCACCACTAAGATCCAAAAGGAAGAACCAGAATATTTTGAGGAGGAGTAGCGTCTTTTCCACTCCCAGATGTGGGTAAAGGGTTCCCCGCTAAAATTCATTGTCGACAGTGGGAGCAAAAAGAACCGGATTTCAGCAGAGGTCGTGAAGCGGTTGGGTTTGCCGACCACAGTGCACCCACAGCCGTACACCATTGGGTGGCTTCACCAAGGACGATATCTTTGCTTCAGCTAGCAATGTCTCCTTCCCTACAACATCAAGCCCTTCACCGATGAGGTATTATGTGATATTTCTCCTCTTGATGTTTTTGTTGTATTATTAGGTCAACCATACTTATGGAAGCGACATGCTGTGTATGAGTCCGAGCCTCGCATTATTATTATTACGTTGGGAAATAATTTGTACAAGATACAAGAGGTACCACCCCCTACCATTATCTCTTTGGTTACTGCAAAACAATGCAGTAAGCTCATTTCCAAAACTGGGAAGTTTGTTTTCTTGATGATCCGCCCTCAGGGCAAGAAGAAGATCATGGCCACAACCTCCAGATAGGTCCCCTCCGCATGACAACAACAAATGGAAAAGGTCATGGAGGAGTACCGAGACATATTCACCTCACCCACCGGGGTGCCTCTCTACTGTCAGGTCAAGCACCCCATCAATCTGACCCCAGGTGCACAACTACCCAATGGACCGATCTATCACTGCTCTGTTCTAGAGAATGTTGAAATCAAGAGGCAAATTCAGGAGCTACTGCAGAAGGGTCACATCCGGCCAAGTTCATCACCCTGTGGGAGCCCGATGGTGTTGGTACAAAAAAAGGATGGGACTTGGAGACTCTGTATTGACTATTGAGCGTTGAACAAGATCACTGTCCGGAATAGGTACCTAATCCCACGGATTGATGACCACTTGGACCAGCTTAAAGGGGCAAAATATTTTAGCAAGATTGACTTAAAGTCTGGGTATCACCAGGTACCGATTGAGCTGACCGATGTGTCGAAGACTGCCTTCAAATCCAACGAGGGCCTTTTCGAATGGTTGGTCATGCCTTTCGGGCTAACGAATGCTCCTGCAACCTTCATGAGACTGATGGACGACATCTTTTGGCCATTCACCAACTCATTTGTAGGAGTGTACTTGGATGACATCCCAATCTTCAGCCAGAATTGGGAAGAGCACCTCCACCACATCCGACAGGTCCTCCAAACATTGCGGCAGCACAAGTTGTGTGCCAATTTGGACAAGTGCACTTTTGGCATGACCCAGGTTTAGTATTTGGGATACATTATTGATGACTATGGGGTATATGTGGATCCAACCAAGATCCAAGTCATTCGGGATTGGCCAGCCCTAACTACTCTAACAGAGCTTCGCAGCTTTTTGGGCCTTGCTAATTTCTACCGCAGGTTCATGTTGGGATTCTCTCATATCACTTGGCCCTTGAGTCAATTCACCAAGGGAGGAGTGAAAGCAAAATTCTTTTGGTCAGAAACTCAGCAGAAGGCGTTTGCAGAATTGAAACATCGCCTCTATTGTGCCCCAGTTCTCACATTACCAGACTTGCAACAACCATTTGAGATCGAGACAGATGCCTCTGACTATGCTATTGGGGCAGTCCTTACTTAACAAGGGCATCCAGTGGCATATCACAGTGAGACATTGTCAGACACAGTCAGCAAATATCCCACGTATGACAAGGAGATGTATTACATTGTATAGGCTTGCCGGCAATGGAAGCATTACATTTTGGGGAAGGAAACGATCATCCACATAGACCACCGACCCCTACAGTTCATGCAAACACAAGGGAAGTTACAGAACGATCGCCATCAGAAGTGGTCCACATGTCTACAACAGTTTCATTTGAACATCAACTACAAGAAGGGAAGCACCAATCATGTTGCAGACTGCCTTAGCCGACCACCAGTCGTGGCAATAACGACCGTGCTCAACTCTTGTGGGCATGAGACTCCTGATTGGCTGCTTCTCTACAAGAGCGATCCAAAATTCAGCCACACATACCAGATGCTCTTAGAGGGAAACCAAGTTCCAAAATTTCACCTCCAGGATGTACTACTATGTCACATGGGACACCTTTGTGTTCCTTCAAGCGAGCGTGCCAAGATGATTTGGGAAGCGCACTACAGTCGGGTCGTTGGGCATTTCAGGGTCAAGAAAATAGTGGCAATACTGCAGAAGTATTTCTATTGGCCAAACCTTCGACAAGACATCGGGAAGTACATCCGATCCTACACTGCCTGTGCCATTGCCAAACCATTCATCAAGAAGCAAGGCCTCTATACTTCGTTGCCTACCGCTAGTCGACCTTGGGAATCCATCTCCATGGATTACATGTCAGGCCTTCCTTCTACTAAGCACGACAACGACTGTGTGTTTGTGGTTGTTGAAAGATTCTAAAAGATGGCCATAATGGCGGCGTGCAAGAAGAATATCATAGCAGAAGCCACTGCTAAACTCTTCTTTGAACCAGTGTGGGTACACTTTGGTATCCCACAATCTATAATCTCAAACTGGGACAGCAGGTTCCTTAGTACATTCTGGTCTAGCCTATGGTCAATGCTAGACACCAAGCTCACAAAGTCCATAGCTTTCCATCCCCAGACTGATGGCCAGACAAAGGTCGTCAACAGGATGATCATACACATTTTGTGCATGTACAACTCAAAGCATCCACGCACATGGGATGCGAGCCTCCCCTATGTACAACATAGCTATAACTGGGCCCTCCACAGCTCAACCAACCACAACCCCTTTCAGGTGGGCTTAGGATTCTAGCCACTATGTCCCATTGACGTAGCCATGCCATTTGTAGCTACTCAGGCTGATTCAGTTCATATCCAGTCTAAATTTTCCAAGGAAAATAACTTCATTGAGCGCATTCAGCACATTCACCAACAGGTTCATGACATGTTGGACAGATCCAATGCTAAGTACAAGCAGCGACATGATTAGCATCAGGTGCAACACAACTTCTAGGTGGGCGACAAAGTGTGGCTACATTTATAGAAGGAGTGCCTCGCTAGACCCCACAGCAAGCTTGGCCCGCTCCGATATGGGCCGTACACCATCACCAAGGATGTCGGGGAAAATGCCTTCAAGCTCAGTATTCCACCATTCCTTGGTCTGCACCCAGTGTTCAATGTGGACCACCTTCGACCCTACTTTCCACCTCTACTAGACACATCAGACGTGGCAGAGCAACTCACACCAACAGAGTTAAACCCGGACTGCATGGAACAAGCCAAAACTGATTAGATTATGGACACACAGATCAAGAACACCCGCCAGCAGAAGATCCAGCTATATCGAGTTGTCAAAGCAGGCCAACTCCTTCACCAGGGAAAGTGGCTCACCGGGGACCAAGTTCAACAGAAGTTTCCTCATCTATAAATCCCTCTTAATTTCTAATCTATGAAGGACTAAGTGGATAAAATCTCTTAAGACGAGAACCTTTTTTCTAGAGAAAAAAATTTGAATAAATGTTTGCACCTCAAGGGATTTGATCCCTTTTAGCCTTTGATAGCTCCATGGTAAGATGTATCTTAAGCTTATAATATTGACATTGTTAACATTTTCACTCGTCAAAATTATTTTGATTTAAGAATGCTTCCCTTAAATCTTTTCAAGCAAATAAATAAATTTTAAAATAAAGCAAGTAATTCCTTACCTTTATTAATGGTTTGATGGACCAAAGCTGGTCTCATTGGAAATTAATAACCATCTTCAATATCATCATAACTCGCCTCTTTCACATTTAAAAAAATAATAATTCATTACCTTATATTTTTATGCTTGGGAATGAAATGGGCCAATTCTCACTAACTCACTCAGTTAAGGTGTGGCTTTCATTTGCAAGGCGACTCAAGCTCAATACCCTTAGGGGCGACTTAGTTAGGAGGAGACATCAAAAAATCGAGCAATGTTAAGGTTTGGTATGGCCCAGGCCAGGTGCGATCCGTGAGGGATTTTGATGGCTTAGATGCCTTGTGTTGTGGTTTCTCAGCCAATGGTTGAAACCCACTGGCCCCAAGTGACAAGAATTTCTAACAAACAAATAGAAAAATATGCTTAGGCTTGAATTGAGTTTTGACATTAGAGAATTGTTTTAGAATCTTATAGTTCCATTTTGAAAGTGTTATAATATATATTTTTGCAATGGAAATTTCTATTTAAAGTCTAATTATAACTCCATGATTAGTTGTGGGGTAAAAAAATTCACAAATAAATATTGTATGTTTAGTAGTGTGAATATAAGAATGTATGCAATTTTCACCCATGTTAGACTCTCTCACCTTAAGAATGCAATGCTACAAAACACTAGGAAATTATTAGGACATTTCATGTTCTATTATGATCCTCCTATGTGTGTAATAGGGGCTAAATGGCTCATTAGAGTAATAGTGGATTCCATTGAATGCAATTTGTACCTGGTTCATTCTATTTGTTATTATTGATAAGGTCCATAATCATAATTACTATTGAATAATTGTAAGGCTTAGGGGGCCTAATTGAAGAAGGTACATTGCATAGTTAGAGAGTTGTTAGAATTACAATTTTCCTATAATCTATAAATAAGGATGAAACCCTCCTTAAGAGAGTGTGGAAGAAAATTGTATGTGGAGCCTAGCTCATATTACCCCCTTGAAGAAACAAGTGAAAAAGAGTGGATTCTTCCATAAAATGATCAAGTATAAGGTGTTTTGCTACAGTAAGGGATTTCATATTAATATAGCATGTATAATTTCTAATATATTGTGCGTGAAATAACATTTTCAGATCTAAGTGGCATTACAATTAATATCATATCACTTTCTAAAGAAAAAGAAAACAAATAACATTTCTTTTCACTTTCTATTTTGCAGATTTCTATAAAAATATGTGATTTCAAAACAAAAAATGTAGTCAAATTTTGGACGAAGGAGATATGCCCATTTGAAACTTTCTCTTTTTTAAGGTTTCCAATGATGGTTATGCGTCTTGCAAAAGACATGGCTTTTGATAGGGTGAGATTGTAACTAGATCAATGCCTTTGGAGAGAGCAGTTTTAAGGATTTTATATGGCATATTTCTAGTCAATTTATAGGACGCTATAACCCTTTTAAAATTCCACCATCAAACTTTGACGAAATTGAAGAATGGAAAAGTGGTGTGTGTGGAACCTACCATGGGAGAATCTAATGTGGTGACAAAATATTTTCAAGCTTTGAATAAAAATTCAAAATGTATGCAACATCTAACGATTAACCTTAAGGAGGATGCCAACAAATTGCATGAGGCTTGTGTTATTCAGACCACATATTTTTTCATCATTAAAGAGTATAACCAAGAAAGATATGTATGGTATGATTTACTTCAGTGACATAATTCGCCTTTTGAATATTAGTGCACTAACAAAGTTCTGAAATTTACCCATATATAATATGGTTACTGCACCGAATACTCTTACATAATTTCCAAATTCCTTTTGGATGAAATAATGTAGAAATTTCACGCATAGCTTATAGAGACGAGGGTTTCTAGCATCTTGAGGAAAATGAGTTATTGGGTGCTATATCTCATTGATATATGTATAGGGTTCAACAATGGTTCAATCTCTTAGGGATCTAACTAAGGAGGCTTAGCCAAACTACCAAACTACTCAAGAAAAAATAGCATTGACTCTTAATCACTTATAACAAAAGTAACAAGGTCAAACTCATTAAAGTAGGAATACTGAAAGGGAGAGAATTGATTAATGAAAATGAGGCTATTAAAATTTAAAATTTAAAGCTAGTGAAATTTTTGTTTGAGTTGAAATCGAAATTATAGTTCAAAGTTGGATCTTGCTAAATGAGATAACGGTTAATGAATGGCTAGCACACCATAACAACAATACATTTAATAACGTCGTTGTCTAGATATAAACCCTTGGATTAACCATTAAATAAGAACTAAACAACATCTAAGATTAAATACAAAATTCCATAATATCCGATGAAAAAGTTCAAATAAAAATATTGTATAAAATATATTTATTCTCTTTTACTTTTACCCTTGATCACTAAAAATCAGCTTACCCGAGGGAAGTAAAAAGGGTAAATGTCTGGTTGAAAAAATCTTTCTTTCTATTTTACTTTTACCCTGGGTGTTTCGAAGCATGGGGATTATTATTACCTTTTCCTTTTATAAATTCGCTTTGTGTACAACTCCAATTGACTCACTTATTTATAAATTAATAATGTTGTGTGGGGATTATTTATAAATTAATAATAGTATGTGGTCTCATTTAGCATATAGAGAAATGTCATTGACAAAACCTTTCTATCTTACGCCAGGTTTGGTTTTTGTCGCTCGAGCTTTAAACTTTGCCACCTCCCCAAGGCACCAAAGCTTATGTGTCATAAGGTCCAACCTATTTGATTCTTTTTTAGATGCGAAATAGGGCACTTCTCAAATCTTTTATTATTACCGGTAATCCCGAGCCTTGAAACTTTCAACCTTTTATGAACGCCTCCATCTGTGAGTGGTCTTTGTGTAAACCTCGCCATGAGAACGCCTAGATCCCTAAGTTTAGAATTTAGTGACGATGTATGGTTTTAACTATTATGTTGTTATACTCATGTAATGATTTCAGTTTTACTTTTTAACTAAATAAATTTAACTTAATTCTTTTTATTATTATGACGACTAGTTTATAGAATAGCCGTAGTTAAACATTTAGTTTTGTGAAAATAATTGATTTTCAAAATTTTGAAATATATAAGTTTATATCAAAATAATATTAATTTATTTATTAAATTATTATATGTATTTATTTATGATATGACATAAACAGTAAACTAATTAAAACAAATACTATTTAATAAAAAAATGAAAAAAAAAATACTATTTAATAAAAAAATTAAAAATTAAAAATTAAAAAAAACTAATATAAAACTAATTACTGCTTAATTAAAGTTTATCTAAATCTTAATAAAATGTATTTACCTTCTATGTTAATCTTGTTGATTTACCTAAAAAAAATCTCAAATTTTAAAATAATATTCAAATATTTATTAACATAAAAATAACACTCCCAAATCCAGGGGATTGGATGAACAAAGCCTTGGTAACCCTAAACCCTAGAGAGAAAATAGCAATTTCTTGCATTCATCTTCCGCTTCTGTGCTTTAAAGAATGGATTTCAATTGGCGAGTCCCCTCTTATAGCTCGCATGCTCTCAGAACTCTTATAAATTCGAGGAACTTATCTCTACCGAATATTTTTTCTGTTTCCGTCACGTGTATATTCATTCTCTGGAATAAAAGAACATCCAGGTTTTGATCTGCTAACAATGCTCAAAAGAGAGCAGACCAGCTGCTCATTCAGTATGCGAGAAAAGTTAAATCAGTGCAAGAAATACCGGAGATTTAAAGGTGTCCAAATATTGGAGCCTTCGTTTAGGATGTCAACAGAGGAGTTCTGTTCTTGTAAGAAGGCAGGGAAATATAGATTGCTCAAAAGAATCAGCGCTCCGCACGATTGGCTTGGAACATTGACCATCCCAAAAGAAGCTGAAGCTACCTATGTTTCTGGTGCAAGTCTTTTACAACCGAATTCAGAAACCTGTGTCGACCAGTGCATTAATATAAAAAATGCACCGTACCGTGATAGCCCCAGCAGCTGCGGCAACACTTCATATTCAGGGCTTAAGCAGATAGTGATTAAGAGTGAAATGTCGGATGCTAATTGGAGTCATAATGATATCAATAATTTGGATGATGATGTTATTTGGGAACATAAAGAAAAGATTATTGAAGCAATTTCTCGTCGTTTATACTTTAAACCAGAAGAACTCGATTCAACATCAATGTGCGTCTCAGAATCCTGTGTCTACTGGCCAACTCTGGCTGCCATTAATATAAAAGATGTACAGGGCCGTCATAGCCTAGGGCCAGATTCTAGAAATAGACCCAGCCGCTGCGATAACATTTCAGATTCAGGACTTGGCACTAATAATTTGGATGATGATGTTGCTTGGAAACATACAGAAAGGATGATTGAAACAATTTATCGTGGTTTATACTTCAAACAAGAAGAACTTGATTCGACATCAATGGCCGCCTCTGCATAAATTACACAACCCAGCTTCCTTCAGGCCGTCTCTGCACGATAGTATTTTTGAAATTTCGATGCAGCGTATGTTTTATTCGATATAAATTTTAAGATTGCTTGTGTTTTGCCTTCAAATGGAATTAGATATTTCAACGGCATGTGCATGTACTTGTGGAACTGGTTGGTTAAAAAGGGCGTAGTCGTTGGCATATGTAATGGTTTGTGTTGGGCCGTGTAATTATGGTTAGTTTTTTTTATTTTAAACTAAATCCTTCAACATCTTAGGTTATCATATTTAGTATTATTTCAAAAGTCTAACGGTTTTTGAATAATGGTTTTTGTATACTTTAGTAATAAAAAATTGTGCACATGTACAATGCATGATTTTTAGTAAAGGACGGTTTGTTGGTGGGGCCCGAAATTCATCTACTTGGTACTTGGGTAAAGTATGTTCTGTTTTCTCAAAATATGAAATATGAAAATTGAATACCATCTTTCCAATGTTTTATCTTATTTTTTTAATAAATTTATTAAATTTATAATAAATTACTATATTGGTAGACTTTTAGATTGTTTAAATAATTCTCTCAAACGTACTTCCGGTAGCTAAGTGTTAGTTATTTGGTTGGTAGCTAAGTGTTAGTTACTTGGTTGGATAGCCTTCGTTTAATTTTTTCGTTATCATTTTCGTTATAATTTTTATATTTAAATTTAGTTCATTTAATTTTATTTCAGATTCTAACTAAGAGTGAGGAATGTGATTACTGAATGAAAAAAAGTGTTACTAAAAATGTTTTGGGGAAGACCTTCACAATGTATTTATAAGATGATCCAAGGTTTTTTTACCCATGGTATTTTATTGTGTATGGTATTTGTCCATGGTTTTTTACCTTTCTCATTTTAGGGTTTTTTTGTCCTTTTTGGAGATAGTGGGGATAAGTCACAATAAATGATCAACTTCCCTTCATTTATGGGGAAATGAATAATAATGTTTTGAGCCATATTTGGTGGATTTTTAGTTGTGAAGGTCAAAATGGAGGAAATAATGGTGGGAATATTTTGTATGATTATAGTTTAGACCATGGAAAGCTAGGTGAACATTTTTTTGGTGTTAACATATCTTCAATTTTTTTGAAAAATTGCACTACTTTTGATTCACATAAAGAACCATCATACTGTATCCATATATCCTTTTTTAAAGGAGTGTAATCCACCTCATATATCCACTCATGATTTAGATTAAATGGGGAGGAGGGTTTGGATTTTGATCCACCGACTCTAGAATTACCGAGTGTTCATTAGAGTCACCTCCCACACATCCCCATTGCATAAACTCAATAGGTTCCTCCAAAAACCCTTCAGATACCAAGAAATGATCCAATCACTTGTAACTTTTCTCCAGTCCATCCAAAATCAAATCTCCACCAAAATCTACTTTATCTTCTATAGATCCCTTTGATAAAACTGGTGCCAGATATAGAGCTGGAAGCTTTAGTGCGAAAGGGTCCAAGGTCTCGGACGCTTCCTTTTTAACTTTTGAATTTGAATTTTGGAAATCCCTTTTCCTTTAGATATTGTCTCCATACCAATCTTTGAGCTTCTCTTATGTTCCCATATATTCCTTCTGAGATGAGTAGAATTGCTGTTGCAACTTGGCCGTAAAGATGATAACGATTCTAATTGGAGAGAACACCCTAGAGAACACCCTGATAATTTAAATTTTGGTTGAAAGAACAATTCCCACTTGTCAAAGAAATAGTTTTTGTTAGACATGCCCTCAAATACAAAGAAACCAATATCCTATCACACATGACCCTAAAAACAAGATAAGTCATGCATGCCTCTACAAAACATCCCAAACCATTCCCGACAGCTTTAAGGAATTATTTTTATCAGAATTCAAATGGTTGGTTTGGAGGTTTTACCCAAATTGGAATTAGATCCTTTCTTTATGTTTGAGCATCGAACAGTGGGGACCAATGTTTCAATAAGAGCGAGAAGGAACCCAATGCTCATAACCATTTTGAATTTTTTAATAACTATCATCCTCCCAGATAAACCAAAAAGAAAGCTAGCCATGAAGAACGATATAACAAGTAGGAATTGAGACTAAAACCCCCCTACAAGCCTCTTGTACCCATTGCATTAAGCCAAATTCCCCAATACTACGACCTACAAAGCGACCTACAAATGTTTTTGCAATCGTCATCACAACCTTATTAAGCTTAACTCCTTCACCCAACACCAGATTCATTGGCGACAATTTCTCCTTTAGACATCTCTTTTTCCATTTGAAAATATTCTATGAACAAACTCCAACTCTATCATGACCATTCTCAATGTTAAAATTCTCTTGATTTGCATTCTGCATCTTCCCAAACGGTAGTTCTTTTTTTGAGAAAGAACTAGATATCTCATTATTTTATCATGTACCCTTGTTTTGATGATATGAGAATTGACACCTTAACACCCTGTATCTAGATGGATTGCTTCACTATCTTTATTGAGGATCCCTCCAAATTCTCTCATGTGAGAACCCAAAGCATTAGACTCCGATCTTAGGGCCTCATTAAAGGACTTGCATCAGACCTCGTATTGCCTACATTGCATTTGTCGATCCACCACCACCGAGAGCGTACCTTCAGTTTGTACCATTGTATTGTGCCTCCAAATTTGTCTATGCATTCAAGGTTTTCCTGCCTCCGGGTTTATAGAACCACCGCCACCTAAAGCGCACCATAAATTCATACCATTATATTATGCCTCCAAATTTGTCCATGTATTCAAGGTTTTCGAAACCTCTAAAACATTGTCAAGATATACGATACCCTGAAAAAACTTCGCAAATAATTTAGCTCTCGTTATGTTCAACCTCTTTATTCTAACCTACTAGACTCGTTGAAAAGAAACATAAACCACGAATCTTCTTAACGAGAATTTGTGTGGAAAATAAACATAAACCAGAAATCTTATTAACGAAGATTTGTGTGGATGTTTTTTTACTTTTTCCAAAGAGAAATTTGATTAAATAGAAAGTTTTATATTTTAAAAATTTTAATAACAAGTTCTTAGGGTGTTACAATATCGTGGGTTTAAATCTCAAATAACATGTACAGAAAAAGTCTAGTAATAGCACCACCTAATGTTTAAGTTAATTTTCTATTTATAACTTCTTAACATGATATTATCTTTTATCTTTTCATTATGACTTCTTAATTATGTTGGATGAGTACTTCAGAACGAATAATAAAGAAAAACCAAAAGTATTGATATTCTAAGTTTGTTATGGGTAATCCTTAATTTATATATCTTAATTATGACTTCTTAATTATGTTGGATGAGTACTTAATTATGTTGGATGAGTACTTAAAAAAGAATTGAAAGGAAAAACCAATGGTATTGATGTTCTAAATTAAGTTTGTTATTCGTAATCCTTTAGAACTTGTGGTATACGATGCTAATGGATCACGTATACTCGTTATTTTTTAATATGGATTTTCTAAAATATTATATGTTTCTTCGTACCATGTTTGGTTGATTGTCTCATTATGTTCACTATTTTAGTCGTTATTTTTTAATATGGATTTTCTAAAATATATTATATGTTTCTTCTTACCATGTTTCGTTGATTGTCTCATTATGTTCACTATTTTAGTTTTAATGGACGAGATGTGTAATGTTGATTTAGTTTTTAGTTTTAATGGATGAGACGTGTAATGTTGATTTAGTTTTTAGGATATAAAATCAAAGAGAATATTTAATATTTTAAAAATTTAAAATAAAGTAGTGATGATGATGATGGTAATAATAACTATAGGTACTTGTATTTTTTGTTTGGTAGTTAATGAATTTGTATGCTACAAGGATTAGATAGAGAATAATTGGATGCATTCACAATTATATGTTTTAGAAAATAATTAAATGCATTCACACTTATATGTTTTAGAAAATAATTAGATGCATTTGTTATGTATATTGTGATTTTAAGTGGAAAAACTAAATCCAAAAAAGATGATATTAATAAAAATGAAACCTAAAATATTAAAAAAAAAATACCATTATAATAGAATCAACATAGATCCATATTAAACCTGGATCTATCAAGCACCGAGAGGAATCCAATCACGGGCGATTCACTTGTTGACCAATATCTTATCACGTTAGTTCATATTGCGGGTTTTTAATTTCTTAAAAATAAGGCCAATATATTGCAGGTATTGGAGGGGATGAGGGGTTTAGGGTGAGGGGTTTAGGGTGGGGGGTTAGGGGGGTTTATAAGGATTAGGGTATAAAAAGGGGTGGTGGGGAGGTTTAAGGTATTGGGAGAGGGTTTCAACAAAAGGAGTTTTGACCAATATCTACAGAAATTGAGGGTATTCTTTAGTATTCCACGATTGCACGAGCTATGTGAGAGGTTCACTAAGTGAAGCCCCCGTGAATCCAATTTGTTTAGGTGTAAACTACTTTTATCTTAATTTTTTTAAAATTACACCTCAAGCTATTTGATCCCTCTTGGTTCTTCATATATCTAAGGTTAAGGTCAAGTCAATATAGTTTTTTTAAACATACATCATTTGCTTTTTTATTTCATTTATATAGGAACTCCATGTTACATAACATTACACAATGTTACGCGTTACAAAATCTCCCCATACTAGGTTGTAAGCACCGAGCCTAGGTTGTAAGTACCTCGCTGCTCTCGGTGCAAACAACAACGTCATGCTACATAAAGTTACACATTGTTACACGTTACAATATCTCCCCAATACTTGGCTATAGAGCACGTTGCTACTCTCGGTTCAATAAACCATCATAGATCCATCTTAATTTCTCATTTATGAAGGACTAAGTGGATCAAATATCTTAAGACAAGAACCTTTTTTTCTAGAGCAAAAAAATTGAATAAATGTTTGCACCTCAAGGGATTTGATCCCTTTTAGCCTTTGATAGCTCCATGGTAAGATGGATCTTAAGCTTACAATATTGACATTCTTAACATTTTCACTTGTCAAAATTATGGTGATTTAAGAAGGCTTCCCTTAAATCTTTTCAAGCAAATAAATAAATTTTAAAATAAAGCAAGTAATTCCTTACCTTTATTAATGGTTTGATGGACCAAAGTTGGTCTCATTGGAAATTAACAACCATCTTTAATATCATCATAACCTGCCTCTTTCACATTTAAGAAAAAACTAATGCATTACCTTGTATTAATATGCTTGGGATTGAAATGTGTCAATTCTCACTAACTCACTCAGTTAAGGTGTGGCTTTCATTTGCAAGGCGACTCAAGTTCAATACCCTTAGGGGCGACTTAGTCAGGAGGAGACACTAAAAAATCGAGCAATGTTAAGTGTTGGTGTGGCCCAGGCTAGGTGCGATCCCTGAGGGATTTTGATGGCTTAGATGCCCTGTGTTGTGGTTTCTTAGCCAATGGTTGAAATCCACTGGCCCCAAGTGACAAGCATTTCTAAAAACCAAAGAGAAAAATATGCTTGGGGTTGAATTGAGTTTTGACATTAGAGAATTGTCTTAGAATATTATAGTTCCATTTTGAAAGTGTTATACTATATATTTTTTGCAATGGAAATTTCTATTCAAAGTCTAATTATAACTCCATGAATAGTTGTGGGATAAGAAAATTCACAAATAATATTGTATGTTTAGTAGTGTGAATATAAGAATGTATGCACTTTTCACCCATGTTAGACTCTCTCACCTTAAGAATGCAATGCTATAGAACACTAGGAAATTATTAGGACCTTTCATGTTCTATTATGACCCTCCTATGAATGTAATAGGGGCCAATTGGCTCATTAGAGTAATAGTGGATTCCATTGAATGCAATTTGTACCTGGTCCATTATATTTGTTATTATTGATTAGGTCCATAATCATAATTACTATTGAATAATTGTAAGGGGACCTAATTGAAGAAGGTACATTGCATAGTTAGAGGACATTAGAATTACAATTTTCCTGCAATCTACAAATAAGGATGAAGCCCTCCTTAAGAGAGTGTGGAAGAAAATTGCATGTGGATCCTAGCTCATAGGAAGTTACCCCCTTGAAGAAACAAGTGAACAAGAGTGGATTCTCCCATAAAAATGATCAAGTATAAGGTTTTTTGCTACAATAAGGGTTTTCATATTAATATAGCATGGAGAATTTCTAATATATTGTGTGTGAAGTAACATTTTCATATCTAAGTGACATTGCAATTAGTAGCATATCACCTTCTAGAGAAAAAGAAAACAAATACCATTTCTTTTCACTTTCTATTTTGCGGATTTCTAAAAAAATATGTGATTTCAAAACAAAAAATCTACTCAAATTCTGGACGAAGGAGATATGGCCATTTGAAACTTTCTCTTTTTTAAGGTTTCCAATGATGGTCATGCGTTGTGCAAAAGGAATGACTTTTGATTGGGTGAGATTGTAACTGGATCAATGCCTTTGGAGAGACCAGTTTTAAGGATTTTATATGGCATATTTCTAGTCAATCTATGGTACGCTATAACCCTTTTAAAATTCCACCATCAAACCTTGACGAAATTGAAGAATGGAAAAGTGGTGTGTGTGGAACCTGCCATGGGAGAATCTAATGGTGGTGACAAAATGTTTTCAAGCTTTGAATAAAAATTCAAAATGTATGCAACATCTAACAATTAACCTTAAGGAGGATGCTAGCAAATTGCATGAGGCTTGTGTTATTCAAACCACATATTTTTTCATCATTAAAGAGCATAACCAAGAAAGATATGTATGGTATGATTTACTTCATTGACACAATTCGTCTTTTGAATATTAGTGCACTAACAGAATTCTGAAATTCCTTTTTAGATTCAAAGACGTAGGAATTTCACTTGTAACCCATATATAATATGGTTACTGCACCAGATACTCTTACATAATTTCCAAATTCCTTTTGGATGAAATAATGTACAAATTTCACTCGTAGGTTATAGAGACGAGGGTTTACAGCATCTTGATGAAAATGGGTTATTGGGTGCTATATCTCATTGATATACGTCTAGAGTTGAACAACAACACTTGGTTCAATCTCTTAGGGATCTAACTAACGAGGCTTAACCAGACTACCAAACTACCCAAGAAAAAATAACATCGACTCTTAAATCACTTATAACAAAAGTGACAAGGTCCAACTCATTTAATATTGGGGACATTGATTGGAGAATGGATTTCAGGTAAGAGTGGATAGCCTGGCATACATTGAGTCATACATTGAGTCTTGTTTCATTGAGGAATTGACCTTAGCCATAGGTGAGGGTATGCATGGGTGAAAATCAAATTGTAGGAATAGTGAAAGGGAGAGAATTAATTGAATGAAAATGAGGCTATTAAAATTTAAGGCGAGTGAAATTTTTGTTTGAGTTGAAATCGAGATTGTAGTTCAAAATTGGATCTTGCTAAATGAGATAACTGCTTGTGAATAGCTAGCACACCATAACAACAATACATTTAATAATGTTGTTGTCGAGACATTAACCTTTATTCCAACACTTCATATTTAAACTAACCTCGACATATTTAAACAACATCAACATTAAATGCAAAACCCCATAATGTCCCATAGAAAAATAAAAATGAAAATATTCTATAAAAAAATATTTCTTTCTCTTTTCCTTTTTACCCTTGGTCACTAAAAATCAGCTTACCCAAGGGAAGAAAAAAGGGTAAATGTCTGGTTGAAAAAATCTTTCTTTCTATTTTACTTTTACCCTGGGTGCTTCGAAGCGTGGGGAATATTATTACCTTTTCCTTTTATAAATTCGCGTTGTGTACCACTCCAATTCACTCACTTATTTCTAAATTAATAATGTTGTGTGGGGATTATTTATAAATTAATAATACTATGTGGTAATTAACACACAGAGAGGCAATGTGGAGTAGAGCACAAAGGCTCGCTCTCATACACAAAGGAAAGGCCAAAACCAATTCAATTATTGATAGAGAAGTAGTTACAATAAATAGATGACAATCATCATAATGAAACAGATCTTCGATCCAATAAAAGTGGATCTCAAACCAAACCATGCTAAATATAGAAAGTACACATCAACCCAATCCCTACAAATCTGCCTATCATTTCTACATTATTCCAACATACCCCCTTAATGTAGAAATGGATTTTCTACAACACCTAATTTCTGCCTAAGGATTTCAAAGTGAATTTTTCCAATGGGTTTTGTAAATATATCAACGACATTATCACTTGTGTTACAATACATAAGTTTAATTTCCTTAGATTCAATCTTTTCTCTAACAAAGTGATGTTCCAGCTCAATGTGTTTTGTCCTTGCATGATAAACTGGGTTGTGTGCCAGCTTGACTACACTTTGATTGTCACAATGTAATTTTGTGGGTTCTGCTTGCTTTTCTCCAACATCTTCAAGAATCCTCCTCAACCAAACAGCTTCACATGTAGCACTAGACATGGCTTTATATTCAGCTTCTGTGGATGATAGAGAAACAGTTGGTTGTTTCTTGCTGCTCCATGCTACGACCCCGGATCCAATGTTGAATGCATATCCTGTAGTAGACCTTCTGTCATCAACGTTTCCTGCCCAATAAGAGTCAAAACATCCTGCCAATTGAACATCAAACTTATTAGTATATAAAAGACCAAAGTTCATTGTCCCTTTCAGATATCTAAGGACCTTCTTTGCAACCTTCCAATGGCTTTCATTTGGCTTAGCCATGAATTGACTAAGAATGCTGCCTGCATATGATATATCTGGCCTTGTAGTAGTGAGATAATTCAGACTTCCCACCAACTGTCTATACAAAGAACCATCTGCATCTTTCGTTCCATCTTGACTGCATAGCTTCACATTTTGTTCTAAAGGAATTACTGATTCTTTGCAATCACTCATATGGAATCTGTTTAATATTTCCTTCACATACTTACTTTGAGTGATCATTGTTTTGCCAGATTCTTTCCATACTTCAAGTCCCAAGCAATAGTGAAGTTCACCAAGGTCTTTCATTTCAAATTCCAGTGACAACTGATTTTTGATTTCTGCAATCAACTTACATGCATTTCCTGTGATAATGAGATCATCAACATATAAAGATATTAAGCAACCATTTCCTTCCTTATCTTTCTTCACATAAAGGTTAGGATCACTTTTGCTTTTCGCAAAGCCTTTCTAATTAAAGAAGGTATCAATCTTTATATACCATGACCTAGGAGCCTGTTTCAATCCATAGATAGCTTTCTTTAACTTACATACAAGGTGCTCCTGTCCTTTCTGTACAAAGCCTTCAGGTTGGACTAAGTACACTTCTTCTTTTAGTTCACCATTTAAGAATGTAGATTTTACATCTAATTGATGGATCTTCCAATTATGAGCTGTAGCTAATGCAACCAAAATTCTAATTGTATTTAGTTTTGCTACTGGTGCAAAAGTTTCCTCAAATTCAATTCCCTCCTGTTGAGCATCTTTGGCAACTAGTCTTGCTTTAAATCTGTCAATACTACCATCTGATTTAAGCTAATGTTTAAACAGCCATTTACATCCTATGGGTGTTTTGATCTCTGGTAATTCTGTTAGTTCCCAAGTCTGATTCTTCATAATAGAGTTATATTCTTCATTCATAGCTTCAACCCATTCTTCTTTATCTTTGGCTTGTTTATAATTCATTGGTTCATTCATTGCATTGGACATTAAAGCATAGTCATCATACCTTGAAGGAGGACGAATCTGTCTTGATGACCTTCTTAGTCCTACATTACCTGTAGGGGTACCATCCATTATCCTTCTGCTTTCTGCTGTATCTTCATCTGAACTGGTAGAAGTGCTCATGTTGCTTCTGCTATTTTGATTGTGGCTGGTGCTGCTTCCATTGCTTCTGCTACTCTGTTCCTGCTCCTTTTCTTGTGGCTGTTCCACTTCTTGCTGCTGAATGATGGAATTTAATTTCACATATTCATTAGTAGAACTGTGTCCTTGGCCATATTTATCACTTGTATCTGCATTTTCATGGAACACTACATC
>LPNX010230520.1:26711-50763 GCA_001517045.1 Pseudotsuga menziesii
TCCATTCACCTTACAGTATTTCTTGAAAGCTCCAAACATGTACTCCCCTCCATTGTCAGATCTGAGAAATTTAATGCATTTTCATGTCTGCTTTTCGATCATCATTCTGAACTCCTTGAAATATTCAAAGACATCTCCTTTTCTTCTTATAAAATAGACCCATGTGTATCTAGATCTATCATCAATAAATGTTAGAAAATATGATGCACCTCCTAATGATCTAGTCTGCATAGGTCCGCATACATCTGTATGGATTAATTCAAGCAGATCAGTTTGTTTCTTCTCTTGATGTATTGGGAATGCATCTCGGTGCTGTTTTCCAAGTGCACAAGCACTACATTCTAAATGCACATTCTTTATAACAGGTAAACCTTCATCCATAAATTTGTTCTGAAGTAGCATAAGATCATGATGATTAATGTGTCCATACCTTTGATGCTAGAGTTCCTCTTTAGTGATGATGGTGGATGCCAATGCTTGATGACTGTCTTTGCACACATCCAGCTTATATAGTCCTCCACACCTTGAACCTGTAGCAACAGTCTTGTAGTGGTCTCAAATGTCTTTAATATGACATTGGTACTTGCCAAACTCTACCTTAAGGTCATGTTCAGTTATGGTTGAAACAGAAATAAGGTTCTTTTTAATACCAGGAACATACATAACATTATGTATCTGTTTCAATTCACCATTAGATAATTTCACCTTTACTTTTCCATAACCTTGAACTTTGAGTGACCTATTATCACCTAAATAGATGTGAGTGTCATTAAGATTCTCATTATATTCTTCGAACCATTCTCTCCTACAAGACATATGTGCAGATGCACCTGAATCTATGAACCATGCATTCTTATCATCTGTCTCAGCAGACAAAGCATCCTCAGAAATAAATAATCTCAGATTTCTAAATTCATTTTCAGGAGTGTCTGTGTTTGCAAAATTCCCATTATGATTTTCATTGTGATTTCCATTGTAGCTTCTACCTCTATAATATTTCTTCTGATAATGATTTCTATTGAGGTGTCCTCGTTTGTCCCAATAATGACCATCTACATTATTTCTAGAATGATCAATCTGAACCATACCTTTATGTTTTGGGTGAAATTTGCCTCTGTCTTCATTCCACGATCTGCCTCTGTCTCCATGCCACTGTTTGCCTCTATCTCGGTTCCATGAGTTGCCTCTGTCTCCATTCCATGGCTTGCCCCATGGTTTGCCTCTGTGCATATATCGACCTCTTTCCATTAGTATGAGATCAGAACCTCGAGCCTCGAGATCATAAGTTTTCATCCTCTCTTCTTCTTGAAGCAGAATACCTGTGAGTTCTTCAAAATTTGGGGGTTTTTCTCTTGCTGCAAGTGCTGAAATAAACACTTTGTAATCGGAATGCAAACCTTTCAGGGCGATAGTTACTTGATCAGTACTATCTACTGCTTCACCTATAGCTGCCAAGCTATCACTCAAATCTTTGATGCGAGAAATAAATTTACTTACCCCTTCATTTGCTTCCATCTTGATTGACAGCAATTTGGTCTTCAGAAACAAGATACTATTTGCATCAGTTGTTTCATATAATGTTTTAAGCGTATCCCATGTCTTTTTAGACGTATCACATTTTCTGATGTGAGGGATAATCTTGTCTTGGACAGACATTCGCAGAGTCACCATGGCTTTGGCTTCCCTTTTGTTCCAATCTGGGATTAATGCAGGATCTACAGGCTTCAATTCAGTGCCATTCACAATCGTCCAGCCACCGAATAATTCCAGAACTGTCTGCAACTTGAATTTCCAGTTGACATAATTCTCTCCATTTAATTTGGAGGCTTCATTGATGTATGTATCAGCCAGTTGCTATTGAGCGCCGACAGCCATTTCACTTAATCTGAGAATAAAAAAAATCAATCAGTAAAAAAAATTCACCTTTCTCAGCTATTCTGGAGCAGCCTATTCACGAGCTTTCTCAGCTTTCACACCCCAGCTGCAGATCCCTCTATCTCTTCACGGCAGAAAGTAGCAGAATCGAAGCTCTACACAGGTCTTTACGGCTGCAAACTTTGACGCGATCTCCACGCTGAAAAACAACAAAAAAAATTGCAGATCTCCACACAGATCGCAGTTTGAAAGTTGTTGATAGACGCTCACCAGGCAGCCTTCGCGCATAGCCTTCAATACTCACAGCGTCAAAACTCAGCTCACTCGGCAATGGCAACGGTTTTCACCTGGGTGGGCGATTTTACCATTAGCAGCGATCAATCTCATGCTCAGGACTCTCCTCCTTCAATGGCCGAGTCGACCTCACATTTCTCCTTCACTGTGATGGTAAAAAAAAAAAAAAATTAAACTCCTTCAACACTTGCGCCCAACTCCAGATTGCTCAGTTCTTCACGGCCGCACTCGCAGGGATCGGGATTTTCTCACTGACAGCCCAGCATTCACCCAAGCTCTTTTACACAGCTTGGACGGGCCTCTTCAGATCTCGGTGCTATCTAGGCAGCTTCTCCTCAGTAGGCAGCTTCATCTCTCTGCAGATCAGCGCTCTTCTTCTTCACACAGGTCGTCTGTCCTCCTGCAATTTCAAAATCGAATCCGGCTACACCTTTTATCTGGCTGTAATCTAAGCTTCCACTCTATGATCGAATTCAGATCGATGGACTGTGGACGGGGAGGGAAAATAGCAGTCTCTCTCCTCCTCTGCGCGCATCAAGCAGCTCACAGCATCACAGCAAAGTCCTTGTTACGGCTCTGACCTGGGTTGGGATCCACACGAGCTTTACGATTTCTTAGCTGGCTTCTTCAATGGGCCACGATGGGCTCTTCACTCCAACAGGCCACTATGGGCTCTGATACCAAATTAACACACAGAGAGGCAATGTGGAGCAGAGCACAAAGGCTCGCTCTCATACACAAAGGAAAGGCCAAAACCAATTCAATTATTGATAGAGAAGTAGTTACAATAAATAGATGACAATCATCATAATGAAAGAGATCTTAGATCCAATAAAAGTGGATCTCAAACCAAACCATGCTAAATATAGAAAGTACACATCAACCCAATCCCTACAAATCTGCCTATCATTTCTACATTATTCCAACAGTGGTCTCACTTAGCATATGGAGAAATGTCATTGACAAAACCTTTCTATCTTACGCCAGGTTTGGTCTTTGTCGCTCGATTTTTTTATTCTTTTTTAGATGCAAAATAGAGCACTTCTCAAATCTTTTATGAACCCCTCCAGTGTTTGTGTAAACCTCGCCATGAGAACGCCTAGATCCCTAAGTCTAGCATTCAGTGACTATGTATGGTTTTAATTATTATGTTGTTACACTCATGTCATTATTCCAGTTTTACTTTTTAACTAAATGAATCTATCTAATTATTATTATTATTATTATGACTAGGTTCATAAAATAGTTGTAGACAAATATTTAGTTTTGTAAAGATAGTTGATTGTTAAAACAATTAAATTATATAATTTTATATTAAAATAATATTAATATGTTCATTAAATCATTATATTTATTAATTTATAATATAACATAACATTAAACTAATTAAAACAAATACTATTTAATAAAAATAAATAAAAAACAAAGAAACTGGTATAAAACTAATTACTGCTTAACTAAAGCTTATCTAAATTTTAATGAAGATGTATTTAAACATTCTATGTTAACAATCCCAAATCCAAAAAAAATTCCCAAATTTTAAAATAATATTTAAAAAAATCCAAAAAATATCCCAAAAAAATCTCAAAAAAATCCCAAAAAAAATCTCAAAAAATCCCAAATTTTAAAATAATATTTAAATATTTATTAACCTAAAAATAACAATCCCAAATCCAGCCGATTGGATGCACAAAGCCTTGGTAACCCTAAACCCTGGAGAGAAAATAGCAATTTCTTGCATTCATCTTCCTTTTCTGTGCTTTAAAGAATGGATTTCAATTGGCGAGTCCCCTCTTATAGCTCACATGCTCTCAGAACTCTTATAAATCTATAGATTCGTAGAACTTATCTCTACCGAATATTTTTTCTGTTTCAGTCACGTGTATATTCATTCTCTGGAATAAAAGAACATCCAGGTTTTGATCTGCTAACAATGGTCAAAAGAGAGCAGACCAGCTGCTCATTCAGTATGCGAGGAGAGTTAAACCAGTGCAAGAAATACCGGAGATTTAAAGGTGTCCAAATATTGGAGCCTTCGTTTAGGATGTCGACAGAGGAGTTCTGTTCTTGTAAGAAAGCAGGGAAATATAGATTGCTCAAAAGAATCAGCGCTCTGCACGATTGGCTTGGAACATTGACCATCCCAAAAGAAGCTGAAGCTACCTATGTTTCTGGTGCAAGTCTTTTAAAACCGAATTCAGAAACCTGTGTCGACCGGTGCATTAATATAAAAAATGCACCGTACCGTTATAGCCCCAGCGGCTGCGGCAACACTTCATATGCAGGGCTTAAGCAGATAGTGATCAAGAGTGAAATGTCTGATGTTAATTGCAGTCATAATGATATCAATAATTTGGATGATGATGTTACTTGGGAACATAAACAAAGGATGATTGAAGCAATTTATCGAGGTTTATACTTTAAACCAGAAGAACTCGATTCAACATCAATGGGCGCCTCAGAATCCTGTGTCGACTGGTCAACTCCTGCTGCCATTAATATAAAAGATGCACAGGGTCATCATATCCTAGGGCCAGATTCTGGAAATAGACCCAGCGGCTGCGATAACATTTCAGATTCAGGACTTGGCACCAATAATTTGGATGATGATATTACTTGGAAGCATACAGAACGGATGATTGAAACAATTTATCGTGGTTTATACTTTAAACAAGAAGAACTTGATTCAACATCAATGGCCGCCTCTGCATAAATTACACAATCCAGCTTCCTTCAGGCCGTCTCTGCACGATAGTTTTTTTGAAATTTCGATGCAGGGTTTGTTTTAGTCGATATAAATTTTAAGATTGCTTGTGTTTTGCCTTCAAATGGAATTAGATATTTCAACGGCAGGTGCATGTACTTAACAGCGTAGTCGTTGGCATATGTAATGGTTTGTGTTGAGCCGTGTAATTATGGTTAGTTTTTTTTTATTTTAAATTTAATTCTTCAACACCTTTGGTTATCATATTTAGTATTATTTCAAAAGTCTTACGGTTTTTGAATATTGAATCATGATTTTTTTTTGTATACTTTGATAATAAAAAATTATGTATATGTACGATGCATGATTTTTAGTAAAGGTTGGTTTGTTGGTGGGGCCCGAAATTCAACTACTTGGTACTTTGGTTTCTGTTTTCTAAAAATATGAAATATGAAAATTGAATACCATCCGTCCAATGTTTTATCTTCATTTTTTAAATAAATTTATTAAATTTATAATAAATTACTATATTGATAGAATTTTACATTGTTTAAATAATTCTCTCCAATGTATTTCGGGTAACTAAGTGTTAGTTATTTGGTTGGGTAGCCTTCGTTTAATTTTTTCGTTATCATTTCCGTTATAAATTTAGGTCATTTAATTTTATTTTTTATTATAAATTTTATATTTAAATTTAGTTTATTTAATTTTATTTTTTATAATAAATTTTAATATTTGTTTTACCATTTTTATTTTAAATTAGAAAAGGTAATTATCTTCATTTTACTTCGAGTAGGCTATATTTAAGTGTTCTTTATTTGGCTGGTTTTTAATTTTTTAGTTATAATTTTTATATTTAAATTTATTTATTTAATTTTATATTTTTATTTGGTTGGTTTTTAATTTTTTAGGTATTACTTTTACATTTAAATTTATTTATTTAATTTTATATTTTTATGATAAAATGTATATATTTGTTTTTGTATTTTTATTTTAAATTACGGAGGTAATGTTTTTCATTGTACTTAGAGTAGCTCATATCTAAGTGTTGGTTATTGTGTTAATTTTGGCTAACTCACTCGATTAAGGTATGAATGTATTGGCAAGGCAACTCGAGTTCAATACCCTAAGGGGTCGCTTAGTTGGGAGGAGACACCAAAAAATATAGCAATGTAAAGGGTTGGTGTGGCACAAGCCAACTACAATCCTCAGGAGATGACCTTGGGTTGCGGTTTCTTAGCCAATGGTTTAAATTACACTTGCCCCAAGTGACGGGCATTTCTAACAAACAAACAAAAAAATATGTTTGGGCTTGAAATGAGTTTTAACATCAGAGCATTGCTTTAGGATGTTATACTTCCATTTTGAAAGTGTTTTGTTATATATTTTTGCGATCCAAATTTTCGTTCAAAATCTAATTATAACTCCATGAATGGTTATGGGATAAAAAAAATTCAACAACAATATTGTATGTTTAATAGCGTGGATATAAGAATGTATGCATGTGGTATGCACTTTTGACCCATGTTAGGCCTTCTCACCTTAAAAATGCAGTGTTATAGAACACTAGGTATTTATTAGAACATTTCATGTTCTATTATGACCCTCCTACGTGTGTAATAGGGGCCAAATGGCTCATTAGAGTAATAGCGGATTCCATTCAATGCAATTTGGACTAGGTTCCGTATGTTTCATATTATTGATAGGTCCATTATCATCATTTCTATCAAATAATTGTAAGGGGACCTAATTGAAGAAGCTCCACTTCATAGTTAGAGGGTTGTTAGAATTGGAATTTTCATGTAATCTATAAATAAGGATGAATTCCTCCTTAAGAGGGCGTGGAAGAAAATTGTACATGGATCTTAACTCATAAGAAGATGCCCCCTTCAAGAAACAAGTGAACGGGTGTGGATTCTTCCATAAAATGATTGGTATAAGGTGTTTCTCTATTGTAAGGGTTTTCATATTAATATAGTGTGGATAATTTCTAATATATTGTGTGCAAAATAACATTTTCAGATCTAAGTGACACTGCAATTTGTATCATATCACTTTCTAGAGAAAAATAAAACAAATAAAATTTCTTTTCACTTTTTTTATTTTGCAAATTTCTAAAGAAAAGACCGTTATAATCTACTCAAATGCATTTTTTAGTTTTTTTGGACAAATTTGCAGAATTTGATTAATAATTTGTAGTGGGGATTTCTCCCCTACTACATGCAAAAGCACCTACCCTAGATCAACCAGATCATAGGGTAGAGTTCATAGTGCGATGAATTTCTCAACCTTGACTTGCAATAATAAACAATAACAACAAAAATAATATTTAATCTAACTAATGCAATAAAACAACATATACCTTTGAAATGGGCCATTGCATCCGTTTGAGGAAGTGGCCCGTAGGCTTCCCACAATCCTGGTCTCTATGTGTTCTCCAACAAAGGGTTGTCAGCGGGAAAGGGATTAAGGATTGCACTAAGAGAACTCGACGTGCAACGTGGGATAGTGTGGCAAAAGGTGTGGAATGATGAAAATTTCAAAGCTCTCAAGAATTAAGGAATGGAAAAAATTTCTGGAATCAAGGAATCTAATGTTTGTGGGGAGACCTTCACAATGTATTTATAGGATGATCCAAGTTTTTCTGACCCATGGTAGATTATTGTGCATGGTATTTTTCCATGGTTTTTCACTCATTCTCATTTTAGGGTTTTTTGGTCCTTTTTGGAGAGAGTGGGGTTATGCGACATTAAATACTCAACTTCATTGTATTTATGTGGGAAGGAATAATAATGTTTGGACCATTTTTGGTGGAATTTTAGTTGTGAAGGTCAAAATGGAGGAAATAATGGTGGGATTGTGATGTATAATGATGGTTTGGACCATAGAGAGCTAGGTGAATAGTTTTTGGTGTTAACAGATTGCCCCCTAATGTGTGAGAGAAGGAGTTCATCGTATGGCCTGTAGGAATCATAGGATCAAGGGAGAAAGGGTGACAACAGTGGAGAAACCAGAAGGAGTCGTGGAGAAGTCAAAGTTTCCTCATTCGAACTACAGTGGCCTTTGGTTTGCATTACTTCTCAAAAATGGATGAGGTACATATAATATTAGACATATAGATGGATGAGGCGCGCATACCCATGCTCGTATCAATGTCTCAATATACAAATGGGGATCGAAGCTCAAATAATGGGAGTCGATCAATACATGTATACAACTGGTAGTACATAATGGTGGCCTCAATGGCAGGTTGAATACAAGTATTGATATAAAGAACTAGTACATAGAATGCATTATCATAACAACTGATGCTCTGCTAAATCTGGAGGTGTACAGAATTGAATGGACTGGATGAATGAGAGTTAGAATCTCCAAGGTACAATAAACAACATCAAGTACTATAGATACATGAAAGCATGACATTGAGGGGATTCCGAACACTGTCGCCAACGCAACTCAAAAATCATGAGGGACAAGAAACTGTATGGGCCCCCAAAATAAACTCACCAATGTGCTAGAGTTAGGTGATAACTAGGGTCTTCAACCAAATAATGAATGAACCAATAACCTATACAAATCTCAATGGTGCGATGAGGAAGTTGAAGTTGAGCACGTGAGACACAACCAACACAAAAGGCACTAAGGAATCCTTTAAAGTGGTCCAAGGAACTCATCAATAAGGTGAATGAAACCAAGATACATGGACCTCTGGGTCTATCCTACGAAATAGATGTGTTGACGTCAACATAGGGATACCTACAACTACCAAGGCAATGAGGTTTCCTTGATAGAATCACGGGGGGAAAAACCAGAGATATGGAACAATACTGGGGATTGAGACACTAAATGGGAAAAAGGGGCGTGGGAATACGAGGGACACAAACTTCCTATCACATGCCCCAATTTTGCAAAAATAATATTATCTTATTTGATTTTATTTCAAGACATTATGTTAAATTTTATGCTAAGTTGTAAATGATGACTCAAAAGAGTCAAGGATATTGAATGTAATTCTGAATATTTTAATTATAAATAAATAAAAGTGGAGACAACAACTTAGGAGAGCTGTTAAAAGAGTGTTTACTAGTCAAGTTGGTGGAGGAGACTAGGTGGAAAGCAAACAGACAAGTGGCAGCATCCTCAATCTCTTCCAACTGTTGCAGGTGGGAACCTCCCTACATTTGGGGTCATGATCCCCCAAGAAAGTGGGATCAGAGCAGGTGGTTCAATTAATGACAACTGACCCAAAAGACCTAGGCAATCTTTATAAAAATTCCCATTGAAGAGAGCTGAGGCTGCTCATTTTTCTAGAGAAGTGATCATTCAAGTGAATGAACTTCAGAGAATTCAATGGCAAGGGAATTTGTGGAATGAGTTTGAGGGGTTAAACTGTTGAGTGATCTAGTGCATCTTTTCAGCTTAAGGATCCTACTGTTGAAGTGCAAAGTGATTTCTGAGTCATTGGACTAGTCTATTGTTGCTTGCTCCACCAGTTCTCAGCCCAGGAGACCACGAACAAGCTCGGGGGTCCTAAGGAAACTTTGTTTGAGCACTCTCCAGGAGTTGGTAGGGAGGAACGACCTCCTAATGCTGTTGTTTTCCATCTTAATCAAGTTCTACAGTCTTTTTTATTTTACTGTGTTAGATGGTTAAATGTGAATTTGACTATTTACTGAATGTTAAATGTTTAGTCATGAATTGTTAGAATTAGTAATCTTTTATTTTATTGAAAATATGAATCTGAAATAGATGGAAAATAATACTTACCTTTGTTTTTCCACATCTGGAACGACCAGACTATACTCCAGCACAAGTAGTGTATTTAAATTTAGATGAAGGAATGAGAAGAAACTGAAATGAACAGATTTTAAATGCATTTTAGAATAGCAAAGAATGTATTGCAGAATTTAGGAATTTAACCTGGTTATCTATGTATTTTTTTAGTTTATGTAAAGGTACTGACAATAAAATAACAATATTCCCCTACAGGTGGAAGAGTTATTAGGTTAAGAGGATATACTATTAGTTAATATGTCATGTTTATACACAGTACTTATACTTGTTTTTAACTTAAAATATACGGTAAGGAAAGTAGTGTTATGTTGATTACATATTTTTCTTATATTTATTTAATAAACAGTTGCTTAAAACAGTAAACAAAATGAAATTAAACTATTTTTGTTGCATTCAGTTCATTGGAGCTATAACCACTAACCATATAACTTATTTACTAATAATGTTAATTAAACTAAGTTTAAACATTTACAAATAAGCAAATAGAGTATTACTAGAAGTAGTTAAATGTAACGAGTAAACTAAAACAATTTACAAAATTCGATTTCTGAACGATTTCAACCTGCCAACTTCAGTAGATTAAACAATAAGAATAGGATAGTAGCAAATTCATAAATGAAATGCTTATTTATATAAGAGCTATTTTTGAATTTACTAATAGGTTATACAGGAAGAGTAACCATAGGGTCGAAACCCTTTATTATTTTCTTAATTTTAATAATAGGAAATCAATGAGTTATAAATATAGTATTTGATGCATTATTATTAAACAAAGTTGAACTAATGAAGACTGGTTACAGTCTTTATGACAATATATTTATATACATAAGTAATTCAAGGAATTTCTTTATATAAAATTAATAATAATAACTTAAGCATTATATGTTTTATAAGTAACAAAAAAACTTATTTAAATAAATTAAAAAGTAATTATCTAAAAACCAGGGTTTCATAAAGGAAACCCTAGCTCAAAATTACTGAGCTTGTAAGTAAAACAATATTATATTATGACTGAGTGACAGTCATCAAACCATTATTAATATTTCACGGAAACAAATATAAACACAGTAAAATTATTATTATTACACAGCCGAATAGGGTATAAACCCTAAGTTTACAAAGTCATAATAACAACTTAAAGATAAAATGAGTTCGAGCTCAAGGAAAAACCCTTATGCTTTTCTTTAAAAATAAAATTGTATATTACTTCACAGGCCGAGAAGACTTTAACTTAAAACAGAGTCTACAAACTAGCTCAAAGCCAGCGCACCCATAATGTAGTATGGGGTTTCAAAAATAAAAGACATCAGACCAAGTATCAACTTTGGTAAAAACATGAGGAATAATCATTTTTACAGGTCACAGCTTAAGCCAGAGATTACCCTGCTGTAAGCGAGGGTTTAAACAAAAACGAAACTAATAAACTGAAGAACAATATCCCAAGACCTGGAAACACCAAGCAGTGACTTCTTCCAACTGCAAATTTCCCCTAAGGTCTGAACAAGCAGGAGGAGCCATTTTGTAACTGGGGCTTACCCGTGAAATGAACACTGGTTCTTTTGTGAAGGGGTTCCTTCCCAAGATGATGCGAACTGTCATCTGCACAACTAGAAACCAAAATATAATTAAAAACATGTAAATAGAATCAAAATCGAATTTATGTATAGTGTTCAATTTCTTAAAAGCAACGCATACCTGTAAGTTGGAGAACGAGGTCAAGAAGAAGGCAGATAGACACCTCGAGCTCAACAACCTTCATGTTCACCTAAAAAGGGACAGTTGAGTGTGAGTTTCATCATCATCGACAACTGGAGCAAGAGTAAGCCAAGGCAGTGGCAAAAACCACAACTTCAACTCTATATCTAGCAGTTGTGTAAAAACAACCCTCATGCACAACAAAGTGTTGCAGAAAACTATTCATTCATGAGCTACAATGTATAACCATCACTCTAAATAGTGGCTCATCAAAGAAAAGGTGCAAACAGTGGAGTTGGAGGCAAGCAACTGCGAGCCCTCAATGGCTACAGCGAACCCCAACATTGCAGAGACCGAAACCCTCGTAGAAGCAATGAAGTTTAGGGTTGAAAGGAAGGCTTTTAAATCACGATTTGCATGGCGAGGAGAGCTCCACATGCACCTGAATCTTTCCAATTCACAATGGGTTCTTCTATATAGTCACCATTGCATTCAATCGAATCCAATAATTGATAATCAATTACTTTATGCATGTAATGATATCTTATTATAAATTCAATACCATAACACTGCCAAACAAATCAAGCCTCAACTTTGAACAAGTGATATAACAACATTTATATATAATGTTTAAACCTTTTAAATAGCTTGCGTGAAGAACCAAGTTGCATATGAATTCGATGCCCTTGTACTCAAAGGCTTTGTTTATGAATTCAATGCCAATAATGTAAGGATTTTTATAACTTTTCATAAACAAACTTATAAGGAAAAAAGTAAGAGGATAGTATAAGCCTGAACATGTTTGAAACTACTTTTAATAACTCAGTATAATATTCATGAGCTATGAATGGCTAAGTCATAAGAGTAGAATTAAACTAATATGGTTTATAAGGTTATAATAACACTTATACACAAAAATAGTTCCTTCACTCAAAAAGAAACCCACGATACCAGATGTAGGATATAAATCTATAAGTATATGGTTATGGAACTCCATACTAATTGTCTAGTTCTAAGAAGAACCTAAACAATATGAAGTTAAAATTTGGAGTTAGAATAGTAGACTCTTTAGGATTGTACTACATCTTATTCACATATAAAACAAATATTAGGGTAATCTGAAATTGTCACATTATGCCAGTCATGATGATAATGGGATTTCCAACCACAATCTTGACGATTTACATGTTGAGAATATCTCATAAACTACAAGCGATGTTAAGCTGATAATTAACCAACTTGGTTCCTAATTGAGACAGATTTAAGAAGAATACTATAGGCTTATGTTCCGAAGGACTTAGGTCCATTTATATAATGATAAGCAGTGCTTAATTTATTATGATGGTGACAGCAATAAATTCTTTATCTAAGAAAGAGTTATAAAATATTATTGTAAGCTCTTCTAAACTGGAAATCAATTAGAATAAAATTAAAAGAAAAGTTTTTATCTATCATAAATATCTTACTGATAATAGACAAATAGTAGGGTGACATTAATAACCTCTATGAAATAAGGATGAAGCAAAATAATATGGCTTTACAAATAAAAGTGACATTGCTTTACCTGGTAGATTCTTGAGTCTTCTAAACATAACTTTTACTCTAGCAGTATATTCTACGCTAAGAGAAACTATAACTGTTGTATCGCCTGAATAAACTTTTACTGGGTCAAAAATTACCTGTCAAGCCTGTAAAGATTCAGAAAATCCAGATACGTTAGCAATCGCTAAGTAAGCCCCAACTAGAAAATGACTGCTCACTTACTTGACATTCAAACCATCAGTACAGTTAAATAATTGACTGAAGATTACTCACATCACATATCAATTTTAAAACAGTATTAATTTATATGTGTTAAAGTTAACGAACACTTTTATTATCTATTTCATTTATATTTATTTAAGCTGCTAGTGGTTATCTAACTGCAACTGTAAACATTTTATGTTATCTCAAAAATTTTAATTTTTGTGAAAATTTGGGGTTTTGACACTTCCTTTGTTCAAAGTAGGATAGCAGGGATGACCTGGAAACATATGATATTGACTCATGAGGAGGGGATCATAGTTGTGTAACCAGGAAGATGAATACAATGGGAAATACTTGGGGAAGTAACTGGACAAGTGATATCCAGGGGATCTAAGGGAGACTCATCACAGAGTACTCTGAACAAAGACAACCAAATGGGAGAATGTTTTCATAATGTGAGATCATATGTAATATGCAGAGGCACCTAAAGGCACCATTTGGGCCTTCTTCATAGTTTAAGGAGCACGAAGAAGGGATAGAAGTAAGCTCAATATGATACTATCTCCTGGATTTTTGTCGAGCCCAAAACGGTAAATGCTCGATGGTATTTTCATGTTTAGAGAATTTGAAAACAGGCAGAAGACTCCCGTGGGGTCTATTTTGGGTAGAGTAGTCTCTTAAGTCCGAAAAAGGATAAAAGTGTATAGAGGAGATATCTCTCAACCAAAAGGTGAAGAGAGACTTATTTTCCATAGGTAGTCCAACCAGGCTGAAAAAGGTTAAACCAATATTGATTGCACGATCATTCAAATACTTTTACGAGCATCAAGGAAACCAAGATTGCTCAACTATTTTTTCTTTATGAGAGGGCTAGAAAAGAGCTTAAATACAACCCAGAGATGAGATTTTTCATAGAGTACGGTCCCAATGTTCAACAAAGCATAAAAGGATACAAAGGGAAACGTTCCTAGCTGGAAGGTGTTAGGGTGGTCCTTTTCTTTAAATAGTCTACGTAGTCCAAAAAAGGAGATAAACAAGGCCACATATATGCACTTCCAAATACTTTAACGAGAGTGAAAGGAAGCTAGAGTACTCGACAATATTTCCATTCTTTAAGGAGGCAAAAAATAGATTAACAAAAACTTTGTAATGGTCACTCAAACAAGGAGGAAGTGTTCAATGTACCAAAAGGGATGATGTTGTGAAAATGGCTAATATGGATAAAAAATAATAATGGAACACCGGTGGGGTCTCATTGTGGGACGATGAATGGTGGTAAAATAAGTCCAAGTTTGCAGTATGGATGGAGTGGATGGCTCACGAACATGCCAATACATAGAAGGTTTGATTTTCATGGTGGCACACAAATCTAGGTAACTCCAAGAAATGGCCCAAAAAATCATAGGGAGAGAATAAGACATGGGTCTCATCATTGGGAAAAGGATAGAAACTGAACTTGGTGGTTCGAACGATGTGAAAAACGAACGTTGAATGACTCTGGGGTGCACGGAAGAAAAGGTTGACCAAATGGAGGTCTATAAATAAGGGGGGCCACATGAAACGTGTCATTTTCATTCTAAAATGTTGAGTTGGAGTGGAGGGCCCCAGAGCAAAATTGTTGATTTATTTCGATTAGACAAGAGGTTTTTTTATTTGTGAGTTGTAGGTAAGAGCTATCACCTAGCCCATCAATTTCGATGGTGTATTTTTTGTTTTTTCTCATTTTGGGGACCTCGACCAAGCCTGAAGGGTTTGTGGGTCCAGGTCACACTTTTTGAGGGAAAATGCACGACCCTGATCGCACCTATTGGGCAAACAAGTGCAACCCGGTCGCACCTATCAGGGAGACGGGAGCAACTTGGGTCGCACCTGTTCATGATCCAAGCACAACCCAGGTTGCACCCGTCAATCATTTTTGCATGACTTGGATCGCACAAAAAGGCCGTTAGGCACGACTTAGCACATAATGGAATTTTTTGTGTAACTAGGTTTGATAGGGACTTTTTGGATGTGCATTATGCCCCAATTGCGATGGTGAGAGTGAGACATCGGGGATCTCAGAGATGAGGTAGAGGAGGATAGAGTAGTGTAGGATACACTCACCTGATGTGGGATGCTGAAGCTTTACTACATCCCCCTGATGCGTTCAACAAAGATATTGTTGAACAAGTTGGTGAACTTTTGGGATACAGACTTAGAGTGCTTCATCATATAGGGTGAGCGAATGGAGATCACCCTTCGAGACATGTAATTTCTAACTGGCCTCCCACTATTGGGCATGATCGGTGATATCTTGTCAAAGCTCCCGAGGGGGGTGTTGATGGATGACCTGTGTGCCAGGAATTGATATGCCTCAACTTATGTGCATGTGTCATACACATTAGTGTGTGACATCGAAAGTCTAGAGACTCAGGTAGTGGCATCGATGGTGCTGTGGGTATTGGGATCGAAAGGTACACATAAATATCAAGCAACCAACTACTGATGGTCGAGTGTGTGCTTAGGGGAACCTACTATGGGTGGGCCTAGATGTACTTAATAGTGGTTTGGTGTGGGTTAAATCAGGATAGCTTGTTGGATGGGAATTTTTGTTTCCCCTCCTTTTTGTGCTCATTCTTCTTTGAGCGACTACCAACACTGCGGTCGCATCTAGTGGTGCGTGAAGGGGGGCCTCCCAAACCTCGCATGAGGCAATGGTGCAAGATGATGATCAGAGAGGGAGGTGGATTTGTAGGTTGTTTATTCACCTAGGATATTTTTTCACAGTGACAGAAACTTCCTATCCTTATAAAGGACTATCCATATGCGAGGATGGACTACCAGGGAGATCCAAGGATACCTCAACCTCCAAGACAAGTCTGGGGACTTGATGGTAGATATACAAGTCTCTTTGTGGTTCATCCATATATAGTTTACTAGAATAGTGGTAGTTAGATCATGTGTGTGATAGGTATTGATGACATACTGTGTGCATGTGCAAACGTGGGACCACACCCTCCAACGGGGTACCAGCATCGTAGGGGCAGGGTGGAGGGGTTAGATCCACCCGCTCACAAGCACATGAGGCAGTGGAGTGTGACATTGGACTCACTGCTATTGGAAGTGGAACGATCATTGGAGGGCGTCACCAATGATGGGTGGAAGTACCTAGACGACGATCAGATTGTCATGCGCTACAGAGCTCCTCCAGAGTGGATCTCTCTAATGAGGAGGATCGCAGTTGTTTTCTGAGTATGTAAGAGCGGCGATACAGGGTTACATGTCTATGGAGAAGGAGATCTCAAATGAGGAGGAGGAAATTGAGGAGGACATAACATTCTACACAAGTCTAGCGTGTATCCTATTTCATTAACAATAACTCCAAAAGATGCTTTCTTTGTGAAAAGATTATTTTTTGATTGGTTGGAATTTATCACATGGTTATAGAAATATTATTTTTTAATGTGAGAATCATGTTAATACAAGAAATTAGAAAAGTATTTTGCCAGAATATTTTTAATGGGGACAATTTCTCGGCAAATCGAGACAATTTCTGGCAAAAAAACAAGGTTAACGATGGTTCAATGTGAGTTATGATGCGATGTGCCAAAGCGGAGGTGGGTTTAAGAGTAGGTTAACTCTCTTGAATCTCTAAATCACATTAAATAACCTGCGAATTCCAGGATTGAAACTTGCAAATAAATTCATTTTTAATTTCTGAGTGTTTAATAAAACGGTGGTGCAATTATGTGATGTAAGTGGTGGAGCATCCATTCCTGATCACAATATGACAAGTAATAAACTGAGAGATTTCAAGCATCCATTTCTTAACACCCATCTGGAGAGAAGTAAAAAACGTTAGGGAAGAAATTGAACTGATAACAATTTTTGAAACTTAATCAGAAAGGTTAAGCATTGAATGAGTCCTAATCACCGATCTAGCGGACAACTTAAAAAAATTGTGGAATAAATTAAACTCAGAATGTTCTCAGAAAATATTTTATTTGGCAGTGATATTTGGCAGAACGAAAACATGCCATTGTATTCATCCTCACATTTGGCCATCAAGATGACTCACACCAAAGACGATTTATGAAAATTCATGCAAGAAAAAAAATTGTGTTGAAGGTACGTCGTGTAGGCTGGAAATAAACCATTCTACCAAGGCATTGTAATCTCAATAGGTAATAAAAGTGCACTTTCCTGTTACTATTGCTCAATAAAAAACAAGAAATATCAACAATAAGAGCATGTACTTACTTATGTTCATAGAATTTTTCAAATAGTCTCTTCTATGTGTATCCCAGTCACAGGATATTCTAAGGTGATAGTGATGATACTAAGAAAAATCATTGGCCAACTTGTTGAAGAAGAGTGCATTTTTGTGCTAATCATGAAAAAACAGCTTTCCTGCCAAAACATGGATAAGTAGGCTCATATATTTGCATGTATTCAATTTGGCATAGGTGAGTCATGGTTAAGTATGCTCATATATGTATAATTATACCTTGGACTAGATTTCGTACATGGGTTGTACTTGGATTGGGTCAATGTGCATTTTTGTGATGGACATGAAAAATTGGGAAACAATATCAACAACTAATCTGGCAATATTGGATTTTACTGTAGATGGAACGTTTTATAGAAGGAACCATAAATCTTATTTCCTAAGCTCGTTAATTTCCTCGGTTGAACATACAATTGAAAACTCTATCCATTGTATTTATTTCCTTACGATAAAAATTTGAGGGATGATAGCAAATCATTTCCATGAAGATTTATTCTATATCTCAATTTTGAATTTAACAATGATTATATAAAATGACTGGTTGAGTCTCTAAATTTTTGGAAATGATGTTTTAAATCATCCACCTGCAATCTTATGCTTTCATAAAATGGTCGAGCATTGTTGGGCAATAGGGCAGACCCGAGTTATCGCTTATACGTCGCACCAACAAAAGACCCACCGTGTTAGCCCTTTCGGCAACAACCTGCGTGCAGGTTGCAGTCTCACTCGAAACAGCAATGGGGTGCCGCAGAATCAGGTTTCTGCATGCAGAGAGGGGTATTACTGTACCTTAGCCTTTCAAAGCAATTATTAATCAACTTCTTGTTAACTTATCATTCATTCACATATAACTTCGCAGCATGAAAAACAAACTAAACTTGCATAACCCACTACGGGGAATTCACAGCGAAGCTTATTACTAGCAGTGATCTTATATTATCAGATGTATTCAGTTTAATGCATGAAAATAACAGAAGTAGAAACAACACAATAAAACCACAACACCAAATATAACGTGGTTCACCCCCAGTGTAGGGGATACGTCCACAAACTGCGTTTTATTCCTCTTTCCTCAAAACCACAGTTTATCTGCGCACTCAGCTGCAGATCCCTTCAGTTCTTAACAGCCGCGCACACAGTAGCAGGCTTCTGCACACATAGCTGCAGATCTTTCTTCCTTCCTTACAAAAAACCTCTGCGCACACAGCTGCAGAGGTTGTCCACGCACACAGCTAGGACTTGTCCTTTCCTTACAAAAACCAACCTTACTTCGCCTTATCTTTCTTTACATCAAAAATCCTAACCTATCCTTTTTACATAAGCGCTTATTTATACTGCGCAGTTTTACAAAACCATGGTCTTAAACCATGGGCACCCAAAAAACCCTAAACCCTGAATTTAAACCACGGGTTTATTACAAAAAGGAGGGTTTTGACTTACCCTAACACCCCTAAGACTATTTTGACCCATAGCTCCGTTTACAAATTTCCTAAATAACCGCGGAGTTACCCAACATGGAGTATGCGCCCCAACAGGCCCCTAAGACTCACTAGTGGCCCGTCCCGGGACACTCTTCATCTTCTCTGGTGGGCGAATCTTCTGTGCGAGGGTCTGGAAGAGACTGGTGAGATTATGCAGTATCTCATCAGCGGCTTTCTCCTTTTCCACCATCTCCTGTAATACTGAAGAAGAGTCTGTGTCAGCCTTTTCCTGCGCAAAATTGTCATATGTCTTCAAAATTTTGAGCTGGCTTTCCGCAGTATTGGTCAATTCTAAGGCTTCATCAACGAGGGGCTGTAACGCACTTTCCAGCATCGTCACCTTCGTCCTGCAAGACTCGATTTCCTGTTGAAGTTCCTTGCTGCGCTTTACTTTAGCCATCTTCTGCATAGGTGGCAGCGTCTTGATTTCTATTCGGACTGCATCTAACTCATCCTGGCGCAACTTGATGGTTTCCTGAATCTTCCCTACATCTGGATGGTCCTGTAGGTTTTCCCATGCTTCTATGTTGTCTTCCATTAGTTTTGCGACACTAGCCATGTTGTCTGATATTTTTGTTGCTGAAGCCTTGATATCCTGCTGGCGCTGTTCTCGGACCTTTGGAGGAGTCTCAGGGGGGATGCGCAGTTGAAGTTCTGCAATCTGTTGCTGATGTTCTATCTTCATCCGTTCCAATTCACTGTGGGACTGCTGAGCATAGTCTTTCATCTTGGCAATCTTCTGCTTTGGTTCCTCTGTTTCCTGTATGTCGGAGTCAGACAGACTCCGACATGCCTCATCCAATGCTTGCAGTAGCGTAGTTGTTGTCTGCTCGGCCTCTTTCTTCTATTGTGCGATCTCTTGTAGGCGTGCGGCGAAATTTTTTTTTTGCTTGATGGATTCTTCCAGTTGGATTTGTGACGCTTGAGTTCAGGTATGGATCTCCTTTGTAATCGCGAGCTGTCGGAGGTGCAACTCTGACATAGGTATCTTTGTATAATCAAGCTCCGCAGTTATATTTGTCGGGGGTCGAGAATCGATGTCAGGCTGCATCAGAGTTGCACTTGATACCTGTCCCTGGGGATCCCTAAGTGGCCATTGCCTACTGTCCTGCTGCGGGGGTGCCATAGTGCTACTTGTCGCAGTACTGGGTGCTGATTTTGCGATTAGCTCTTTTAACTCTGATACCCTGGTTGCGAGACCTGCGAGGCTGGCAAGATGTAGCTCCGTGAATTCAGACCATTTTTTAGTAAGCGCCGACGTAGATTGTTCGAGAGCATGCTCCAGTGCACCCATCGTGACAGTGGCTTCCTCCTCGATATCTTTATCCTTTGATGCCTTTACCTTTTTGCGAGACTGTGGCTTGGTTACCTCGGCTACTTCTGGTGACTTGCGCTTCGTCGGTGGGGTAGGATCTGTTATGGTCTTGACCGACTCCTCATCCTGTTCATCCTGCTCATCCTGTTCACTATCGCCACCCTGGTCGTTATCATTTATCTGTGAATCACTTGGGTCTTCGCTATCTTCCAATGGGCTTTGCTGCTGCGCCTGACTAGTACCTGCGCCAATATTGGTAGCTGGAGGAACTGGAATAGAGGGTTTTTTTCCTAAATCTTTCAGCCATTCAGCCGACCATTGCTGAACGATCCGCTGGATATCTAGTTCGGTGACTACATATGGTAATTTGAAACATTGCCGTTGAGGATCTGCACGAGCTTGAATAAAAACATGATGCATGTCGGCGCTAAAGTGCGCGATCCCCTCGTACTGAGAGAACACTTCATTGGTAAGGTGAGGTGTTCGCACTATCTCATAGTGAAGGCTCATAGCATAGAATACGAACACAGTGTTCGTCATCTGTTGAGTTTCCTTATCTGTGGATACCCAAAGGGAGGCATACCTTGCTGCTCCTGGTGTGCCGGGGTTTATTTCGGAAAACTGAGCTTCAGTGGGTTCTTTCCATCCAACTAATGCAATAAGGATTATAAGCCACGAATAATGAAAAGGTCTACCTTTTTCTTGCGCATCGCGGGCATCCTCCAAAAACTCCTTCGCAAGATAGCCAGCCCAATTATAAGTATACCCCTCGGCGCAGTTCATAGCAATCCTGATAACCGGGGTAGGTACTTCAGTTGGCCTGCATTTCCTTATAAGTTTGCAGGCTAAGAGTTCAGCTGCAAATCGAATGGGCTGTTCCCGAATCGCGGAAGTATGATACCCTCGTTTCCCTTTTGTCAGGCCAAACCGCTCCTTCATGGTTTGCGCGAGCTTTGTGTCGTCATGTTTGGATGGAAACTCGGTTCCCGGATCTGGTCCTGCCATGGGTAAACCTGTGATCCTATGGATAAGGGCGGCGTCGATAGGAACTTGTTGGTCCCCTATCCATAAATAGCCGTCATGCACCAAGGCTAGTAACTGCTTGGCCACTACAGTCACATGTATACCGCGTCCAAAATAGGGAATGTTGAATAGCTTGAGTAGGCCAGCTTTGTCCAAACCCGCAGCCCATGTTTGCACTTCCAGTAGTGTGACCTCATGGTCGGGGTACCTGACACGGTGCAAGTATTCGGCTGGGTCAAACTGTGGGAACTTGCCATAGTCATTGGTGTCATGATCGCTATACTTAAGCCGATCAATCTTCCCTGTCATACTGCCAATCAGCTGCACTCCTGATGGTAATGAAGGTGTGGCTAATGTAAACTGCTTTGTCCGCCGGGGTAGTGCGGTGCCTAGGCAAACATGTGGTAAGTATGGTGGTCGTGGTGGCAGAATATTCTCCCTTCCCCTGGCCGGGGCCTGGGCGGAACCAGAGGGCTCCATGGGATGAGCTGCTGATGTTTGCCCTGTTTGTTGCGGTCGGTCTTGGTTGCGCTTGGTGCGAATTTCAGTTCTAGACTTTTTCCTGGCAGACCGTGTCTGCATCGGCCGTGGTGGTGCTGGGGGAGTGGCTTCACAGTGAGCTATGGCAGGTGGCCGAGTAGAGCAGGTGATCAGACCCTCTTGCTCGAATTCTCGGACCAAGTCGTCAATCTCACGTTCAGTGGTCATGGGTTCACTCACAAAGCTTAAAGGAATGCAGGATGTGATTTTTCCTATCTTAGGCATCTTCTTATACACACTATCAATCAAATCGGGGAGGACAGTGCATTGAAGGCACCAAATCGGATGAAAATCTTGTCCTTGCGGGACGTAATTGCCGTTACCGGTCTTAGTACAGTCATTTAAAGCACTTAAAATCCCGCTGCCGCCAAACTGGATACCTCCCAACGGTCGAATTTTGGGCCTCGAAACATTTTTGGTCTGCGGCAGAAGCATGGTCCCAGCCTCGGGGCGATAAGAAACTTTGGCCCAATAGTGCCCTTGAACCCAACCCGGTAATATCTGCGATAGGATGATTAAATTTGAGGTGCGAGCGTCTTGGCTCTGCCCTTGAAACTTACTTCGCACTTCTTGAGCTTGTCTTATAAATGTGGTGCACGCGACTTTCTGGTAGGTTCTCCGATGGAGCTGAACTTTTGTAGGGTCGGCCCCCCATGCTGTGGTAGCGTCTATTGTTATTTCCAGATGCTGGATGTTTTGTGACTGAGGTACTTGGTCTGGAATCCGCAGAATAGTGTTTCCAAGGTCTGTCATCCCGACCTGTGCAGGCATTTCTCGAGGCTGTGCTCTGAGGCATCAAAGAGACTGAGTGATCTGTGCGCACCTATGGCCATGTAGCTCGTACAGTCGTTGCTGCCAATTCTCCAGACCATCGTCTGAATCAGACATGCAGGAGCTATCACATTGCCAATCCATTACACCATCAGCATTAGGCTCGACATAATCTGCATCCATGGCTGTGATGTTATAAATGTGGTCTAAAGTATCCTGCTCCCCTTCATCTCTGATTGGTTCTGTATATCTCTCTCCTTGGGACGGATCGAGGGGTATAATAACGCGCAGGCCATTTCCTTCGAAGGTCATCTGCCGCCTTTTAAGGTTGATGATTGCAGCATTGGCCATGGCCCACTCAATTCCCAGCAGGGCTGGGTAAGGGTTGCTGTCATCAATGATCTCAATAACTTCAAAATCTGCTAGAGTACTGACCCCATCAATGTCGATTGGGACACTAAGAAGTCTCCCTAACGGTACAATCCTTTGCTGGTTAGCTAGTCGCAGCTGTATAGGCGACCAAACCAGGGAAGGCGTTCCCATTTGTCCCCACGTCTGCTTAGGGAGGACATTGACGTCTGATCCAAGATCGAGGATGACATCAGTCATATCATATTCTCCTATCTGAACATTCAACCTCATTTCCCTTCCCGTTCGTCGGACACGACTAACAGTTTTCTCCTGATCAATTCCTCTCTGAGGGTCTGTGACAGCAAGAACTTTTTGCAGCTCGTTTAGAGCGTTTTGATTGCGCAAGAGTTTCATACAGCTCTGCAAGAAAGAAGATAGTGTACTTACTTTATCCGTCGAGGCCCCCTGTAGCTGCGACGCCTGCTGGTGTTGCCGCGCAGATATGTCTACGGCGCCATCAACATTAGCGCACCGGACCTCCGGGACTGGTGTGTTATCCTTCGCCGGGCCAAGGGCGGGGCCTTTTTTATAGACCTGTTGTGCACTCATTGTGGCAGGTTGTCTTGGAGAGTCTTGAGTATGTGTCGTAGCTCCACTCCGGGTGACCACATTGAGGGCTGGGGCAGGTCTTTGCTCCACGGAAATCAACTGAATACTTGGGGTAGGGCTACGGCTATTTTCCTGTATCTTTGCAAGGAGCTGGGGACACTGTTCAATGACGTGATCTACTGCGCGGCAATACCGACATGTCGTAGTGGGGTTTCGACAGTCGCGGGCCAAATGACCAGCTTGGTTACAATTGTAACACACAACCTGGCCTCTACCTTTGCCGGTCATTCCACCACGGCTGCGACCACCAAAAGCACCTCTGCCGGAGGTGCCACCTCGGTATCCATAACCATCATTATTCTGGTTTTCATTGTGGACTTGGTAAGCATCAGAGGTGCGCTCTCGCATAAGGTCATAGCTGCGACATTCTTCTTCATTATGGCCAACAGACTTACAAAACTGGCAGTAGGGGTTTTTGGGAACTAGGACATATCTCTGGAGAAGAGGGTAGTGCTCAGGGCGATGCTGGCCAGGGGTGCGGCAAATCTCACAATATATCACACCGGCATTGAATTGGGTGGGCGTGC
>LPNX010230520.1:50904-95684 GCA_001517045.1 Pseudotsuga menziesii
TGAGCGCGGCCTTGATTTCATCCAAATTGGGGTGCTGATTACTGGAGAATTTCATGAACCAGGTCAAAGCCCGGTCGCGAAAGGAAGTAATAAGCTGCGCAGTTCTCATATCCAGGTCGGTAATACTCTTCGCGTTCCAGACGGCCTCACACAAAAACCAGAACTGTTCTGGGTCTTCTGATCCCGTGCCTTTGAAAATGGGAAGCTTAATATCATCAGCTAGGTGGGCCATGTTGGGTTTGGGAGGGTGAGGAGGGGGGCAGGCCGTTGATGGTGGGGGTTTACGGGGTTAGGTTGACCTCTGGACGGTATTCTTGGACTTGGTTGCCGGACACACTGCGGCCGAACTTTAGGGGTAACAAAGCCACGCTGGGGGGTAACAGGAGGGTGTCCTTCGGGGTCGGATTGTGAAGGGCTATCAGGGGGAAGTGCGGTGGTCTGTCCTGAAGAGTAGGATTCAAAATTTATTTTGTACCGTTGCTCACTTCGGGACAACCCACTTTGCGCGTCGAGGGTATTTTCACTTGTAAACATATGTTAGTACTAGCAGTCTGACTCAAATAATAAGATGTCCTTTTCAACCAATAGTATTTTAATCTTTAAGCTTAAGGAATTTAAAAACTTACCACGGGGCCCTTTAAAGAACTGCCGTTCAGCTTCGCTGAAAGAAGTGCTTGTATCAATGGAAAACTCTGTCACAAAGGTCTCCAATGTGCGCGTCGTCTAGAAATTGACAGCGCGAGATACCTCGTTGTTCACGTTTTGCACAAGGTTGACCCTTGCGGGGGTCCACGCAGGAATCCGTTGAGTTTGAAAGTTCATCCTTCTTTCTGTTAACCTAGACAACCACTGGTGCAACTCTATATGGAAACGACCAAAGAAAATTTCATAAGTATCACAAAAAACATACCGTTGTAAAAAGGCACTTGCGCTTCGACACGGGTTCGTATTTTCTTGCTGCGTGAATTGCAAACAGATCTCAGCGAACCAATCACTGATGTCCTTCACGGAGGGCCTCCAGAACATAGCCCTTGTGGTACAAGGTGAACCCCTCTTGAGCAGGTACTGAGTTCAACCGGCAACGGAACCAATTTGTTGGGCAATAGGGCAGACCCGAGTTATCGCTTATACGTCGCACCAACAAAAGACCCACCGTGTTGGCCCTTTCGGCAACAACCTGCGTGTAGGTTGCAGTCTCACCCGAAACAGCAATGGGGTGCCGCAGAATCAGGTTTCTGCATGCAGAGAGGGGTATTACTGTACCTTAGCCTTTCAAAGCAATTATTAATCAACTTCTTGTTAACTTATCATTCATTCACATATAGCTTCGCAGCATAATAAACAAACTAAACTTGCATCACCCACTACGGGGAATTCACAGCGAAGCTTATTACTAGCAGTGATCTTATATTATCAGATGTATTCAGTTTAATGCATGAAAATAACAGAAGCAGAAACAACACAATAAAACCACAACACCAAATATAACGTGGTTCACCCCTAGTGTAGGGGCTACGTCCACAAACTGCGTTTTATTCCTCTTTCCTCAAAACCACAGTTTATCTGCGCACTCAGCTGCAGATCCCTTCAGTTCTTAACAGCCGCGCACACAGCAGCAGGCTTCTGCGCACATAGCTGCAGATCTTTCTTCCTTCCTTACAAAAACCCTCTGCGCACACAGCTGTAGAGGTCGTCCACGCACACAGCTGGGACTTGTCCTTTCCTTACAAAAACCAACCTTACTTCGCCTTATCTTTCTTTACATCAAAAAGCCTAACCTATCCTTTTTACATAAGCGCTTATTTATACTGCGCAGTTTTACAAAACCATGGTCTTAAACCATGGGCACCCAAAAAACCCTAAACCCTGAATTTAAACCATGGGTTTATTACAAAAAGGAGGGTTTTGACTTACCCTGACACCCCTAAGACTATTTTGACCCATAGCTCCGCTTACAAATTTCCTAAATAACCGCGGAGTTACCCAACATGGAGTATGCGCCCCAACAAGCATTTGTCTGTCAAGGTGCAAAACAGGCCGAATGGGTGATTTGGAAGGAAAATATCTACTTGATAAGAGATTTGTTTTCAAATATAAGTCAAAGGACAAGTGAATAAATCATCCACCTACAAATTTATGCTCTCAATTTTTTTTTAGCCCTCACGGGTGATAAATTGCTGGTATTTTCCTAATGCCGTTTAGGACTAATTTAGGTGCAAAACAAACTGAGAGGCTATTTTGGTAGGCCAATATTATATTGACCATAAACTTTTTTTATAAAAGGAGGCAATCGTAAATTGAGTAAATCATCCACCCATAATATGATGTTTTCATAAAATTTTTATCTCATATAGGTGAGAAATGGTGGGAATTTTCCATGGGGGCTTCACTTGTTTACCAATATCCTATCACGTTAGTTCATATTGTGGGTTTTTGAATTATAAAAAATCAAACCAATATATTGCAGGTATTGGGGGGATGAGGGGTCTAAGATGGGGGTGGGTAGGGTGGTTTATAAGGATTGAGGTATAAAAAGGGGTGGGGGGGAGGTTTTAAGTATTGGGAGGGGGTTTCAACAAAAAGCGTTTGGGGCAATATTTCTCGAAATTAAGGGTATTCTTTAATATCCCACAATCACACGTGATACTTAAGAGAATTTCCCATGGATTTTTCACAAGGCTAGTACTTAAGCCATTTTTTCAATACTTGACCAATGTTGCAAATGGCGAGCAATTTTCTACCAGGGTGAAAAACATGATGAATGGGTGATTTGGAAGGAAAATATCTCCTTGAATAGAGACAATTTTTCAAATATGAGTCAATGGACAAGTGAATAAATCATCCACCTACAAATTTATGCTCTACCATTTTTTTATCCCTCGTAAGTGAGAAATTGCGAGCATTTTCCTAAGGCCATTTATGCCAAATTTAGGTGCAAAACAGGATGGGTGGCTATTTTGGTAGGCCAATATTTTCTGGACCATAGAGTTTTTTTAAAAACTGAGCCAATGGGTAAGTGCACCAATAATCCACCTATAAGATGATGCTTTCGTAAAAAAATTATCCCTCACATGTGAGACATGGTGGGAATTTTACCAAGGCTATTTAAGCCATTTTTTCCAATGGCAAGCATTTTGATGTCAGGGTGCAAAACAGGTTGAATGGCTATTTTGGAAAAAATATATCCTTGATAAGAGACTTGTTTTAAAAAATGAGTCAATGTATAAGTGAATAAATAATCCACCTACAAAATGATTCTCTAATAATATTTTTATTTCTCACAGGTAAGAAATGGCGGTCATTTTCCGAAGGTCATTTATGCCAGTTTTAGGTGCAAAATAAGCTGAGTGGATATTTTGGTAGGCCAATATTTTCTTAACCATAGACATTTTTCAAGATTTAGCCAATGGTCAAGTGCATAAATCATCCACCTACAAGATTATCCTTTTGTAAACATAGTATCCCTCCCAAGTGATAAATGGTGGGCATTTTCCCAAGGCTACCTAAGCCCTTTTTCAATACTTAACCTATTTTTCATATGGCAAACATTTTTTTTGTCAAGGTGCAAAACAGGTTGAATGGGTGATTTCGAAGAAAAATATATCCTTTATCAGAGACTTCTTTTCAAATATGAGCCAATAAAAAAGTGAATAAATCATCCACCTACAAGTATGCTCTCATCATATTTTTACCCCTCACTAGTGAGAAATTGCGACCATTTTCCTAAGGCCATTTAGGCTAGTTTTAGGTGCAAAACTGGCTGAGATGCAATTTTGGCAGGCCAATATTTTCTCACCCATATATTTTTTTTAAAATTGATCCAATGTGTAATTGACAAAAACATCCAACTAAAAAATGATGTTTCATATAAATTGTATCCCTCACATGTGAGAAATGGTGGGAATTTTACCAAGGCTACTTAAGCCATTTTTTCAATACTTAACCAATTTTTCCAATGGGAAGCATTTTTCGGTGAGGTTGAAAAAGAGGTTGAATCTTTGTTTTGGAAGGAAAATGTATCCTTGACGAGGGACTTGTTTTAAAAAATGAGTGTTTGGACAAGTGAATAAATCATCCACCTACAAACCCATGCTCATACAATTGTTTTATCCTTTACATGTGACAGATGGCGGGCATTTGTCTAAGGCCATCTACGTCAGTTTTAGGTGCAAAACATGTTGATTGGTTTTTTTTGGCAGGTCAATATTTTCTTGACCATAGGCATATTTTCAAAATTGAGCCAAAGGTCAAGTCCAATAATAATACACCTACAATAATATGCTTTCATAAAAATCTTAGCCCTCACAGGTGATAAATGGTGGGCATTTTCCCAAGCCTACTTAAGCCATTTTTCAATACATAACCAATTTTTCCAATGGTGAGCATTTTTGTCATTGTGCAAAAGAGGGTGAATGATTGTTTTGTAAGGTAAATATATCCTTTTACCAGAAACTTGTTTTCAAAAATGAGTCAGTGGACAAGTTAATAAATCATCCACCTACAAAATGAGGCTCTTTGAATTTTTTTCCCTCACATGTGAGAAATGGCAGGCATTTGCTAGGGCTATTTAGGTTAGTTTTAGGTGCAAAACAGGATGATTGGCCATTTTGGCATGCCAATATTTTCTTGACCATAGAAAAATTTTTTAAACCAAGAAAATGGTAAAGTGCATAAACCATTCACTTGAAAGCTGATACTTTCAGAAAATTTTTCTCTCTCATAGGTGAGAAATGGTGGGCATTTTCAAGGCTATTCAACCCCTTTTTTCAATACTGAAATCAATTTTTCCAATGGTGGGCATTTTTCTATCAGGGTGCAAAATAGGTTAAATGGTTGTTTTTGGAAGGAAAATATCTACGTACACATCATATGTTTTTATGTCTGATATTAATAAAGTATGAAACCTTACTTACTGTTATTATATGTAAACACACCAGGGTAATATTTAGGGGCGAAATTTCTCCAATTAGCTATTTTTGGGGGTTTTTTTCAAAAAATAAATTCGTTATTTGGTCATTTTTAGTGTCTGATATCACCTATATTTACATAAAATATGTTTTTTTATCATAATATTCGCCAAAATTTACACATTTCAGTGTTAATTTTATGTTTCATATTTAATATTTGCCTACCTACCTATAAACATGTTTTTTCAATTAAAACAATCGCATAGAATACTATACTTAAGTATAATATTAGAATCCTTAAGAAATACCCTGAAACACACACTCTATAATTAGGATATATATCATATATTATAGGCACATTTATGATATATTTCATATATTAATTAGATAAGTTCAATATGACCTCTATTGCCAATATTGAATGTTTTTTTTTTATTTTGCAGAGTAACTCATTAATGGATCTTTCAAACGAACCATCTCAACAAAATATTCCTCTAAAAAGAGGACGACGTAAGGGTTTAGATTACTCAATTCTTCCAACTTTGGAACCAGATGACATTGTCCTTCAATTCACTCATGCTAAATGTAAAAAGACTACTCAATGTGTTCATCATGGACAATTCCAGCGATTTGGAGATCAGAAATCCATACCACATAATGAGTTGAGAATTTTCCCTCAAACAACAAGCAATCATCTAGTCATTGTTGAAAATCATTGTCCTCAATGTAATCAACCTTTGACAAAACACAATTTTTTGTGACAACAGAAGCAACCATTGTCTCCAATTGTAGTTGAAGGGAATGTTAATGTTCAAAATGAAAATGTCTACGAGAGACTCAAACTCTATTACAAAGAATGCGAGGGTCCAAAATTTCCCTTGGAGAACAAATTTTTTCCCTGCTGCCAAGACAATGAAATCTAATTCAGAGAACGTGAGGGTCTCCAATTTCTCTTGGAGAACAGATTCTATTCCTATAGCCACTACAAAAGCTCTATTTCAGAGAATGTGGATGTCCCAAATTGCCCTCAAAGAACATTTTTTATTCCTTCTGCCTCTTCAATGCACTCTGTTTCAGAGAACATGAGGGTCCCAAATTGCACTCAAAGAACATATTTGCTTCTTGCCGCCACCATAATGAGATCTGTTTCAGAGAATGTGAATGTCCCAAATTTCCCTCAGAGAAGAATTTTTAACCATGCCGCCATTACAATGAACTCTTCTTAGCAAAAAAAAAAATATGTACCAAAGAATGGGCCCAGTTTTGCAAAATGAGGCCCTAGGTTTCCCTCAACAACCAATGATTGATGCTACTATTGTTACAAATCACTCTAATCAAAGTGAAGGTTTTGTTGTTGAAAAACCTAGGAGCCTTTGACTGCATTTAATTATGAAGGGAATCAAAGTGTAGAACCCAATGGGAAACAATTGGAAGAAGAATCTCTTAGGAACTTGGATGTTACTAGAATACATGAAACAACTGAAATAATTGGATTTCAGGAACAAATGGATAGAAATGAATTGCAGAAAATCAAAGTACTACAAATGGTCAAGCTGTAACAGAAATACGAGAAGGGTTGTCAGCAAATCAAACTACACATGCTAAGAGAAGGTCACTAGGAAAACGCTTAAGGACATCCTTATTGCATCTAGAGAAGTGGCCAAGATGGTATAACCACTAACTAAATGAGGGGAAGAAAAAATTTAAAAAAATTGGGAGATGGTTTTCTCGAAACAAGATGTAGATGAAAATGACATTATTGCTAGAATTGGGTACTTCATGAGAAAAAACTATAATGAATAAACTAAAATTGAGGACATTCTTAAACATCTAAATGGAATGCTCGATAAACTACAATCAATTGTTGTGGCAGAGATTCATAAGCATTTTATGTCGAGGAACATGGCTTCATTATTTATCGAATCAAGCATGACTCATAAGGCTTTGAAATGTCTAAAGAGAATCGATGTTCACGGTGTACTAAATGGGGTTAATCCAAAATTAGTTTGTAGGGAAATGAAAAAGTGGAGCGAAGAATCTTAGGATATTGATATGGGTTGGGAGAGAACTAATGGTTTCACATATGGATTTAGGATCAAACAAGTAAATTCATATGCTTCCTTTATGGTTTAATCATATGAAAAGAGGTATGGAACTATAGTCAATGAAGTTTCTTTCAAACTTGGTATTGATTCTCGCATACATTATGATCGAGGTTGGAATGTGTGTCAGATATTATTTGAGTTACTAGAACAAAATGACTTGATGTCTTGTGTAAGCCTTGGAAAATGGGATGGAAAAGAAGAATATAGACAAGTTTTAGCACATGTTGCTAATCCTGAAAATGAGGAGAACTTAATGAAACAAATAAATAACCTTTCACAATATGGCATCAAAATGGTGGATGGTAGGGTTGTCAAAACTAAATTGTTTGAGTGTCATGATCTAGTGTCCATATGCAGTTATGCAAATATTAATGTTTCTCCAATGGGAAATAATTTTTGACCTTGGTGCACATGCCATAAAAAAGCGATACACATGGTTACAGATTAAATATGGGCATTTCTCCATGGTATGATAAATAGCTACACAGTACGTGCATGAGAACTGCAAGTGTGGGAATTCTCTCTGATAATGCCAGAATACTCCACAATTATAACATTGGAGAGATGCATGACCTTGTCCACCTCCTCGTCCAAATCCTCCTCCTTTTCCTTGGAATCCTCCTTGCTGTGAGTACTGTGGTTGAGCTACCTGTTGTGGCTGGGGATTCGGTTGTTGTTGAACAAAGTGCACTGCTTGAACGTATTGTGGCTGAGCCTGGACCATCGGCATTTGATTATACGGATGCTTGTTGTAGGTACAACAGATCCCATGTTATCTAAACATGGGAGCCCCCAATTACACATACAAAGGTAAATGTTTCAATCCTTCAAATAGTAACGAGGTCCCTGTAACATTTATCATGGTTTCTTTATTTTAACTTAGTCAAATTTTTTGGAATTTATGCCCAATTTATGTGCTTTTAGTGAGTTGCAGAAGACTATCTTTTGAAAAAATTATTCCATCCCGCAACCCGCAATTTGCGGATTGCGGGATTTTGATTTTTTTAACATTTTTGAGATTTTCATCCAACAACCCGCAACCCCCATTTTGCGGAATTCGGGATGCGAAAAGGTTTTTGTGTGTGCAAGCTGGTCATCCTGCAACCCACAATTTGTGGAATGCGGATTGCGGGAAATAATTTGTTTTCAATATTTGGTTGTATGTTTCTGCAACCTGCAACCCGCATTTTGCGGGATGCGGATTGCGGAAAGGACTGAATAAATTTTTGAGCATTTGGTTATCCCGCAACCCACATTTTGCGGAATGCAGATTGCGGAAAGGACTGAATAAATTTTGAGCATTTGGTTATCCCGCATCCCACATGGTTTAATCCTGACCATCCATCCATTCTAATCCTACGGTCTTAATTTAACCCGTAGAAAATCTATATATAGCAATGCCTTGTACATTTTCTTTACTTTTTACTATTTCAAGTTACTTTGCCGCGTGAGTTTTCACTATGATTTTTACTAGAAGTTATTTTCGCTGTCACATTTGATTTTAGGTTGGTCCTCTTATCCATTTCTTTGTTTAGATTTTCTTACTGTAGCATTGTTTGAATTAGTTTGAATTCCTTGTTTATGCATTTAAACATAGTTTTTCAGTTTTTGTAATGTTTCGAACTACTCGTTGTAAGAACCTTCAAAAATACATGTTGACCAAGGATCCAAACTTCGGTATTTTATCTGACACCAATGGTAGGATCTATGAAATGTATCATATTGACTGGTCTCGAGTATACTCCATTTTTTATAACGAGGACCTCTCCGACATCCCGAATGACCCGCTAAGTTATCAAAGAATTAGGGATTCCAGACTCCATGCCATTGCTTCTAGACTTGCAATCCTGCCTTATAACGATGTGGTCAAATGGATTGAGGAACATGCAAACCCCACTGACCGTTCCTTCAGTGAAATTTTAGGTTCACAACTTTCTACCTTTTGCCCTGATGTGTTTATCAGAGCATATGGTCTTAAACCAGTTAGGAAGCCCCTTGATGCAGACTTTATCTGAGCCTCTAAAACCAAGTTCAATCTCATTGACATGTTAAAATCATGGACAAGTGAGCCCAATAAGTTTTCTCAGAGGAAAGATGGCCTTTACCCTATCGCCTGGTTTAGGGAACCTTATTCATTACTAGAAGCTATGTTATGCAGGTTATATGGTCTTCCCAATTGCTACGTTTTCAAAGCTGAATGGGCTCGAGTGGCTCACCACGTCCTAACCACTGGGGAATCCTTCCCATGGGCCTCTATCTTATCCCTTGAGCTTAAAATAGAAATCCAGAATTATCAAAAGGCCACTGCCCTGAAGAAACCTAATTTCTTTTTGTCAGCCTTCATCATCGATGTATTCTGCACTCATTTTCAATATCCCAATTTGGGATGGAACTGGGCTTTACCTTCCCCACCAGTACCTATTTACTATTCAGAGTTGTGGGATACCAATTATGTAACTAAGTTCTATGAAATTTGTGAAAATTTCCTCGGCCGCATTCATTTTCTAATCTTCAAAAAAGAAGCTCCTGCCTTCTCAACCGAAGCCAAAACCCTCATTGATATGATGGGAGACTGGTATGTTAGCAAGTCCTTTGCATATTTCATGGTCTGGGGTGGAAATACTGTCCACATGCTGCCATGGGTTGTCCTTGATAGGTTGGTCATTGAAGAAATATCTTTCCAGACTGTGACTGAAGGATTTTATAAGAAGCTTGTTGGACCCAAAGGAAGAGTTTGGCCTAAGCTCCCTTGTACCCTTGGATCTTTAACCATACCAACTTCAACCTGGGATATAGAGCTAACTAAATTTATAGTTTCTCTCAAACTTGGTTTTTCTAGAAAGAGACAACATGATCCCAAAGGTTTTCTTGATGCTCATCTCAGGCATAACCATTTCAAAGATGGCTACACTCATGAGGAAATCCCAGATGATTCCATCTACCTAGGAGTAGATACCTTTTCTGAAGTCCTGGACAGGGAAAAAATCAAAGAGGAATAGAGTCAAATCCTACTACATCATAAAGAAATCAGAGACAAAATTTGAAATTACAGGACAAGGGAATTGGACATTCAGGAAAAGATCAGAAAAGATAGGGAAGAAAAGGAGGCTCTAGTAATCAAAGATTCATCAGTGGTATTTGCTTCAGATAGGGATAAAGGAAAAGGTCCTATGGAAAGTATTCCAAAAGCAACTATGGCTCAGCAAGTCAAATCCTTGATGCATACTTCCCAGCAATTTAAACAAAACCTGACAAAGATGAATTATGTGTTAGACACTCAGGAAATTGCCACTAATTGGCCTGTTGATGAGGTTCATGTAACTTTTGCAGTTACTCAAACAGCTAGTGATCAGGTAATGACTGACATTAAGCCACCGCAAATATTAGAGGTTCAAATTTCTTCTTCTTCGGCTCATACCATAGGCTTGACTAATTATGATCAAGAAGAAGAAGTTTCTCATGTGCCCATCATTGAAGAAGAAGGTTCTCCTGTGCCTGTCACTAAAGATGTCAAAACCCCAAATTTCCAAAAAATTTAAAATTTTTAAAAAGTTACATAATATTAATATAAATGCAGTTAACTAATCATTTAATTAGTTATATGTTACCAACATTATTATTTGGATTCATCTGTTTGTTGTGTCGTGTGATAGAACAGTTCTTTTCATTTTACTGACTTGTTTCTTTTTGCGACCATAAGGTGGGGCTATCATGAAAAAAACTGGGCTTACTTAGCTTTTGAGCTAATGCAGACTTTTTCCTGTTCTTACAGACTACAGGTAAGAAGTTTGGTTGGCAACTTGTCGAAATTCTAAAGTGTTTATAAATACCAGTACGTTGCAAAAATAAAAGTTCCATAGGAAGATAAATGCGAAACCATTTTCAATGTTTACTGAGGTAAAGTTCCATAACTGTCCATCATTCTAGTGGAATTAACTTTATGATTCTTTAAAGATTACTGTGCTATTTGATATTTATCATAGATGCTCGGTATTAAAAGACTTCAATTAAACTCTTTGCAACATAAAGTAGAAAAAGGTAGAGTTATAGGATTTACAGTTTACCTTCCAAGTGCACACATACACTTACTTTGTAATGTTCATTTATAAGGGGTTATGTACCACTGTTTCCAAAACTAAGTTTATTACTTAGTCAGATAGATGACTTACTATAATAGGTTTTGATTCCTAACCTTTCGTATCAACAAGTGGACCTGTACTTAGTGGCTACTATCTTTAAAAAGAATGCAGAACTGAATCATTTATTAGTCTAACATTTACGATAATAAATTCTTAAATGAAGAGTTTATAAGCTTAACTCTTGTATGTCACCATTGCTTGGTTAAGAACATTTATTCTAGTCAAACAATATCAAAGTAAATGTTACTATTTTCTCTGTATTACTTACCAGTTTCTATTCTTACGAAATTATGATGAAACCAAGGGGTTAACATTACTATCCGTAAACTTACCATGGTCGATTTTACGACACCCTTGATATCATTTATTAGTATATTTTATACCTGAAATATAGAGTAAAGTAATTACTTGCATGAGTATTATTCTTTCCTAAGCATATATACTATACTTTCCATCTACAGTAATTTACGAAACTTATTTCTTTTAAGATTGTAAGAGTTAAAATACATATTAGTCATTCCCTAATAAAAAAGGTCATGAATAAGACCAATATCATAAGGGGTTTAACCCTAAAGAAAATACTCATGTAACTCTTTATTTTATACCTTCTAAGTTTATACATGAGATCATATTTGCACTTACTACTCTAGATGTAGTATACTCTTGATCAAATGTTTATATATTAATATAACATGTTACAAGGTTCTTTGCCATATTGTTAGCTATACCCAAGAAGAACGTAGTGTTATCACTTGATTGCGTTGTATGGATGATAATATATCATAACGTAATGAAATGAATTGTTAAAACCTTGCATCGGTGGTAAGCTCCATGACAAAGTTTACGTATTAACATATTACTTGTTATAATGTTCCAATGATAGGTTGACTCGGCCGGGACTAAGGTATAACCTTGGAGACAGCCGAATGATTGTCAACATTGGATCCTCGTGATTAGCTCATCGAAACTATAGAAAGAAAACCCACCATGGCAAATTATTTTCATGGCGACATGGCTTCATTTGGGCCATGCATCGCAGGATTTAAAAGAGTCCTCTCCAAAACCTATCTCATTATCCTCCCTCGCCTTCGGGCACTTGTCTATCTTCTATGAAAGAAAACCGGCCGCTCTGTCACCTATGTAGTGCTGCGACTGTCTATGGCTTCTCCTCCCTGGTTAGCTTGCCCAATTGCACCAAAGTGAAGGTCGTTTCATGGTGCTTCTGCTCATCATGCGTTACTTGTTCTCCTGTTTTCTTTTACCTACCTCCATTGTTTAAACTCGAACCCTTGACTGTGTCAGTCCTTACCATTCTCCTTCAGTTTACCACTACGGGAGTGGTTCCTCCTTTCTGAGTGTTGTGGTTTGAGTTTCACCGTTTGTTGTGCGTTGTTGGAAGGAGTAACAGCTCGGCTTAGGTTTTTACCTACTCCTTCAGTTAGATGACTTGAGGGTTCCCTGCTGTCAGTGATTCATGGGTGTCGTAACGTCGTTTCTTTTGCAACTGAATGGCAGACTTTTTGCTCGTGTTGGTCGTTGGTTGCTGCATTGCTATTTAGCTACGTTTAAATGCCAAGGTAAGAAAATATTATTTGTTTCTTTTAATGAAAAAGCATATTTTCTTGTTTATAACTATTTTCCTTTGATATAAACTAACAGCCGATCGTATAATGGTTTTGTAGGTACAACTTACCTTTCTTCTCTGTCTACGCAGTGAGTTCGAGGTTGCGGCAACAAGAGGCCATGGTAAGCCCTGGTTTTTCCATGGCTCATCCACCTTGTGCAAACCCTTATGGGGTAATGAGGGATTGGTCATTGCGGCCTGTTAGACCCTCATGGATTTTGGTTGTTTTGGTTGTTTGTTCGTTGTTTAACACCGTTTGGTTAAGACCCTAGCTCTATTGCAGGGCTCTCCGGCTTCGGCCGTGAGTGTAAATTTTGTTTTGTATAAATTTCTGTGTTTATAGTAAAAGAACAGGTTGTAAGCCTTCATGTGTAATTTCTCAGTACGGCCGTGGGTTATTATTATAAAACTGGGTTTTACAGTCATTACTTTTGTATATTTTGAATGAATAGGGTTTTTACCCTAAGTTATTATATAAGTATTAATTAATGTTTTCCTTTTCTACATTCCTTCTTTACTTACATTATTGAAATTTCGAATGCTTACTTATGTTTAATTTATAATAAAGCTATGAGTAAAATACTGTTAGCTCCACCGTTTGTTGATTTACTTGTATAAATTGGATTTTATAGGGTTTAACCCTATTTGACAGTAAGAGAGATATGTACTGTCCTTTCTTCTAAAAAAATCTCTGTTAGCTTGAAATATCTTTTTTTTTTATTTTTATTTTTATTTTTATTTATTAATAATATCGTTAGGGTTTCTATACTTGGTTTAAATATTAACTTGAAAAATAATGAGAAATCGTAAATGTTGAAATACAGTTTCTATCCTTTAATTGGAATAAGTTTTTATGCTTCTTTCTTTTTTCTAACAAAGGGCTTAAGTATTATCTATCTATCTTGTACTGTCAGATTACTTGGTAGCACTGTAAGTATAATTAGTTCTGGAATATACTTACAATAATAAGAACACTACTTTAGGTTAATAGTAATAATATTCCTATATTGCATAAATAAAGTACATTATTACTAATATAATAACTATATTATCTCTCTGTGATTACTATAGCCTCTATATTAATACCCTTAGTTTTTTTTTTAAGCACGCATAAGGTTAGTATTCTGCTGTTTATTTCCTGTGTTGTTTATGTAAATACTTAATAATGTTCTGTAATATTTAGTTGTCCTAGTAGTTATGATATTTATATATACAAAAGAAAACAATTAACACTATCTAAAAACTATCTCGTAAACATATATGTAGTAGCATTCGATTACAATTTAAGAAAGATAGGTTCATAATTCTAAATATTGTTCTAGCTTTCTTCAAATAAGAAGCAACAAAATAATGGAATGATTACTTTACTCATTGTGCATATAATTTAATCAGTTTGTTTTGAAAGTAGAATCTAGTCCATATTATCTAATTCTACTTTCAGTTATGTTATTAATCTTAAAATAGTGCAGTTATTCTAATCTGGAAGAAAGGAACTGTATGGTAAAATAGTAAATAAATCTAGTCTAAAATCTACTCTTCTATTTATTCTTTACAATATAGAATTACTGAAAGCAAAATACAGTACAAGGAAGTAGTTTTTAACTAAGAACTCATACAATTGTCAATAAAATATCTTTTCTGAAAATAGATAAGGAAACAAACTACTACTCTGCAATCTCATCATGCTATCCTTATTTAAATTTTACCCCTGTGTTGGAGTACGGTCTGGTAAAACCCAGATGTGGAAAAACACAGTGGGTCTTTATTTTTCATCAAAAGATTCCATTACTAATAAACTAAAACATTTACATCACTAAACCAGTTAACTCTTATATCATAAACTACAAACATAACATTCAACCATTCACAGTATTTAAACAAAGACAGTTAAGTGACAGAACCTGCTTGATATTTGGACAACAACAGCAATGGGAGGTCGTTCCTCCCTACCAATTCCTGGAGAGCGCTCAAACAGTAACTCCTCAGGACCCCCGAGCTTGCTCTGGTCTCCCTGGCTGGAACTAGGTGCAGCAATAGTCAGATACCAGTCTTCAAACTCAGTATTAATCCAGAAATTATTAGTAAGTTCTCCCAGCTAACCAGCTGTAATAAACCAAGTTACTGCAGCATTCCTCTCAGAACAACTTCCTTACTGTTTTCCCTTTTTCCCCAAATGAATTTCCTGAATAGCATTCCACCTGAATGTTTCTTCTCTGGAAAAATATCTGAGCAGCATCATCTCTATTCATTGGGTACTTTTAAAAGATTGCCTAGGTCTTTTTGGGTTAGTTGTCATTTAATGAGCCACCTACTCTGATCCCACTTTCTTGGGGGATCATGACCCCAATTGTAGGGAAGTTGCCACCTGCAACTTAGGAAGTGTTTGAGGATGCTGCCACTTGTCTTTGCCTTCCACCTAGTTCCATCCACCAGTTTGATGAGTAACCTCTTTTTAACAGCTCTCCCATGCTGTTGTCTCCACAATTTATTTATTAATAATAAAATATTCTGAATTACAATCCACTTCTGTTGACTCTGCTGAGTCATCAGTTCCTACTTATCATTAAATTTAACATAATGTCTCAGGAATATAATTAAAACAATTAACATTATTTTACAAAATTGGGGTATGTGACAAAAGAAGTAGGTGACCATTTACAAGATTTTCTAGATCTATTCAATGGTAAAGCTAAGAATAATTCCATCCCAGTTCCTAAAATGAAACAACCCTCTTCTGTATCTGAACCTTCAACTGCGGCGTTACTCCTGTCATCTATCCAGACACTATCCACTCTGCCTGTAGGAGTACCTCCACCACCATCGTTGTCTCAGCTTTATCACACTGTAACTACTACAACTGCTCCTATCTCCTCTCATCCATTTCAAAATCCCATGACTCAACCTGATACTGAAGAGCCACAATTTTTTAAGATTCCTCTGCATCTACCTTCATTCTCTTTATTATCAGCCTCTATTTCTGACAAGGTTTTGGCCCATTCATCATCACTCCATGATATTGGTATTTATGTTTCTTCCTCTGAGACTTCTACTGCTCCATTTATCTCTTCAACTTCTGCAGAAATTGTTGCCCCAAACATTTCTTTTCCTTCATCTATGACCCATATTATTGTGCATATGCCTTCCCCTACTATAACTCAGACATCTACTTTGGTTTCCACATTAGTTGGGACTTCTTCAGCTACCGAGTCAACAAAAGAGTTTAATGAGGATATAGTAATTTCTCTTGGAGATTACTATTACATCAAATATAATAAGTCAGTAGTTAAGAAGCGATAAAAGAGGGGAAGAGAACAAAGTGATATTGATACATCTATCACCAACCAGACAGTTTGGACTCGACAGTTCGATGATCCATAGGTGGATGCTGCTGATATTGTTTCTACTTTGGGAGCATTCACAGGTGCAAATTTTCATGTTGTGAACACATTAAACAGAGAATTTGATAGAAGAAAAGAAGAAATAAGACAACTAAAGGAAGATTTGGCGCAACTCAGAAGAGAGCATGAAACTCATGTTGCTAATATTATGAAAAGATCTGAAGATAACTATAATGAGCTTCAGGCCAAAAGTGCTTCTCTTCAGCTTGAATTAGAAGGAGAGAAGACTGCAAATGCTACTTCTGTACATAATATATCTGTACTTGAGAAGCAATGTGAACATACAACTACAAGTGTAGCTTCATCTTCGTTCTCTAGGTTTACACAAGAAGAATTTAAAGAATTTTCTATCAAGACAAACCAGGAGAATCATGAGTTAATCAGGGAATTGTTTCAGACTCTTGATAATGTTTTTGAAACTAATATTGCATTTGGAAAGATGTTTGTTTCCCTTGAGGATCAAGTAGAAAAAAGAGAACATGGTTCCAAGGCCTATGATGATGTTGTAGATTAGAAAAAAAACATGAAAGATAAGCCAGAAAACATTAGCATCCTAAGCAGTTTTCAATTGAAAAAGGTTAGGACTATATTGCATGATTGGGAAGATCTGAATGAGACAATTGATCAGGCTATTAAAAAGGCACATGTTCTTTGTGGAAGGAGGTGGTATGCTACTGATAATTTAATGGATATTTTGTGTTTTCCTTTTATGACTCTTATCGAGAACGCATGCCCACCTAGGTTGATGATTGAAAAGGTTGAGCAAAGGCAAGATGAAGCAAAGGAGAATATCCAGGAACTTGATCGCATTGGTATTGAAGACGTGGATTGGTTAATCAAACAGCCTCTTGCTATTGAAGGAAAAATCCATATTTACATTCGTATCTAGCACAAGTTAGTGAAAAATGAATTGGAAAATCACAAATGTGATGCTCAACTTGGACTCGAATCCGCTAATTATCCCAGCATAGAAGAATTGTTGGATATTTGGAAAATATGGAGATATTTTCTTGGTTATTAGCTTTATTTGGGTCTATTCGATCCCATTTTGATGGATATCTATTCTTTGTAATAATTATTTAAGGGGTAGACTTCAGATGTAGAAGGGACTTTTTGGAAAAGGGAAAATCGGGCCAAGAGACTGGAGATACCTCTGTTTACTTGAGGTTTATGTAATTTTTTGCAAAACTTTATTTAGTATAGTAAATGATATTCTTCATCTCTCTTGTTATGCATTCATTAAGTATCTTTAATTAATCATGATTTTTTTTGTTTCAGATAGATCAATAGTGTTGTTTGTCCATTACAATTGATGAGTGCATTTATTCACAGCTTTGATTTATCTTTGATTAGTGATTTATGTACTGATAAAGCTTTAAAAGTGTTTATTCTGTTAAAGTATTTATCTATTTCTAAAAATGATTATGCGGTAAAATCGGATAACAAAATGTGTTGATTTTTCAATTAACATACATCTGTGCAGGTTAATCTTGAATGAAGTTAATTATGAATTATTGTCAGTTAGTTTTTTATTAATTGACTGTAAGATGAAGGACAAGTAAATGATCTTATTTATGTTTTAGTTAATTTCGTTAAATACTTACATGTCTTGCTTCTCAGGTTGACTTGTAAATAAAACCAAATGCCTCTTTTAGACAAGTATAGATCTAGATTAGTTTTCTTCCCTGAGTTAGCTTTCACTTTTCTTTTATCTTCTCATTAATCAAGTTTTCCTGCAATGGAAAACATATCCTCCAAAGATCAAATCCACAACTGCTAGCGGAGGCTAGAAATATCTATGGGAGATTACTACACCAAACAGGCTGGGGAAAGGACTATCCTTCGATAGGACCTTTTGAATCCTTTCAGCCAAGGTTTTCCCCCTCTGTTGCAAGCCTTGAAAAACCTTTCAACCACATACCCAACCAAGGCTTCAACAAATGGGGCTAGAAGGAGGGTCGACAAATCATCCCTAAACAAACTACCAAAACAACTCCTCCAGCAAGAGACCCGATCGAGACCCGTATTCGCACCCACACGTCTACGTCAGGGGAACAAATTGCACAAGGTTCAAATGCCATCCCATCTACCCCTGTCAATGAACAAAGAATCCGAGCAAACATATACGTTCTCGTGTCACCTACTTTAGGGCCCATTACAGTTGAACAACTACTGCAAGGTAATTCTGATAACGTTGCTAAGATTCAAAGATGATTTGTTTAAGGGCGTCTCCAGTACAATAATCCCCAGGATGATAGTCAAGATAACCTTAATCCAGGTGACCAAAATGTTGAAGAACCTAACAATTCTTCCAATTAGCCATCTACCCCTGGGTTAAATATTGACTCGCTTTTTCAAGAATCAAGCACTCCTTGACATAACATCTCACCAGGAGGACCACCACCTTCACCTCCTTCATCCTCATCTTCCTCAGATGAATCATCAGACCCTAAACCTTCCACCTCATCAGAATAATCTGCTTCAACGGCTGACGAACGACGTAACACCCCCTGGTTATATGGGGATGTTTTGTTTGTCTTAGGCGATCAGCATAGGTTTCCTAAGAAACCCGAGAAGTTTCTTCCGAAATATGATCTAGATGACAGAATCCCTGTGGAAGACCATATCAAATATTTTATGCAAGCTATTAGACTTAGAAATGTAATACATGAATATGTGGTCTGCAGATTCTTCCCTTATACCTTTGAGGGAAAATATTCTACTTGGTATTTTTCCTTAGAATCCAGCTCTATCCCATCATGGGATGTGTTTTCAGAACTCTTCAATCTGAAATTTGGGGATGACAAGACCCCAGAGGATTTAGTAATAGAGCTTTCTTCCATGAAGACCAAAGGAAAGGAGAGAGTCAAAGATTATAACCAACAATTTTCATACCTGAAAAATAGAATTCCTACTATTGTCCTCCCTGTTGAGGAATTGTTAGTAGCGTATTATATTAAGGGTCTCTCAACACAAATAGCCATGTGGGTCAAAAGGGATCGTAAGGAAACCTTGCAGGACGCTTTCTGTGAAGCCATTCGGGTAGAAAAAGACATGGTCTGCCTTAAGGACAACACTGACACGTCATCTGAACAAGCATCTACTTTCCGCAAGAAAGTTGAGAACCCCTTGAAACCCGTTGCTACCAGTCAAGACCCTTTCAATATGAGTGACATGAAGAATCTCCTCCAAAAGATGTCTAATGAAATGGTGGATCTCAAGAAAACTAATAACAAAAATCACGCTAATAATAGGAGGTTTAATAGGCCACCTTTCAGACGACCTAATAAACCTCCTCAAAATCCACCACCTCCCAATCCCAATGAGAGCTTCAGAAGAAATTTTTTTGTCTTGAAAGCCTTAGCTGCAGGAACACCAGACTCTCATGAATCCTCTGATGACCAATCAAATCAGGATTCGCAACCTCCCCAAGAAGAAGAGGAATAGGACCAGCAGGTTACCACTGTAAGTTTATTTTTGGAAGAGGAAGAAGAAGAACCTGACAAATATTTTTAATCTACAACATACTCACAATAGTATATCTAAAGGGTCTCCTCTGCAGGAACCACCACCTGTGACACTTGCTCCTAACAAAGGCAAATCCTAAACATAGAAAGATACTGTCATTCCAGAGCCAGAATGCAACTTGGTTGAGGATCTGAAGAAAGTCAAATCCAACATCTCGTTGTTTGACCCTCTTAAAATCCCTTCTATAAGGGATTCCCTCCCCAAAAGCATGATTATCAAACAACCTAGAGAAACCCAAAATAATAACCTTGAATATTCTCCTAGACCAAACAATCAGAGGCCTGGAAGCAAAGGGACCCCTCCTTTCTTACTTACTTTCGAAATATTCAATAGAAATGTACATAATTGCATGGTAGACTAAGGTGCTTCATCTAATGTGATGCCTTTGTCTATTTGTAAAAATTTGAATGCCACTTGGGAATCTTGCCCAATCCAAATTGTCCAATTGGACAGATATAAGGTTAGAGTTGTAGTAGGGATAAGGAATGTTCTCCTTAGATTGTTTGCAGATCCTAGAATTCATCAGATCATTGATATCGTCATCGCAGACATTCCAAAGACTTATGGTATGTAGATGAGCAAAGATTGGTCGAAAAAACTGAAAGGTTATTTTTCCATCAATTGGTATCACTTGTGGTTACCCCTAAATGGTAAGCCCAACAAACTCAAGGTTAACAGGGAACCATTTATGAAAAAAATGGTAACTGATCTAGATGGCTCCAATGAATCTGTATCCTATTTTAGTCATCAAATTGAAAATTTTACATTCGATGCATTCTTTGGAGATCTGACTGTCGATATTTCACCAGCACAGAATGTACAGAATCAGTCCCAAGTTACTCATCTTACGTCTGTACCATTCTCTAGTACTATTGTACATAATGTTTATAATGTAAATACTAATTTTAGAATCGATCCTTTTGTTTGGAATTTATTTTTTGATGGCTCCAAGTCAAAAGGTGGAGCGGGTGCGGTATGTGTCCTTATCGATCCAAACAGGACCAAGACCACGATTGCATGCAGATTGGAGTTCGAATGCACCAACAACGTAGTTGAGATCGGGGCACTGGCCCAACGACTCAGAAAGGCCATTGACATGGGCGCAAAGGCTATTGAGTGCGTAGGAGACTCTGAGATTATAGTGAAGCAAGTAAGAAACCAAATACATTTCCTGTCTCCTCGCTTAGTCAATTATCAGAGGTTGATCAGAGATATGACTAACTCTTTTCTAGCATTTAATATTAAATATGTCCCTAGATCACGTAATTTTGATGCTGATCTATTGGTTAATACCGCATCTAGACTAATCCCACCTGAAGGTTTGTCTCCATGAATTTTCTCGATAGAGTTGATGTACAGGCCTTCTATCCCAGACAATGTCACGAGTTGGAAAGTGTTCGACGATGACCAATAGGTACTCGATTTCCTTTCAGCCCAAGACACCTTTGAATGCATAGCTATCGATGAAGTTGATCATGAAAACAATTTGTCCGGCCCTTCCAATATCATTCCGAAGTCGGTCATCAACATGGAAAATTTCTACGATCTACAAGACAAGTTTAGGAAGATGACCAATTGCAATACCTAGAGCTCATCATTAAATTATGAAGATGTCAATTTGGGAACTGAACAAGATCTTCGCTTTATTAACCTGAGAATTCATTGTTCCCACGAAGAAAAGAGAAGCTTCATTAATTTATGCAAGGAATTCAAAGACGTCTTCGCCTGGACATGTTGTTAGGGTTAACCTTGACTCGGGATTAAGTCAAAGGTGGTTTAGGTATTACACATGGTTTGGGAACATGGTTTGTTGTAGCCCATGGTATTGTCCCATGGTATTGCATGTGATTAAGCCTTTATAAGGCTTGAGGAGGCTCCATTGTATAGCAGCCTGGAGGTGAGCGGTGACTAGCTCGCTTGGCTCGGATGGTCGGTTTTGGGCATGTAATGAAGATCTTCATTGGTGTTGGTTTTCCCCGCATGGGGTTTCCAGGGTATATTGTGTGTCTATCCTGAATGTTTCTTGCAATCTTTATTTTCTCACTCATTATTATGTTAATGTTGCCCGTTTTAACCTAACAACTGGTATCAAAGCCATGGTTTGGCTTGGTTATGCTCGTTGGTGTTTCTATGTTGAATCAAATTGTGGGGTGCATGTTCGGTGGTACTTGACACCCTAGCAGTAATTTTTGGTCCATGTGAAACTTAGCCGTAGGTAAGTTTGGATTTCTATGGATGCTAAAAGCACAAGGTATCCCTCTTATGCGTAAATAAGGGATGTTGCATCAAGTGTGGAATGAACCACTAGGTAGGTATGAGGGTGGCAGGTGTACTCGTAGCCTAGCTTGATGTGGATCGGAGAGGTTGAGTCTTCGATTGTGGGAGAAATGTGAGATGGTTTAATCTCGGTTTTGGGACCAAGATTGATGAGCCATGTATGTGAAGATAATTCCTAGAGAACTGGCGGTTACAGCGGCCGATGACCCATGTAATCCAGTAGATGGATTTTTCTTTATATGGACATCAATGACAGAGTTTGGATGTAGGTACAAAGGGAGCATGGCAAAAGACGAGCAAGGAAGCGAGCATGGAAAGAGAGAGGATGAAGCAACGGATGGTGATGGTGTAGTCACCATGAAGGCACATGAAAAAAAAATGTAATGGAGCGGTCTGCATGTAAATGGGCATATGGCTGTAAGACCTGGTAAGGCATGCATACCCCTGGTAACTCACCGATAAAGTCGGGAGATAGACCTAGGTGATAGGGGGTGTATGTAAGATTCCTCGGTAAATATTTAAGGGGAGTTGGTGATTACTCCAAGTCAAGTTTAAAGGGGGGATTGTTAGGGTTAACCTTGACTCGGGATTAAGTCAAAGGTGGTTTAGGTATTACACATGGTTTGTTGTAGCCCATTGTATTTTCCCATGGTATTGCATGTGATTAAGCCTTTATAAGGCTTGAGGAGGCTCCATTGTATAGAAGCCTGGAGGTGAGCGGTGACTAGCTCGCTTGGCTTGGATGGTCAGTTTTGGCCATGTAATGAAGATCTTCATTGGTGTTGGTTTTCCCCGCATGGGGTTTCTAGGGTATATTGTGTGTCTATCTTGAATGTTGCTTGCAATGTTTATTTTCTTGCATATTGTTATTTAATGATGCCCGTTTTAACCTAACACATGTGATGAGCTTAGGACATTCGACACCAGCATCATGCACCACAACATTCCAATAAAGCCTGAAGTGAAGTCGTATCAACAGAATCTGAGGAGAATGCATCCCAACTTGGAGCCTTCTATCAAGAAAGAACTCGATAAGCTACTGGCGGCAAGGATCATATTTCTTGTTTGACACACGTAGTGGATCGCCAACTTAGTACCCGTTCAGAAGAAGAATGGGGAAATCAGGATCTATGTTGACTTTAGAAATCTGAACAGAGCTTCTGAGAAAGACAATCACCCTGTTCCTCCCATGGAATAGATTCTAAAGAAGGTGGCTAGATCCAAAATGGTCTCACTCCTTGATGGTTTTTCAGGGTATAATTAAGTCCTGGTTGCCCCTGATGACCAGCTTAAAAAAACCTTCTGAACCCCTTGGGGAACATTTTCCTACAGACGGATGACATTTGGGATGATAAATGCAGGAGCCACATTCTAGAGGGCTATGGATATAGCTTTCAGGGGCTTAATTCACAATTCTATTGTTGTATATTTGGATGATGTAACAAGTTATTCTAAAAAATGGCATGAACATCTGACTGCTTTGAGACAGGTATTCGAAAGATGCAGGAGGTTTGGGATTTCACTCAATCCCAAGAAGTCTATCTCCATGGTGACAGAAGGTAAGTTGTTGGGTTTCGTCATCACCAAGGAAGGCATTATCATCGATCCAGAATGTACTGAAGCAATTTCAAATATCAGCCTCCTTGGTTCTCAAAAAGTAATGCAATCTTTCTTGGGTAAGATTAATTTTGTTCACAGATTTGTAACTAGTTTTTCCCAAGTTGTTAAACCCTTGCAACATTTAGTCAAAAAAGATGTACAATTTAAATGGTCTGAAGAACAGAGGAATGCCTTTGTTGAAATCAGGAGAGCCATAGCATAAGCACTCGCTTTGATGGCTCTAGATTTCAGCAAATATTTTATACTTTATACCTTTGATATTGATTTCTCTTATGCAGCTATCCTAATACAGAAAAACCATGAGGACACTAAGATCCCCATTTCTTTCATGAGCTCAACATTCAAAGAAGTTGAACTTAATTATTCACAAGTCGACAAATAGGCCTACACACTTTATAAATTGGTAAAACATTATAGGCCTTAACTGTTGAAGTCAAGGACCAAGGTGATTTCCCATACGCATAAAAATGAAATGTCCTCGTCCGGAAAAAGTTAGGTGAGAAAAGGGCTCACTAGATGACAGCACTGCAGGAATAAGATTTGGAGATCAAGCCAGTGAATATTGTTAAAGGACAAGGTTTGCATCTACTCTCAACCCAATCAAACAACCATAAAGATCAACAAACCAATTGGGAGTAGGAGGAAGCTTTACCCACAAGTTTTGTCAATGCAATTGAAACAACAACATTTGAATGGTATGACCACATCAAGTTTTTTTTAAATCATGGGTTTGCACCTAAAACCCTGGACCCTAAAAAAAATAGAGAGTTAAGACTAAAATCATCCCCTTATCAATTTATTGATAATGTTTTATTTAGAAAAAACTATGATGGAGTTTTTCTCAAGTGTTTGGAGAAGGACCAAACTGACGATATCCTTTTTCAATTTCATGCAGGACCTACTGGTGGGAATTTCTTGGGAGATACGACCACTCATAAAATCATTCAGACAGGATACTATTCGCCTACCTTATTCAGAGACGCTCATGCCTATGTCAGAAAATGTGAGCCCTACCAGAAGTGTGCTGGCAAAGTAAAAAAACTGCCTTTCCTTTGCATCCAGTAGCAGTCCAGTTCCCATTTCAGCAATCGGGATTGGATTTTGTCAGGACCATCAACCCTGTGTCTTCTCTACCACATAAGTACATTTTTACAGCCACTGATTACTTCACCAGGTGGGTTGAAGCAGTCCCCCTTAGACTGTGTAATACAAACCAATTGATTTCTTTTCTTGAGAACCAAATAGTCACTAGGTTCAGTACCCCTGAGTATCTCATTTTTTACAATGCATCATACTTCACATCCATTGACCTCACTAGCTACACCCTTGAAAAGGGTACCAAGCTTAAATTCTCTGCCAATAACTACCCCCAGGGCAATGGAATTGCAGAATCCTCCAACAAAAACCTGATAAACATCCTGAAAAATACAGTGGCCTCCCATCACAAAAATTGGCATACCCAGCTCTATAATGCTCTTTGGGTAGACCGAATTACCCCAAAGGAAGCCACAAGTAACTCCTCTTACTATCTGGTATATGGCAAGGAATTCCTCTTACCAGCTAATCTCACCATCCCCTCGTTACAGTTAGCCCTATCCATCCAAGAGGATGATTCATCTCCACTGCAGCGGAGGATTGATGCTCTGCTTAAATTAGAGGAAGATAGGGAAAGAGCCAAGGACAAGTTCTATCAACGTCAACAGTTGGTAAAAAAATGTTTCGATGACAAGTCCTCCTCTAACAGAGATTTATTAGTAAAAGATTTAGTGTTAAGGTGGGATAAACAACACAAATACAATAAGGAGTACACCAAGTTCCAATGCATTTGGCTAGGACCTTTCATTATTACATAAAATATTGGTCCTAGCACTATTTGGTTACAGACACTGGAGGGAGTCATCAATCCCTACCCAATGAATTTTTTTTTGCTTAAAAAGTATTTTGTTTGAAAACTTTCATGAGTCATGTACATAGGTGTGGTGTGTTATTTTGTTTTTTTTCTTGTTTTGAATGCCTGCATGATGTCAGCAAATTTTCTAATAATCTCTGCACGTTTGGTAATGGCGGGTAATCAATTTCTCTCAATATTCAGTTCTCTAAACCCTAAATATACTGTCAGTTTTAAACATTTCTAGCTTGTGTCAAGATGTGTTCTATATATGAATGGCAACCAGTAATTTCAAGATTCTAGATTACTACATCCCCTTATACTGGTCAATATCTTAGATATGCTTTATTCAAGTGATGATGTTTAGGAAGGTAATTGGTGTTCCTTGTCTCAGGTCTCATTAGTGCACCAACATACTTTTATAACCTGATCGGCCTTATCTACTCTGAATTCTATCATAACCCATGCCGAAAAATAATCATGGACTGCAATATGGGGGGTCTCATCATGAGCCAACCCATTAGGTTCATAGGTGCTTAGTGGAATGACATCTTCGCCATGTAACTTGGGGGATGGGTTTCAGTTTTGCTAAAAGATGAAAGATCCTATCACAGATCGGTTCATTCATGATCTGCAAAGCATCAATGAGTAATGCTGTCATTATGTGGATACCAATCCATGGTCATGTCTTGCAACCCATATGCAGATAAAATTCTTGTTGTTTCTATAAAGACAATTATTGTACATAAAGGCAAAGGGGGTCTTATCAAAATTCAGCCTTACTATGATCATGAAATTGATTTGGACTTGAATTTTCATTATATGGTTCCCATGCCATGATAGTTTCTTTCAGTCTCACAGCTGGAAGACAAGAGGTCTCCTTATCGAGTCGGCTTGTTCAGTTTCCAGATCAAGTTTGTGAATGGCACTGATCACTAAAATTTGGGGCAGTGGTCTTATGTCAATAAGGTCTTTATTCTTAAAAAAAAAATTAAAAAAAATATTGGTGGCTTATGCATGGAAATATAGAGTTTTTAGAGTTTGAATTCAGGTTCAACTCAAACTATGTGCATAGATGCCTACCTCAGTGCAAGAGATCTTCATCCTTCATGTCTTATGAATCATAAATGCATTACCTCTAATTTGACCATCGATGGGAATGTATGAATCACCGTTTGATAATTCTTTTGTTGGTTGCATTCTTATATGATTATTTTATGTAATCTCAGGTTAATCATTATTTACTGACATTTTTATCTATGAAAAGAGTTGTTGTTTTACGGAGATAAATGGTTCTTCCTAGCCAATCGCCATTTGTTGTAGGTACAATAGATTCCATGTTGTCTAAACACGGGAGCCCCCAATTAAACATACAAAGGTAATTGTTTCAATCCTTCAAATAGTAACGAGGCCCCTGTAACATTTATCATGGTTTATTTATTTTAACTTAGTCAATTTTTTTGGAATTTATGCGTAATTTATGTGCTTTTGGTGAGTTGCGAAAGGGTATGTTTTGAAAAAATTATTCCATCCTGCAACCCGCAATTGGTGGATTGCAGGATTCTGATTTTTTTTAACATTTTTGAGATTTTCATCCCTCAACCCGCATTTTGTGAAATGCAGGATGCAAAAAGTTTTTTGTGTGTGCAAGTTGGTCATCCCGCAACCCGCATTTTACGGAATGCGGATTGCGAGAAATAATTTTTTCTCAATATTTGGTTGTATATTTATGCAACCCGCAACCCGCATTTTGCGGGATGCGGATTGCAGAAAGGACTGAATAAATTTTTGAGCATTTGGTTATCCCGCAACCCGCATTTTGTGGAATGTGGATTGCGGAAAGGACTGAATAAATTTTTGAGCGTTTGGTTCTCCCGCATCCCGCACGATTTAATCATGACCATCCATCCATTCTAATCCTACAGTCTTAATTTAACCCACGAAAAATCTATATATAGCAATGCCTTGTACATTTTCTTTACTATTTTACTATTTCAAGTTACTTTGTCGCGTGAGTTTTTACTGTGATTTTAACCAGAAGTTATTTTCGCTGTCACAGTTGATTTCAGGTTGGTCCTCTTATCCATTTCTTTGTTTATGTTTGCTTATTGTAGCATTGTCTAAATTAGTTTTAATTCCTGGTTTATGCATTTAAACAAAGTTTTTCATCTTTTGTAATGGATTGAACTACTCGCTGTAAGAACCTTCAAAAAAGACATGTTGACCAAGGATCCAAGCTTCGGTATTTTCTTCGACACCAGTGGTAGGATCTCTAGAACTTATTGGATTGACCGGTCTCGAGTATACTCCATTTTTTATAACAATGGCCTCTCTGACATCCCGAATGACCAGCTAGCTTATCAAAGAATTAGGGATTCTGGACTCCATGCCATTGCTGCTAGAACTACAATTATGCCTTATAACGACATGGTCAAATGGATTGTGGAACATGCAAACCCCACTGACCATTCCTTCAATGACATTTCAGGGTCACAACTTGCTACCTTTCGCCCTAATTTCTTTATCATAGCATATGGTATTAAACCATTTAGGCAACCCCTTGATGCAGACTTTATCCGAGCCTCTAAAACTAGGTTCAATCTCGCCGAATTGTTAAAATCATGGACAAGTGAACCTGGTAAGTTTTCACAAAGGAAAGATGAACTTTACCCTATCGCCTGGTTTAGGGAACCTTATTCATTACTAGCAGCTATGTTATGCAAGTTATATGGTCTTCCCAGTTGCTCTGTTTTCAGAGCCGAATCGGCTCTAGTGGCTCACCACGTCCTAACCACTGGCGAATCCTTCCCATGGGCCTCTATCTTATCCCTTGAGTTTAAAACAACAATCCAGAATTATCAAAAGGCCACTGCCCAAAAGAAACCTAATTTATTTTTGTCATCCTTCGTCATCGATGTATTCTCCACTCATTTTCAATATCCCAATTTGGGATGGAGTTGGGCTTTACTGTCCGCACCAGTATCTATTTACTATTCAGAGTTGTGGGATACCAATTATGTAACTAGGTACTATTAAATTTGTGAAAATTTCCTCGGCTGCATTCATTTTCTAATCTTCAAAAAAGAAGCTCCCTCCTTCTCAGTCGAATCCAAAACCCTCATTGCTACGATGGGATACTGGTATGTTAGTGAGTCCTTTTCATATTTCAGGGTCTATGGCAGTAATACTATCCATATGTTGCCAAGGTTTTTCCCTGATAGGTTGGCCATTGAAGAAATATCTTTCTAGACTATGACTAAAGAAGTTTATAAGAAGCTCGATGGACCCAAAAGAAGAGTTTGGTCTAAGTTCCCTCATACCCTTGGATGTTTAACCATACCAACTTCAACCTGGGCTACAAAGCTAAGTGACCATATAGTTTCTCTCAAAATTTGTTTTTCCAGCAAGAGACAACATTATCCCATAGGTTTTCTTAATGCTCATCTCAGGAATAACCATTTCAAAGCTGGCTACACTCATGAGGAAATCTCGTATGTTTCCATCTAGCTAGGAGTAGATACCTTTTTTGAAGTCTTGGACAGGGCCAAAAGTAAAGAGGAACAGAGTCAAATCCTACTGTATCATAAAGAAATCAAAGAGAGGATTCGAAATTACAGGACAATGGAATTGGACATTCAGGAAAAGCTCAGAAAAGATAGGGAAGAAAAGGAGGCTCTAGCAATCAAAGAGTCATCAGTGGCATCTGCTTTATATAGGGATAAAGGCAAAGGTCCTATGGAAAGTCTTCCGTAGGAAAATTTGGCTTAGCAAGACAAATCCTTAATGCATACTCCCTAGTAGTTTAAAAAAAAGCTAACAAAGATGACTTTTGTGTTAGACACTTAGGAAATTGCCACTAATCAACCTGTTGATGAGGTTCTGGTAACTACTGCAATTAATCAAACAGCTGGTGATCAGGTAATGGTTGACATTAAGTCCCTACAAATATTAGAGGTTTGGGTTCCTTCTTCTACAGCTCATACCATAGACTTTACTAATTTTGATCAAGAAGAATAGTTTCTCATGTGCCCGTCACTGAAGAAGAAGGTTCTCTTGTGCATGTCATTGAAGAAGCAGGTGACCATTTACAAGATTTTCTAGATCTATTCAATGGTAAAGCTAAGAGGAATTCCATCCCAGTTCCTAAAATCCAACAACCCTCTTCTGTATCTGAACCTTCAACTGCGGTGTTTCTCTTGTCATTTATTCAAACACTATCCACTCTGCCAGCAGGAGTACCTCCACCACCATCGGTGTCTCATATTTATCACACTGTAACTACTACAACTGCTCCTATCTCCTCTCATCCATTTCAAAACCCCATGACTCAACCTAATACGGAAGAGTCACAATTGTTTAATATTCCTCTGCATATACCTTAATTCTCTTTATTATCAGCCTCTGTTTCTGACAAGGTTTTGGCCCATTCATCATCACTCCCTGATATTGGTATTTTCGTTTCTTCCTTTGAGACTTATACTACTCCACTTATCTCTTCAACTTCTGTAGAAATTGTTTCCCCAAACATTTCTTTTCCTTGATCTACTATCCATATTACTGTGCCTATGCCTTCCCCCACTGTAACTCAGACATCTACTTTGGTTTCCATAGTAGTTGGGACTTCTTCAGCTACCGAGTCAACAGGAGATTTTAATGAGGATATAGTAATTTCTCTTGGAGATTACTATTACAGCAAATATGATAAGTCAGTATTTAAGAAGGGAAAAAAGAGGGGTAGAGATCAGAGTGATATTGATACATCTATCACCAACCAGACAATTTAAACTCAACAGTCCGGTGATCCATAGGTGGATGTTGTTGATACTGTTGTTGCTTTGGGAGAATTCACATGTGCAAATTTTCATGTTGTGAACACACTAAACAAAGAATTTGATAGAATAAAAGAATAAATAAGCCAACTAAAGGAGGAGCTAGAGCAACTCAAAAGAGAGCATATGAAGCTCATGTTTCTAATATTATGAAAACATCTAAAGACAAGTATGATGAGCTGCAAGCCAAAAGTGCTTCTCTTCAGCTTGAATTAGAAGGAGAGAAGATTTCAAATGCTACTTCTGTACATAAGATAGCCTTACTTGAGAAGCAATGTGAAGATGCAACTACAAGTGCAGTTTCATCTTTGTTCTCTAGGTTTACACAGGAAGAATTTAAAGAATTTTCTATCAAGACAAACTAGGAGCATCATGAGCAAATCAGGGAATTGTTTCATACTCTTGATAATATTTTTTAAACTAATATTAATTTTGGAAATATGTATGTTTCCCTTGAGGATCAAGTAGAAAAAAGAGAGCAGGCTTCCAATGCCTATGATGATGTTGTAGATTGGCAAATGTACAGGAAAGATAAGCCAAAAAACATCACCATCCTGAGCAGTTTTCAACTGAAAAAAGTCAGGGCTATATTGCATGCTTGGGAAGATATGAATGAGACAATTGATTAGGCTATTAAAAAGCCACAGGCTCTCTATGGAAGGAGGTGGTATGTTGGTGATAATTTAATGGATATTTTGTGTTTTCCTTTGATGACTCTTATCGAGAATGCATGCCCGCCTAGGTTGATGATTGAACAGGTTGAGCAAAGGAAAGATGAAGCAAAGGAGAATATCTAGAAACTTGATCACATTGGTATTGAAGACATGGATCGGTTAATCAAACAACCTCTTGCTATTGAAGGAAAAATCCATATTTACATTCGTATCTAGCACAAGTTAGCAAAAAATGAATTGGAGAATCACAAATGTGATGCTCAACTTGGACTTGAATCCCCTAACTATCCCAACATAGAAGAATTGTTGGATGTTTGGAAAATATGGAGATATTTTATTGGTTATTAGCTTTATTTGAGTCTATTCAATCCCATTTTGATGGAGATCTATTCTTTGTAATAATTATTTAAGGGGTAGACTTTAGATGTAGAAGGGACGTTTCGGAAAAGGGAAAATTGGGCCAAGAGACTGGAGATACCTCTGTTTACTTGAGGTTTATGTAATTTTTTGCAAAAATTTATTTAATACAGCAAATGATATTCTTCATATCTCTTTTTATTCATTCATTAAGTTTATTTAATAAATCATGATTTTTTCTGTTTCAGATAGATCAATAGTGTTGTTTGTCCTTTGCAATTGATGACTGCATTTATTCACAGCTTTGATTTTTATTTGATTAGTGATTCATGTACTGATAAAGCTTTAAAATAGTTTATAATGTTAAAGTCTTTATCTATTTCTGCGAATGATTATGTGGTAAAATCAGATAACAAAATGTGTTGATTTTTCAATTAACATACATCTATGTAGGTTAATCTTGAATGAAGTTAATTATGAATTATTGTCAGTTAATTTTTTATTAATTGACTGTAAGATGAAGGACAAGTAAATGATCTTATTTAATTTTTAGTTAATTTTGTTAAATGCTTTCCTGTCTTGCATCTCAGGTTGACTTGTAAATCAACCCAAATGCCTCTTTTAGACTAGTATAGATCTAGATTAGTTTTCTTCTGTCAGTTAGATTTCACTTTTCTTTTATCTTCTCATTAATCCAATTTTCCTACACTGAAAAACATATCCTCCAAGGATCAAATTTACAACTTCCAGGGGAGGCTAGAAATATTCATGGCAGATTACTACACCAAATAGGCTGGGGATAGGATTGTCCTTGCGTAGGACCTTTCAAATCCTTTCAGCCTGGGTTTTCCCCCTCTGTTGCAAGCCTTGAAAAACCTTTCAGCCACATACCCTATCAAGGCTTCAACACTGCTGTGGTGCAAACTGCAATTGTGGTGAAAACTGTAGTTGCAGCTGTGGTGGCAAGAACTGCACTGGTGGTGGCGGTGTGTACTGCGGTTGTGGTTTAGAACTAACCATATGAGGCTGCAGATACAGTTGCTGGACTACACGGTGGCCTTTTCCCTTCATGAAATATGAATCATAAGTTTTGTCCTGGAGCAGATCGTATGCCCGACAGTCTCTATCCTCATGCCCGACTGAGTGACAGATTGAACAGTATAAATTTGCAGGCTTCGACACTATATTTTGCATATAGCTACATTCCTCATGTCGGTATCCATAAACTTGGCATATGTGACACCAAGGCACACCACCACTACTCAACGAGTTTGGAGCTCCAAATAATAGATAGTTCCTAAATCCAAGAAAAGTCTCTTTGGTGTGGCCATCTGGGTGACATCGAGTACACCAAAGATCTGTGCATTCCTCCTTACCTTTCTTAATATCCTATAGCTGGAGTGTGAGGTTTGCTAGCTGTGCCTGAATTTGATTCATCCCAACTGGACTCTCCCCAATAGGTGAAGCTTCGAAGCTTCACCACAATCTCCAGGGATTCACTCTACGTCGCTATATTTTGCTGCATCAATGGTTTTCAGATATGGGAGACTAGTGTTGTGATAAACCATTATTTATGTTGGACGTAACTCATAGAAAAAATGACTCTGACCATCAGTGTTTTGAACCTCTGATCAAAGTCCCAAATGATCTCATTAGGAAATTGCTTGATTTCCTTCAGCTCCGTAATGTATTGTTCTTCCGACTTCGGTTTTCTAAATTCCTTGATTAGTCCCATCCGGATCTCATCCAATGTCTTCGTCGGAGTCCCCTGAGGAACTTGGATAAACTTCATAAACCAGTCAAGTACACAACCCCTTAGGGTAGTCGCTAACTATCCTTTCTTTACATCATCGTCAGTGGCATGTCTAATAGTCCACACTGCTTCACATAAAACTAGTACTGCTTGGGATCATCGGTCCCATTTCCATGGAACAAGGTTGGCTTCATATCATTGCCCACCATCCTGGGTCGCCTTCCTACAGATGTTAATCTACTACTAGATTATTTCTAGCATGTCGGACAAGTCGACGTGGGACTTGGAGTTTTTCTTGAGTCTGGAGTAGTGTGCAGAGGCATGGGTACATTGCTGTCAGGGTTTGATATTACCGTTGTTTTGGGCATAGTCTGGGCCTGGTCATCCTCGTTGTCACTGTAGGGTCTCTTCGTCTCGTGTGGTTTTCCTTTGCGGTATTGCATTCCAATCGCAGTAGGACATTCACGTGTCCTATGCCTCTTCACAGTCTTGCATTTCAATCGCAGTAGGACATTCCCATGTCCTATGCCTCTTCTCTAGTCGGAACCTTGCTCCTCCCCTTGTACAACCACTTCCTTCCACAGTTTCCCTCACAATATCATCGAAACTTGCACCCATCTACCCCTTATCTTCTCATTTTTCTCCCCCCCTTAGTCGCAGTATCCACGGCCTCCGCACACCGGAGCGTTACTACTCTAGGTGAATCTTGAGTATACCCTTTTCACAAACCAACATTTTAATCAACAATTGAAGCGACAATAAGAACCTACCTTTGGGTCCATTGAAGAACTCCCTCTCTACTTCGCTGTAAGATTTGTTGGTGTCGACAACAAGCTTGGTGATATATCCCTCTAGGATACTATCCAACTAGACTTCGACAGTACGCGATGCTCTATTGTCAGTTTCCTACGGCTCCTAGATCAGTTCAGGGGTCCAGGACGTCGGTTCTCCTCCTTGAAAGTTCATATTCTTGTATGTGACTCGCGCCAGCCACTCGTATAAAATGATAGGAAATTCGTTGAAGAAATATTCATGTGGACCGTCGTGTATATATCTCGCTAACCACTTGTTTGTTGTCATCCCAGGGTTCTGATTTTTTGCTTCAGCAAATTCTCTCAACTTCTTACCAAACCAATCTTGAATTTTTGGTCGCGTTGGATGCCACATCCATTCTTGGGTAACCATTTGTCGAATTCTACATGCCCTCCTCTCAGTTGCAACGAGGTCTTGGCAACTGAACTATTTTTTGGCGCAATCTCGACCAACAAAACCCAGTCGATAGGGGTTCCACTCTGTCGATGCTCAACATGCTGAGATCTCCCTGAGCATCAGCCTAGAAAGGTTTTACCCTGTATAGCAACACCCGTAGAGCGGATGAGGTCTCACCCGAGATGTTCGAGGGACAGATGTCGGAACCAAGTTTCCATAGTATAGAGGAGGGTTGGAGCATTAGAGGTTCATCAGCTTAATTTCCAGATCTAATCTACTTACTAAAGCATTCATTATGTCACATTTATTCATTCATCAGCGTAGCAAATCTATCAGTGTGGAAACCAGATGTTAAAGGTGATAGTATCCATAAGCAGAAAGCATCACATTATCCATTCATATGCATATCTATTCATCATTCAACATCATAATCGCAGAAATGTAAAACAAGAAAAGATAAAACGCGACATGGGTTCAAATCAATCCACATCACATCATATTAAATCCACAGTACAAATTGTAGATCAAAACAAACAACAAGCCAGTATCACTCTGTCCAGTATTCACTCTCCATGAATATCTCATAGAATAATAATCCCATCTATATATCCTACATTGCATAATTATTCTATTTATAGGCTTGCACCTTTATATTCAAGGTCCACTTCTAACTAACTTCTAACAAACTTCTAACTATCTTAACCACTAAGGACCAATATTCTGAAGAAATGGTCAATAAGTACAAAAAGTGACATGGAAATATCAAAAAGTGGACTATTTTCCACCTATCACACTATCTTTGCTTTGCTCAGTGCTACGTGAGTATGCGCATTTTCCACCTATCGTGTTATCTTTGCCTTGCACGGTGCTATGTGAGTATGCGCAGCATCCTAGATGCTGTGCAACTCACTTACCCCCATGCCCTTGCCAACACCAGGTCAACACCTCATGGGCCAGTATCTTCTCTTTCTGGTTCTTAATGGAAACCAATTTTTGTGTTTCATCCTCTGAAAGGATGCCAAAAGGAGAATTTGTGTAAAGAAGTTGCAACTCCAAATCAATATCTACTAGCTCCGACCCCTACCTCATTTTTTGCTTCTTTTCCCATCCTTTTACTTCACCTTTTAGTCATTTAATTTCAAAATCAAACAAGCCATATCATCACAATCAGTTTGAGACACCTTAGATGACCAAGAATATTTAACAAGGTGAGTGAAAACCTCCTCCAACAACCATGCTCTATTGAATTTGAAAGGAAAGTTTTCCTTGTAGGATAAATCATCCCATTCTAAACAACCGAGAAGTGATCTAATATCACTGAAGGATGGGACCAAGTCCTATATCTAGAGAAGAGAGGCAATAGTGAGCCAAAATCTAGAAACTGATCAAGCCTCTTACTAATTCCCTCGTCCCCAATTCTTCCATTCCTCCAAGTTGGACATAAGCAGACACGAGATAATTCCACCATATTAGTGCACACCAATAACTGAGAAAATTAAGAAGTAAGAGGATCTAAGCGGGATTTCACTCCCCAGATATCAGCAACTGAAAGTGTGAAGTTTAGGTCCCCTGCTATTATCAAGTTGGGGTGATTAAAAATTCCCCATCAACAACAGCATCCCGAAAATGTTCCCTATTAAGGTAAGGGCCATAACAGTTTAGGAAGGAGAGTTCAATGCTCAAACCCCTAAATCTAACCTTGACCAGGATACCAGCAGTAGAGTAAAAGGATTTACAACATGCAACTAAGGGATCCCCGCCTGTGAGAAGACCACCAGAGAGACTGATAGAGTTGACGGCACAAAATTCTCAACAGGGTTTTAATTTTGCAAAATGGTGAAGTGCCTGTGCATGGTCACATATTGTTTCCTGTAAAAAAATCATATTAGGCTTTAAATCAGAAAGAAGAGAATAGAGATCTTTTAGTTTGGTGATCCCTCCAAAACCATGAATGTTTAGGGTGAGAAGTTTCATTTAGAACCCAAGCCAGAGGGTGACGCTGCTCTAAGAACCCTAGGAGAGGAAAGAAGGTTGTGGGAGTGACTAGCTCTGGCCACATCCTTGATCCTGGCTGACAGAGGAATATAGTGGACATCACTCCCTAACTCGGCCATAGGCCTAGATTGTTTAGGTTTTCTAGCTCTCTGAATGGTCACATTCTCATGTTTGATAGAATCCAAAGCCAAGGTAGACGGAGAAAGGGGGGTCTTGTCTGTAAATATCACAAGCGATTTTAGGAGGGCTAGGTCAGTAAAAGAGGGAGAGTTGCGAGGGATTGAAGGAGGATCAACATGAACCATAGTTGACAAAGGGTCTTTCCCTAATAATGGAGGAAATTCCTCAAGAGAGAAAAGGGGTGTATCAGATGCTGGTAAGTAAGGCTATAGAAGAGCAATAAGATCTGAATCCCCAGTGTCTAGTTCCCCCACAAGATCGATACCCAACTCACAAGCATTTAAAAACATTTCACCCCTAGAAATGACAGACCCTAAGATGGAATCAACAACAGTAGGTACAAGAGCCGATAAATGGCTGCAACTAGCCATTTTTTCAACATCTACAATAAAATCCAGTTCCCCTTTTGTCATATCTACACAATTTGAAGGAGAGATAGAGCTATACATACCTGTAGGGAGTGGCAAGGAGGAAACCTCAATAATAAAGTCAAAGAGTACATATTTTCTAGTTTTCTTCGCGACCTTATCTGAGTCGCCCGACGACAGAGAAGAGCCATGAAGCAATAAGGGACATTTGTGCTTGAGATGTCGAGTCTCGTGGAAGAGATAACAATGAAAAGGGACATTTAGATAGTCCATCCTTAGTATATGCACTTCATTGCAGTGAATATCAATTTCTAGAGGCAAACCACAGGATACGTCCAATTAAACCAAGACACGTTCCATGCGCTTATCAAATGTGTGCATGAAGTTTTCCTCCATGGCCACAAATATTCCCATAGAATTCACAATATCGATAAGGACGTTGTGGCTCTAGAGGGATAAGGGAAATGCAGGAAGAAGAACCCACAAATGTCGCTTCACCACCCTTTAACGAATAGGGTCAAATCCCACATGCTATTGACTCAGTTTGGAGAGCCATTGTGAATGGTCCAGAGTGAATTAAGCATCGTGGTGGGGTGTTTAATGTCGAGAAATAGAAAAATAATCCATTCATTCACAAGACGACTTACAGTCGACACATAATCAAGTAACGGCTTCCAGTTTAGAGTTTCCCACTCCACCCAAACATCCTTCTCCATCTTGCAATACTCAAGCTTGTCGATCAGTTCTCTATTACACAGTGCCTCCACATTTTCCATATAAACGTCCCAACTAAGGATAAAGTTGCACTTGGCCTCCAGAGATTTGATAGCTTTTATCTTCCTCTGAGATTTAAAACACAAAGGTGGTTTCAAAACCCGTATTGTCACCCACTCAAGATTTTTTGAACCTGCCATTCAACCGGTATCAAAGAATAACACTAGGTTAGATTTCGATAGAAAAACCTAGAAATGACATAGACCCGAAAAAGGGCAGCTGCAACCTACCTTCATACAGGTACTAGAACCGCGTGCTTCCCACCTATGGAACCATAAATAGTTAAAAGTCAGAAAAGTACAGACAAACCGACAACAGAAGGGTAGAGTCAACCAAGTTAAAAACAAAAAAAACTCGAAAATGTCGCCACAAAAACCCTAAAGTTAAAAATGATGCAATCTATTAGTAAATCCCGTTGTTTCCACTAGAGAGGAGGCCCGCGAACTAAGGTAACACTCAGCGAAAAAAAACATATAAAATGCACAACCAGAACACAGGAGACCCAACAATATCGAGATACCCAAGGATGAGGACAGAGGAGCCTCATTGAAGGGTAAAAAAAAATGTAAAACAAAGCCCAAGAAAAGACCTGGTAAAAAAAGATGCGTGTTCCCACTTTTTTCCATCGTTGGTACTAAGTCCTCCACGTGAGAGGAAGGACTCCATGCACAGGCATTAGGAGCTCAGATAAGAAGGCAAACTACCGGGAAAGAAGAAACAAAAACCTCCCAAGCTTCAACTGAACTTCCAGTTCCAGTTCCATTAGATCGAGATGAACCTCCAATTCCAACCCATTCTAATTATGCTACTATGGATCTCAATGGATTGCCTCACTATCAATGAGTCCAGTTCCAGTCAGTTCTTATATCTCAATGGATTTCCTCACTATCTGTATAAAAATGCCTCTAAATTCTCTCATATTAAAACCTAAAAATGCCTAAATCCTTAGACTCTGATCTTAAGACCTCATTAAAGGACTTGGACTCAAACGTGATATTCCCTGCCTCCACGTTTATCAATCCACTGCCACCAAGGGCGCACCATAAAGTCGTACCATTATATTGTGCCTTCAAATCTCTCTATGCATTCAAGGCATTCGAAACCTCTCAAAAACCATACCCGGAAAAACCATCGCACATCCATTTTCTCCGTATGTTCATCCTCTTTATTCTAGCCTACTAGACTCATGGAAAAGTAACATAAACCAGAAATCTTCTTAACATGGATTTGTGGAAAAGTAACATAAACCAGAAATCTTCTTAACATGGATTTGTGGGTAATCCTAATAGTGGATGATTTTTTTATTTTTTCGAAAGAGAAATTTGATCAAGAATGTAGAAAAAATTATATTAATATAGAAAACCTAAAAATGAGTTCTCGCGGGTGTTACAATATAATGGGTTTAAATCTCAAATAACATTAGTAAAATGGAAAATGATAGTTATAACACCCCTAACATTTAAACTAATTTTTCTATTTATAATTTTTTTAACATGCTATTATCTTTTCTCTTTTTTTATCATGATTAATTTATGTATCTACTTGACCTTCTTAATCATGTATTACATATGAGTACTTAGGAAAGAAATAGAAAGGGAAAGGCAAAGGTCTTGATATTGTAAGTTTGTTATTGGTAATTCTTTGGAACTTTTAGTATACCATGCTCATGGATAAGTATATCATTGTCTTATTTTTGATATAGTTTATTTTGTTTATATATATATATATATATTAATTATGTTTAGTTGATTGTCTTGGAAAGTAATAAGGTGCTTTACAATTTAGTAAGGGGAAGATGTTGTCATAAACATAAAGTAACATTACACCAACATATAGATTAAAAACGAAAAATAAAAAGAATATAGAGAAAAACATGTATTCTTAATTTATCAAATAATAATCAAATCAAATAATAAAAACTCAATATTAAAACCAAATGAAAAGTAATTAAAAATCCATGTTAAACCCGGATTTACCAAACACCAAAGGGATCAAAATTCTTGATGTGTAATTTATTTTAATGTGTAAAAATTTAAGATAAAAAAATATATACCTTAAGAAATTGGATCCCTCTAGGTGCTTCGTAGATCCATGTTTAAGATGGATCTATATTAATTATTTTAGTTTTAATGAATGAGATGTATAAATCTGATTTAGTCTGTATAAGTGAGAATGATATAATATTAAAGAGACAATTATGTTTTTAAAATTTTAAAACAAAGTAGTGATGATGATGATGGTAATGATGATGTTGACGAAAGCTTATTGCTACCGTCTTTCATGTTTTATAGTTAATGAATTTGCATGTCACAAGGATTGCATAGACAATAATTGGATGCATCCACAATTAGATGTTTTAGAAAATAATTAGACCCATTTATATATACATATATTGTGACTTTAAGTTGAATAATCAAATCCAAAACAGATGACCTTAAAAAAATGAAGCCTAAAATATTACAAAAACATATCATTATAATAAAACAAGTATAGATCTGTATTAAACCTGGATCTATCAAGCATCAAGAGAAATCAAATTTTTCTGTGTAAACTATTTTTATCTTAATTTTTTTTTTTAAATTACACCTCAAGATATTTGATCCATCATGGTTCTTGATACATCTAAGGTTAATATCAAGTCAATATAGTTTTTTTTTCTTTTTTAATAAACCGACATCATTTGCATTTTATTTATTTTTATGGGAATGCCATCTTACATAACATTACACAATGTTACATGTTACAACATCTCCCCCATGGTGGGTTGTAAGAATCTCAATGCTCTCAGTGCAATCAACAACGCCATGCTACATAAAGTTACCCAGCATTACACATTATGATGTCTCCCCATTACTGGGCTATAGATCGCCTCACCACTTTCAGTGCAATGAACCATCATAGATCCATATTAATTTCTTATCTATCAAGGACCAAGTGGGATCAAATCCCTTAAGGCACAAACATTTTTTCCTATAGAAAAAAAATGAGTAAGTGTCTGCACCTCAAGGGATTCGATAGCTTTTAGCTTTTGATAGCTCCACAGTAAAATGGATCTTTAGCTTGTACAATATTAACCTTCTTAACATTTTAAGTCATCAAAAATATTGTGATTTAAGAAGGTTTCCCTTAAATCTTTTCAAGCAAATAAATAAAATTTTAAAATAAACCAAGTAATTCATTACCTTTCTTAAAGGTTTGATAGACCAAAGTTGGTCTCATTGGACATTATAACCATCTTCAATATTATCATAACCTGCCTCTTGCACATTTAAAAAAACTAATTCATTACCTTATACTAATATGCTTCGGATTGAAATGTGTCAATTCTCACTAACTCACTCAATTAAGGTGCGTGTTTTGTTTGCAAGGCAACCCAAGTTGATTTCCCTTAGGGGTGACTTAGTTGGGAGGAGACAGCAAAAAATTTAGCAATGTTAAAGGCTGGTGTGTCCTAGGCCAGGTGTGATCTCTAGGTGATTTTGATGGCTCAGATGCCTCTGGGTTGCGATTTCTTAGCCAATGGTTGAAATGCATTGGCCCCAAGTGACGCACATTGTTTTAGATGTTATAGTTCCATTTTTAAAGTGTTTTATTATATATTTTTGTAATGGAATGGAAATTTCTATTCAAAATATAATTATAACTCCATGGATGGTTGTTGGATAAAAATTTGAAGTTAATAATATTGTATGTTTACTAGTGTCGATATAAGAATGTATGCACTTTTGACCCATGTTATGCCTCTCTCACTGTAATATCCCTCGCCCTTATAATTATAATTAAATATGAAATGTAAGTGCATTGATGTAATAGTTCGTGGTGTGGAGCTCAAGGCCAAGGCCTTGCCAACAAACCTTGTGACTGTTTACTCCTTTTTTATTTACTTGCTAGTTAAAGCATGATAATGTATTACCTAATTAAAAAATGATAAAATACTAAGAAGGACCTCGAGGATGAATGTGCATGGAAACATAAAAAAAAGGGAAACAAATCCACTAAGGAAGGAAAAAGTTAAAAGACTAAAAAACTCAATTGATGAAGACTCAAGGTCATTGGTTACTAATAAATAGCCTAAAGAAGTATGGCATCCAACCAGAGTGAGTTCACATTACTCACCATTGACATAAGCTTATTCTTACAACATAAAATTAACTTATATATATATATAGTATTTAAAGACAAAATTATTCATCTCTTAAAAGAATGGTAAACAAATCAATTTAGATATTAATCTAATAATTTCATTACCTCTAATATATAGGTGTATGAGAAACACGAATTATTATAGAAAGGTGTATGAGAAACACTAATTATTATAAAAAGGAAGAGTATTTAGTAATCGTGGAAACAAAAAGCATTGAATGGACCTTCCTTTAATAAATTTGCTTCCGCGTGAAGGCCAAGGGAGGGGACTTTCAATAGAACCAATCCCCATGTAATGTGTTTTTAACATGTATATGATTGCTCACGTGTGAAGGAAGAGGAAGAGGAGGCTCCTTATAGAGCCTAGTGCCCCATTCATATTTTAGTTTGTTAATGTGTGTTCCTCAAGCGTGAGGGAAAGCCAAGGGAGGGGACTTTCAATAGAGCCAATCCCATGTAATGTGTTTTTAACATGTATATGATTGCTCATGTGTGAAGGAAGAGGAAGAGGAGGCTCCTCATAGAGCCTAGTGCCCCATTCATATTTTAGTTTGTTAATGTGTGTTCCTCAAGCGTGAGGGAAAAGATCTGTGGTTAGAGTTCCATTTTCCATTATGCAACTATCTGTTTATTATATATTTTGCTTTGGCGAAAAATGAGAGAGAGGAATGGTTGTATTATTGAGCTTAATTGACACACAATAATGTTCTTTGTCTATGATGCTGATTTTTTTTCAGATATTGTTTTCTAATGATCATTCCATTATGATAGTTATTATAACAAGATACATGTAAAATTGCTCATTACATATAACAATAAGAGTGTCAATTACTTAGTTAAGTAGCCCTGAATTAATGATGGTATATAGAACAAAGATTTATATGGATAAATGGATATGGTATTTAATGTTCTTTGCATGTGTTAGAATGTGTTAGAATAATCCGTCAGGATTATTGTAAATAAATAATAGGAATATGAATAGATAGGAAGGCGAAAAGGCTGGTAATCAACTGCCTCATGAAATGTATAAATATAGGCATTTGCATTTGAATAATCAATTGGAATCGGGAGTTATTACCAACAAGTGGTATCAGAGCAGGTTCCTGCCATAACTCCTGCTGTTAAATTTCAGTCCTGGTAGCCTGTATGCTTGCCAGTGCATTGCCTGCCAGTGCATTGCCAGACCTACATTCTGCCTGCCAGTCTGCTCTTTCAGACTGCCTGCCCATGGCCAGTCTGCCCCTGCACGCATTCGTTTTCTGCTAGAATCAGTGTATACCTAATTGCCGGTCGAATGCATTGAATTAGCTTAACCCTAATTCGTGGTATTCTGCATCACGGCTCCTTTTTGTTTATTTTGAGAAGACTCTAAGTTTCATCCTCTGCGTGATGTAAGAATTAGTCCCTCTCACAAACCCTAATTCCTGCCCTTGGGAGATTAACTTGCTCCACGCAAACTTGTATTTCAGACTCCCATTGCACTACACTCTGCCTGTTAATGGTGGCAGCTATGGTTACTGATTCACTGCCTGTTGATGGTTCATTGTTTGCGTTGTGAAAGAAAAGCTTGGGAGCTTAACCTGCTTAATGTTCCTTCCTTCCTGGATTCACTGCCTGTTCATGTAATATAAAGGAAATTCTTGTCCCGGGCATGATGTCAATGCTAGCATTCCTTCAGGATGAACCTAGCCTCCGTCTCTTCATCCGGTGAGCTGGAACGTTTTAGAGTGATGAACGAGTTTATGAGCTGTGCATTGAAACAAGTATGAAAGCTGAGCACCTGGAGAGCTGCGTGGAGTTCCTGAAGACCATCATGCGTTGAAGACCATCCCTTTGGAAGTTGCAAACTTCCTCTAGACCAGCGTTGGAGGAGTCGTGGGAGCTGCATGAAGACGGCATTGGAGACTGAATGCTGATACCTGCGTGAAGAGTGCAACGGCTGCGTGGTGTTGGAGAATGTTTCTCTTCTGTGAAGAGATTGCTGAGTATGAGCCACGTTGAAGACTGATATATTGCAGAAATTATGTATGCTGGAGATTATCTGCGTTGAAGACAGTCGCGTTGAAGACTGGTGTGGCTGCTGGGATTAGCCTGTGCGTTGAATACTGAAGATTGTGCTGACTGCGTGCAGCCTGAACGTGAAAGATATGCACCTACGTGAACCCTAAACTTGGAGACCCGTGAATACGAAGTCCTGCGATTTGAAATCAATAATTTTAATGCTGCGACCTGCGTGCATACCTCCTGCGACCTGCGTGGAGAGTTTGTGTGGGGTAAATTCTGCATACATTTTCATTTGAGGTGAATGAAAGAGGCCCATGACTGCACCTTGCGTTGAAGAGCTTCCTGGCGTGAAGCCTGAAAACTTAAAATTGCGTGGAGTGCTGCGACCTGCGCGTTCTGGCTGAGACAGCGATTTCTGGCTGCATGATATGCATCAAATGATGTGTTATTTGTTGTGGGAGTCAATAGTATGTATAGAATAATTTGACCTGAATTGGGTTGTGGTGGAACAAGTGCTATTATTTGTGTTATTCATTGCTTTTATTTCTCGCAGTTGAAAGGTCTGAAGTATGAAATACATTTCCAATACATAAACCCTCACTGTGTATTGTGGCCGTGAAGCGCTGCTTTCAATCTGTATTTGCCCTATAATTTGGGCTTGAGTATTTGCAGTCTATTGTGTCACAATTTGCTCGTTTTAGATGTCAGAAAATGAAGACTGATATATTATATTGAGTGACTGCAAAATATTGAGACTGATATAGGACACATATATTGCTGCGTTGGAGACTGCGTGTTGGTGATTGCTGTTGATTTGAGGAGCTGCGTAAACCCTAATTTCATTGTCTACGTTTTGAGCTGTTTGGACCTTTGCTGTGACCAAAGTTGAAGAGCTGCCTGAGCTGCCTAGAGCTGTATGTGAATATTATTGCCTTGTATTTGCTGCTGCTGTGACCGAGTTGACGATTGATATTACCAATTGCATGAAGACTGTTGAAGACTGTGTTT
>LPNX010230520.1:99206-111970 GCA_001517045.1 Pseudotsuga menziesii
ATTAAATATAGGCATTTGCATTTGAATAATCAATTGGAATCTGGAGTTATTACCAACAGAATGAATTGTGTATTGGGTTGTCCTTGGATTCTTAGTGACAATCTTAGGAAGTTACTTTTCCTTTATGCCTTATCTATCGATAAAGGATTAAAATAAATTAATATATTTGGAATGGAAGAAATTTTGGCATTGAATTTTGATCATACAGAGTGCATGATAGAGTAGTCTAATGTGTTCAAGATATAGGTTGAATGTGTCATGTGATGTAAGCTAATATACTCATGATGTAGTGAAATATATGGTACCGTTATAAAATATTAGGCTCTGCTCCTTATTGTGGATAACACTTTGTCTTGCTTAGTCTTAGGGAGGAATTTTTGTATACACCATACCTTAGTTGAATATTGACGGTAATAGGGATATTACACTCACCCTAACAATGCAATGCTATAGAGCGCTAGAGGCATTTATTAGGACATTTAATGTTCTATTATGGCCCTCCTACGTGTATAATAGGGACCAAATGGCTCATTAGAGTAATAGTGGATGTCATTCAATGCAATTTGGACTAGGCCTGTTATATGTGTTATTGCTGATAAGTTCCACTATCATAGTTACTTTCAAATAATTGTAAAGGGACCTAATTGAAGAAGTTCCACTACATAGTTAGAGGGTTGTTAGAATTAGAATTTTCCTGTAATATATAAATAAGGACGAAGCCCTCCTTAAGAGGGCATGGAAGAAAATTATATGTTGATCATGGCTCATAAGAAGTTTCACTCTTGAAGAAAGACGTGAACATGAGTGTATTCTTCCATAAAATGACGAAGTATAAGGTGTTCCTCTACCATAAGGGTTTTCATATTAATATAGCTTTTGATAATTTCTAATATATTGTGTGTGAAACAACATTTTATATCTAAGTGGCGTTACAATTGGTATCATATCAATTTCTAGAGAAAAAGAAAGCAAATAACATTTCTTTTCACTTTCTATTTTGCATATTTCTAAACAAAAAAGAGGTTTGTAATCCACTCATATCCAGTTTTTATTTTTTTGGACAAATTTGGAGAATTTGATTATAGATATGAGTTTCTCTTTAAAAACAATACGTGATTTCAAAATAAAAAAATCCAGACAAAGTTTTGACGAAGGAGATATGGCCATTTGAAACCTTCTCTTTTTTAAGGTTTCCAATGACGTTCACACGTATTGCAAAAGGCATGACTTTTGATAGCGTGATATGATTGTAACCTAATCAATGCCATTAGGGGAGAGAAATTTTAGGGATTTCCTATGGCATATTTCTCATCAATCTGTGGTACGTTATAGCCCTTTTCAAAATCCACCATCAAACCTGTGACAAAATTGAAGTATGGAAAATTGGTGTGTGTGGAACCTACCATGGGAGAAACATATCGTGGTGACAAAAGATTTTCAAGCTCTGAATGAAAATTAAAAAATATATGCAAAATCTAATGATTAATATTAAGGAGGATGTGATAAAATTGCATGAGGCTTGTGTTATTCACACCACATATTTTGTCATCATTGGAAAGTATAACCAAGAAAGATATGCATTGTATGATTTACTTCACTCACATAATTCTTCTTTTTAATATTAGTGCATTAACAACATTCTGAAATTCCTTTTAGATGCAAAGATGTAGGAATTTCACTTGTAACCCATAGAGAATATGGTTACTGCATTGAATACTCTTATAGAATATCCAAATTCCTTTTTGATGCAATTGTGTAGAAATTTCACTTATGGGTTATAGAGATGAGGGTTTCTGGCATCTTGAGAAAAATGGATTATTAGGTGCTATATCGAGCATTGGTATATGTCTAAGGTTCAACAAGAGTACTCGGTTCAATCTCTTAGGGATCTAACTAAAGAGGCTTTTCCATACTACCAAACTACCCAAGAAAAAATAACATTGGCTCTTAATAGCTTATAACAAAAGAGACAAGGTCCAACTAATCTAATGTTGGGGGAAATGATTAGAGAATTGATAAGGTCAGAATGGATAGGGCATACCTTGAGTCTTCTTTCAATTGAGGAATTGACCTTAGCCATAGGTGAGGGCATGCATGTGGTGAAAATCAAATTGTAGGAATAGTGAAAGGGAAAGAATTGATTAAATAAAAAAAGAGGCTATTAAAATTTAAGGGAGGTGAAAATCTTGTTCGAATTAGATTTGTATTTTCCTAAATAAGGTAGTTGTGAATGAATGAATGGAGTGTTTGGTGTTATTCAATATACACCCCACAATAACAATGCATTTAATGATGTTGTTGTAGAAATATAAACCATTAGATCATATCCAAAAATCCGTATTCAACTAACATCAATATTAAATGCACTGCTCCATAATGTCTAATAAAACAAAACAAAACAAATATCACAAAAAATAATGATCACCTCCAATTCTGTTACCTGGTATCATTTCACATAGAGATATGTCATAAACTTTGTTTCTAAGGCCTATCACACACTTAACTTTCTTACACCTTGTAACTTTGTTTCAAAGGCCTATCGCACACTTAACTTTCTTACACCTTGTAACTTTGTTTCTAAGGCATATCGCACACTTATCTTTCTTTTTTTCAGAAGAAAAAATACCAGTATTTGTTATTCAATTTGAATCAAAAGACATCTTTTACATAGCACCAATGACTGAGCAATCAGCAATCAGCAATCAGCAGAGACAACAGTAAGAAGACTGAGCAATCAGCAGTCAGCGGAGACAGTAGTCAAAACATCACAATAATAACAGAAATGTTCAAAAACATACTGCATCATCCAAGATAGTAGAACTAAAGTCTGATCATGGCAGACTTTACTCATCATTCCCGTGTTAAACAGGTCAGAAAGCTGATAGAAATCGAAGGTGATCATCAACCAAATAATCCAGAGCAAAACTTACTAGCAGAGAGGACTCTAACCATGACAAAAACATATAATAAGCACCAATATATTGATGGCCACAATAGGACAAATTGTCCCTCATTTATGGCCTTGCCATCCAAATATTCAGTGAAAAAACCATGACCCAAATCCAAATTCAAGGCCTTCTTTGAGAGTCCATCTACCAGAGAGTTGTGCTCCCAGAAAATTTGCTTGAAAATCACCTGAGGGGCCAAAAGAAGCAATTTTCTTATATCTTTGCACCAGTGCATCAATGAAGGAACATCAAGTGCCGACGATCGATTAAGCCAAGAAATTATAACCAAAGAGTCACCCAATATCAACTGGATTGGTATACCCATCATTTGACTTATTCCGAGAACAGCCCAAGAAGCCAATAGTTCAGCTCTTGTATTTGTACCAAGACCACAACCAATGGAAAAATAGAAATAGTGTTGTTCATTCAAATAGATAACACAGCCTGAACCACAAAAATTTGCTGTAGAAGCCCCATCAAAAAAACCACAGGGAAAGGCAAATCAGGTTTGGAGCCAACATTCCGGATTTTCAAGGATTTTGTAGGAGCTGGATATGTGTTTAATAGGCCTTCTATTATGATGATTAAAGCTGGCAGAGCAGGTTTCCAATTTTCAAAGATGCACTTGTTACGAAGGTTCCAAATACTCCAAAAAATGAAAAAAGGCAGATATCTAAAGGCAGCCTTGCTTGTTACACATTGTAACTTTTCTTTCTTACACCTTGTAACTTTCTTCCTAGGTCTGGTTTTTGTGCAATACAACAATGGTCGCTCGAGCGTTAAACTTTGCACCGTTCCCAACGCAGCAAAGTTTGTGTCATAAGGTCCAACCTATTTGATTCTTTTTTAGATGCGAAATAGGGCACTTCTCAAATATTTTATTATTACCAATAATCTCTAAGCTTGAAACTTTCAACCTTTTTTGAACCCTTCACCTATGAGTGGTGTTTTTGTGAACATTGCCATCAAAAACAGATATGAGCCTAGATGCCTAAGTTTACATTTAGTTACAAGATGTATGGTTTTAATTACTTTAATAGACGTTTTTATTTGAGATTCAGGATGGACTACGACCTATGCACGAGGATAAGACAAGTGTACGATGGAGATTGATTCTATGGCACTTGTTCAAAATTTGAAATAAACAATTACATAAAAAAAAGAATATGAATGGATAACTGGTAGTTGACTAATGGATAACTAGTAGCTATGCATAGATAACTCATAGTTGATCAATGGATAGACAAGAGTTTATGGCAGATCACTAGAAGAATGTGATATAAAAAAAGAACTAATAGTTGATAAATGGATAACATGAAGAATGTTGGTGATAACATTTAGCTAGCCATTGATAACTTAGAGTTTAACCCTTTTAACTAAAATAATATGAGGAATAAAAAAAAATTACAAATTGTCTTCCGTTCCATCATTATTTCCCAACCATGTGAACCAGCCACAAACTATGTGGGTGTGCTAGTTATTATGTTGTTACATCATGGCATTATTCTAGTTCTACTAGTTAACGAAGTAAATTTATTGTTAAATTAGAATGATATTGCTTTTAAATGCTTTTTCACTAGCATAGCCATAAATTAAGTGGTTGATGAAAAGTGATTGTTATTTAACTTTGTATAAATAACTTGTTATTAAACAAAAACTAAAAAAAATAATTTTATATAAAAATAATATTACTTTATTCTTTATCAATTATTCATATATTTATAGTTATCTATTTATATATAACATAAATATTAAACTAATTAATATAAACATAAAATAAATAATATTTAATAAACAAAAATAAAATTATATAAAATAACAAAATAATGGATATAGATATGAAACTAACTACTCCACTTAATTGAAACTTATCCATATCTTAATCATGTAAGTTATGATTCTTTTATTGAAAAAAAACAAAACCTAGCCATACCAAACCCTAGTCAATAGGTAGTTTGGTCATATGCAAATAAAAAAACCTTAGTAACCCTAAACCCTAGACCAGGCCGCTCACATGCTTTCAAAACTCGTATAAATCTATAGGTTCATGGAGCTTCTCTGTACCAACACAGAATTTGGCGGACAATTTTTTATCAGAAACCACGGTCAAAGGAGGACTGACCAGACGCTGATTCAGTATGCGAGGAGACTCAAATCAGTTCCAAAAATATGGGAGCTATAAAGGCCGCCAAATACTGAAGCAGCGGTTATGGATTTCAAAAGAGCAGTTTAATGAATACAAGAAGGCAGAGAAATATAGGTGCCTCAAAAAAATGAGTTATGATCGTTTTGTTGCAATAATCAACGATTCAATAGCTCACAAAAAAGTAAGCGGTGGATCATTCAACATCTCAGAAAAAGTAAGCGGTGTCCACCGGTCAACTCTTGCTGCCATTAATATAAAAAATGCACCGCGCCGTGAGAGCCTGGGGCTAGATTCTAGGAATAGACCCAGCGGCTGCGACAACACTTCAAATCCAGGGCTTAAGCAGATAGTGATTAAGAGGGCTTGCAGTCATAATAATATAAATAATAGTAGCATCAATAATTTGGATGATGATGTTGACTGGGAACATACAGAAAGCATGATTGAAGCAATTTATAGTGGTTTATATTTTAAACCAAAAGAACTTGATTCAACATTAATGGTCGCCTCAGAATCCTGTGTGGACTGGTCAACCAGTCCTGCTGCCATTAATATAAGAAATGCACAGGGCAGTCATATCCTAGGGCCAGATTCTAGAAATAGACCCAGAGGCTGCGACAACATTTCAGATTCAGGGTTTATGCAGATAGTGATTAAGAGTGGGACGTCTGATGCTTGCAGTCATAACGATATTAATAATAGCAGCACTAACAATTTGGATGATGATGTTGTTTGGAAACATACAGAAAGGATGATTGAAGCAATTTATGGTGGTTTATACTTTAAACCAGAAGAACTTGATTCAACATCAATGGCCACCTCAGCATAAATTAGGATCCCGAGCTTCCTTCAGCTCGTCTCTGCACGATAGTATTTTTGAAATTTCGATGCAGGGTTTGTTTTATGCAATCAGGGTTTGTTTTATGCGATCACTTTCGGATAAATTTTAAGATTGCTTGTGTTTTGCGTTCGAATGAAATTAGATATTTCAACGGCAGGTGCATGTAATTATGGAACTGGTTATTGTGCCCAGCTGTGGCTTTAAAATCCAATATTTGTAAGCTGTGACGATCGTGCATGCCGAGAAAGCTTTCGGAGAATATTTTGTGAGCCATACGACTTCGGCTCTGGACTAATAAAGTCTGAATATGTACCACATATTTACCACTAAAACGGCGTAGTCTCTGGCATATCCCTGTTTGTGTTTGGCCGTGTAATTATTGTTAGTTTTTTTATTTTAAATTTAATTCTTCAACATCTTAGGTTATCATATTTAGTATTATTTCTAAAGTCTTAGTTTTTTAATATTGAATAATGATTTTTTTTTCATACTTTGATAATAAAAAATTATGTGCCTACACTGCATAATTTTTTAGTAAAGGATGGTTTGTTGGTGGGGCCAGAAGTTCATCGACTTGGTTCTCGGGGTCAATTTCTTCCAAGCAAGTTCTGTTTTCCCAAACTATGAAATATGAAAATTGAATACCATCAGTCAAATGTTTTATCTTTATTTTCTTAATAAATTTATAATAAATCACTATATCGATAGACTTTTAGAATGTTTAAATAAATCTCTCCAATGTACTTCGGGTAGGCAATATCTAAGTGTTAGTTAGTCGGTTGGTTTTTGTTTTTTCATTGTTATTAAGTTATATTTTTTATATTTATATTTAATTTATTTCATTTTAATTTTTTGATAATAAATTGTATATATTTGTTTTACAACTTTTATTTTAAATCATATGAATAATTTTCTTTTTTGTATTTCGAGAGTAGGCAATATCTAAGTGTTACTTATTTAGTTGGTTTTTAAATTTTTTGTTATCGTTCAATATTTATATGTAAGATTCTTTATGGGTGATTACCTCTTGTCACAATAAATCAAAGAAAATATTAAAATTTTCTAAAAAGAAAAATAAAACAAATTTTTAATAATATATTCTAATAAATATTACTTTAACTAAAATCTAATATTATAACTAGTTCCTAAAATTTATATCATAAAATAAACCTTATTTAAATTTAATTTAATAAAACTAATTATGCAAAAATTATAGAACAAAATTAAAAATAAAACAATAAATTTAAATATTTCTTGTCCCTCCTCCCGTTCAGATTCCTGTGTTGCACGAATGGGTTCAACATAACAGTCTTGCTCCTTTGTTCTGTTGTTTCAGCGAAGTTCTGTATTTCCTTGAAAACACATAAACAATAAAAATACGCGTGAATAACACTTTTCATCTGGTAAAAAGATGTAACCCTAAGGAAGCCACTCCGGATCTTTAACTCCTTTGTCAGAGTCACAAATTTTTATGCATATTTTAACCAGATCTCAAAAAATTTCACATTTACTCTTCGAATTTTTCAAATTTGAAAATGACCCCATTGAATAACGATGCTAACCTTGCATACCCATATCATTTGGGGCTCGGGGTGGAAGCCTAAAATAAAATCTGAGGAGACAAATGCCCAACAAATAGTTTGAAGCAGTGATTGCTCAATTTCTCTATTTCTCTGCGGTGAAAAAAGGGGTATTATTGCACATATTCTCACTTTCTCTGTCTCCTATTCATTATTTCATGTATAGGTTCCAGAATTTGTCTCAACACCCACGAAATACATGTAATGAAATCCCTGTTTAACTTATCATCCTCATGGAAGAATGCAAACTATGATGACCCATGTGCATGGGATGGTGTGAATTGCACTGAAAATAATGGGAGCAGTGTGGTTGAGCTTCATTTGTCCAGTATTGGGTTGAAGGGCAATACGTGGCAGACTTTATGTAAACTTCAAGCTCTTCAAATCCTTGATGTTTCTAGAAATTCCCTGTCAACCCCATTCGATGATGATATCAAGGCTTACACCATCTTGATTACCCTTAAATTAGGCTGTAATTTAATGTCAGGCTCCCTTCCTTCGCTTGCACCTATGCACAAAATTTAGTCTTTGGATGTCTCTCACAACAGATTGAAAGGGAAGTTTGGCCCACAAATTCAGAATGTCACTGAGGTTGACATACAATCAATTCCTTAGCCAGTCCCTTCATTGTTGGGAGGTCTGGGGATGTTAGAGGAATTGGTTCTCTCTCATAATGCTTTTGTGGGTGAATTTCCCGAGAACTTGTGGAGTGCACCAATTTGGGTTTTCTAGATCTCAGCTTCAATGAGATGAATGGAAAAATCCCTGACATTATTGTGAACCTTAAAAATTTAAGAACCCTGGTTCTGTCATCCAATAACTTCTCTGGAATGATTCATTGCGTTTTCTCTGCAATTTGAACCACTTTGCATCGAATAAGAATCAACTTACTGGAAACATACATGTTCAGTTAGCTTACCTCACAGGATTGTAGTTTCTCGATCTGAGATACAATTGGTTTAATGGAAGCATTCCTCCATAATTTTTTTCTTTGAGCACCTTGCGGACTCTAGACCTTACACATAATTCTCTTTCCGGACAAATTCCTCAGGATTTCTCGAGGAAGTTGTTTAGCCTGTGAATAGGAAACAATCCTCTTAGTGGAAGCATCCCTTTTACAATTCGGAGTGTGCCTGGATTGACATACTTAGAAATGAATGACAACTTACTAGATGGTCAGATTCCACACTAGATAGCAGGCTGTACCAATCTTAAACTACTTGATTTTGGCCATAACGATTTGACAGGCTCATTATCCTATCAGCTAGTTTCACTCCCACAATTGCAAGGGTTGAAGTTGCCAAATAATAATTTTAATGGAAGCATTCCATATTTACAATCAACTAATTTGTTATATATCGATTTAAGTGGTGATCTTCTATTTGGGCCCATAACCTGAAAAAATTTCAAGCTTCCATGGCTGGAAAATTTACGTCTCCAGAACAACTTTCTAACAGGAACAATTCCAATGAATGTTAAAGACTGTTGGTACTTGTTAGAGCTCCAGTTGGGTGGAAACGATCTAACTGGGACAATTCCATTGGAAATTGGCTTCATCAGAAAGTTGCAAATTCAATTCAATCTCAGCTGCAATTCTCTAGAAGGGGAAATTCTGAATACTCTTTCCAATTTGTACCTGCTAGAAATTTTGGATCTTTCCAACAATAACTTGACACGAAAAGTTTTGGGTTCTTTTAAAACTATGATTAGTCTTACACTTTTGAACCTGTCAAACAATAAATTAACATGCATCCTTCCAAATTTCAGAAAAAGGTTTCGTAGTCATGATACAGGAAACCCTGGTCTCTGTACTGGGCATGTTTTCCTCCTACTGCTACCACTAAAAAGAAAAGAGTCTCGGTTAATTTGTTGATTGGAGTTGCTATTACAAGTACTATTTTTGTCATTGAGGAAATTGCATTGTTTATTGTGGCATGCAAATACTTTCATCCGACTGAGTATCAATTGCCAGAAGTGCAGCTAGTCTGTCAGATCGAAGGCCAGTTTATTCACCCAAATAGTACCCACAAGATAAAGATTGACTTTGACAAGGGTGTTGAAGCCACTCTAAATCTCTTTCTAAAGAACAAGTTTAGTACCTATTACAAATATGTCATGCCTTCTGGCATTAGTTATTATGTGAAGAAGCTCAATTGGACTGACAACCGTTTTAAATCAGGAAACTACCGAAAACTACGGTACATAACTGGAGAAGCAGGGGAGGTTAAGGAATCCCAACGTCCTGACACCCTTGGAACATGTTCTAAACACAGATGATATTTTCCTTTTCTATGAATATATTCATAAATGCAGCCTCTTAGACTTCCTTCACACCAGTAATGTTTGCATATTGGATTGGGCATCACGTTGCAACATCGCTATAGGTGTAGCGCAAGGTTTGGCTATTCTACATGGCTTCCAACAGCCAATCATCCATCTTGATCTCATTGCCAAAAACATTCTTCTCAATTCTTTAAGAGAGCCACAAATAGGTGATAATATGATATTGAGCTTTGCAAGATTATGGATCCTTCCAAGAGTACAGGGAGTATTTTTGCAATTGTTGGCTTAGTTGGATACGTCACTCCATGTATACTCCAACTACTCACTTATGCCAAAATAGTAGATGTTACACAGCATAGTATTTTAAAGTTAAGTTTTGGATATATAAGAGACACCGTGATACAATGTTCTTTCCAATCATAGCTCATTATGATTTAGGGCTTCTCGAATAAATAGGATTTACAACTGTCAGATTAGGGGAAGTCTACAGGATGGATCAGAATGCATGATACAAAAGTTATTTCTTTCGTGAATTATGTTCTCAAGATGAAGATTAGGTCTTAGAAAGTTCAATGTTTGCATAATTCATAACATATACTTGTTTGGTGATAGAAGCAGTTAAGGAGATGAGCCACAGCTATAAATTGCTTTTGGATTTTTGAAATTCTCCATATTTTCTTCCCCTGCTATAAATTGCTACATAAAAGTTGTTTTAGTCGAAGTGTAGATTACAAGAGGATATTCCAATGAACACACTAGTGACACAAGATTTGGTAGACTTGGGGAGTCTACTCGACACAAGTCTAAAACAAATCGAGTATTTTCATTTTTGGCCAAACATTGTCAAATCTGGTAAAATTCACAAATTTTCCAAGACAGTGAGTTCGACCGAGTATGGATGAGTTACTTGTTGAGTTTGAAAGAATTTCACATTGCGGGCCGGTCTTGACAGAGTTTGACAGACATTTGCCAATCTTAAGTAATTTTTAGTTTTTTTAATTTGCAAAGATCATACCGAGTTTCTCCACGTCCAAGTCATACTCTTGCTGTTCGGTTTTGGTGAGTTGTTCCCAGGCCCAAGTCATATGACTATTTTGTTAAGGAATTTATAATTCTTTTAAATTCCTTACCTCCATTTTTTCCTTCCTTTGCTCATTCTTATTTTCTTATAATACCTGTTGTGTACTAAATTTTATGAGTTCATTTAAGATTTCCTTCTTCTGAGATCTATGTTACCTTACAGTTTGAAATGCCATACTTTGTTGTGCATGGAAGATGTGTAATTTTAACATATTTTGCAATGGCGGTAGTAATACATTCACCAAAGCTGCTTTCGATTCTGACTTTCTCTTTACTTTCAGTCTGTACAATTAGGAGATGATTATCCTATAATGTATGGTAATAATTTTGGTGCTTATTGAATATGTTTCTACAGAATATGCATACACTATGAGAGTGAATATGCATACACTATGAGAGTGACTGCTGCTAGTGATGTCTATAGCTTTGGGGTCATTTTGCTAGAGTTACTGATTGGAAGGACTCCCATCACCAATGAAATGGATCTTGCAAAGTGGTTTCAGTTGACACTCTCGGGGGAGGTGACATGGAGACAAATTCTTGACTTAAGAATCAGAAACTTTCCCTTCAAAACACAGAATGAGATGATCTCAATGCTGAAAGTAGCTCTCAATTGCATTAGCTCATCCCCGGACTTACCCAAAATGAAAACTATAGTGGGAATGCTCCAAATGGCCAGGCAAGTTGCATGAATGAGGTTTTACTTCATTTTCAGTTTATGAATGGGATTTTACTGCCTTACAATTTATGAGTGGGAACAACATACAGTGTTTTATCTTTCTAAGGAGACGTCTAATATTACCTATATGATCAGGGTTAACATGTATTCACGCATAAAATTATTAGGTGGTTAGAATGTTGATTTTTTACTTAGTCTTTCCATTGAGAATGCGCAGTTTGGCACTTAATCACAGTAAAGTGCTTATGCTAGACGATCGTAGTTCATATCATGAAACTAATGTAATTCCAATCAAGAATATATAAATCTAAATGTTTGTGATTTAAATAGAAGGAAAATTGTTGTCTTCATTGACATTTAAGCCAAAAAATATTAAAAATAAGCCAGTCTACTGAATGCTTATGGTTCCAGGTTTTCAAACATGATCATCTCTTGTGACCACATCATGTGATATACACACAAAGGTAACGCTATACTCACACACAAGAGAACACTCAATCAAGAATGCAAGTATGATAAGATAGGAGGTTGCAGTAATGTACACTCATTTGTATTACTATATATAGGAGTATAAATTGTGGGAGTGATCAAAATCAAAGAAGTCTCCAATAAATGCAATAAAGAAAGTTTATAAGAGAATACATGTACAAGGATACTGAAGAAGATGGAATGGAACTTTTAGAAAGATACATAAAGATATGCAATACAATAAAATATAATATATAATAGTTCATGGGGTCTTGTATCATTATTTCCTTTGTGTAAAGAAAATTTTCCCCAAATTCTCTTGTAAATGTGGGAAGTGTTGATCAAATGCACATCGACTTTACTTGAGTTGGTAATAAACCTTGTGACCAACTCTATATGTGGTGGTGGATATATTCCAAGTGGTGTGTGTGGACAACAAGCTTGAGTATCTTCATCCCATGAAGATTGAACATCTTGGATGGTGTCTTTATGAATATGTGTTGACTAAGAGTGAATAAGGCTCGAGATGCTTAGCCTTGATTAGTCATGTGTGTTGACTAAGAATGGATAAGACTAGAGGTCACATTGCATACTCTATGAGGGAGTGATCTGTGATAGAGTGATCTATTATATATGTTGGTAATAACTCCCGATTCAATTCTATTCATGGCCAAAAACATTAATTTATACATTACAATGAGACGGTTGAGAACCAGCCTTTTCACCTTCCCATGCAACT
>LPNX010230520.1:114889-190017 GCA_001517045.1 Pseudotsuga menziesii
TCTGATGTGTGCCTAGTCTTTCCACAACGCTTGCACTTTGATATTTTTCTGGAGTTGTTTCTGCCCCCTCTGTCTCTCTTGCTGCAATCTCCCTTGGAAGGGTCTTTGAACCGATTCTTTGTTTTCTAAACAAAGTCAAGGGATTCTTCGACAGGCTCGCTTGATTTCTTGATCTTTCTAGACCATTTTGGATATGTTTCCTTGCCAGTGAGGACATCACCAACAATAGATGCTATAGATTGCATTTTTACAACTGTTAATGTAATGAACTTAATATGACAAAGATAATGAGATAATAGAGAAAAACAAAAACCTTGCAGGTCTATAGTCTCTGCCAAGGTGAATACAATGCAAGTTTATAGCATACACAGCCAGTCTTAAAGTGGATGTTTGCAGCAATATTTAGATTCGGCCTCCATGCACTTCACAAGCAGTCTTGAGGGAGAGCACCAGCTCGATTACAATATTTAGGTGGATATGAGCAGCTTCAGGAAAATGGAAGTAATTTACAACAAACACCAACAATATTCTGTTGTATCTATCACTCTTCAATGCAAAAAATTAGGGCAAAAATTAGGTTTTTTGTATTTTAATGAACAAAAACGTTTTACCTCCACGCTCATAGCTCAAATCGTAGCATAGTGAATGTCTTCAATGCTCACAGTATATCAGCACTATATGTCAGTCAGTATATCAGCATATATCAGTCACAAAGAATACAATGGCGTAGTTATTGCAAAAAAATAGCAGAGATATATCAACTCATTATCTCCATGTGTATTCCCAAAACGCATTCTCCAACGCAATAAATATGATCATTCTGAGTATCCTTCAATGCAGAATGAGTATCAATTTTTCAGCATCAACAATCTTACTCTCAACACCACGCAATTGTCTTCAATCTCCACGCACTGAATTTTTCACAAGAGTGCCTTCACGTAGGACATTTAGTCTTCAGCAATCACAGGTCGCAGCTTAGCACATTCAGCTCCACGCAGCACATTCAGTCTTCAGTATATATAGCTTGAGCTCATACATAGCATATATTATTGGAATATAAATCCAAAACTCACGCAACATATATAATTTCAATATATACTCAGCTTCAAAACTCAATGATATTCCAAAAAAATTAGGGTTTATGCACTGGCAACAATAGTCACGTTCCACAACCTTCTCCAGGCAGATTACCGAGACAGAGTACTGGAACTCAAGAATAGGTTTCTTGACTTCAAAGCCCGCCACATCCACATCGCAGGTCTCCAACGCAGCCAGCAGTCTTCATTCTGATACCACTGCAATCTTCAAATTATACCACTACAGTCTTCAAATTATATTACTCTTCAACGCAGTCTGTTCACGTCGCAACTCAGAGGAAGAGAAGCCACATCAGTCCAAATGTTATTGTGAACATCATACTTCATGATATCTCAGTTTAGGAATACATACAAATCGCCACAACAAGCAGCGATCACACTACCACGTTCCATCGAACATTCCCTGAAACTCCACATATCTTCGCAGGTACATTTTGCAAAAGCATAAAGGAAACAATGGTTCAATACGTGCAGCAATGCACAATCTTAGCTTAGCCTTATCAATGGAGATATCACAATATAACTCAACGATTGGTATCCTCCAAGATACCGCGAAGGAGATGCAGAGATTGATAGGTCACGAACACAAAAAGGATTAGAACTCACGCGAATTAGGGTTTTTATTTCCACCACTCTATTTCAGCGTTCAGTCCTCTCACTATATCGTAGCCTTGCATCAAGATACAAATAAATAGTAAGTGGCATATAGGAAAGAGTGTAGATGAGAGGTCGCGGCAATATCCTCTCAGCTTCAGTTGGAGGAGTCACGCAGCTTTAATGGAGGAGTATAATGAGTCAACAGCTTAAAAACTCCAACAAATTACAGTAGGTATCCAATGATTTCTCTTTATTGGATAGGGAAAAAGAGGATGAAAATACAAGTCATAAAAACTTATGGAAAAGAACGCAAAATAAATTTCTGGTAAAACTGAGCTCGCAGCAACTTGGTGATGGCGCACTGATATTCTTTACAGTCACAGAAAAATAGGTTTTCTGTATTCCTTTACAAAAAATGCAATAGTGCAGCAAAGGGAGCGGATTATCACATCACGCAGTGGATGGATTGGATGGGGCTGGGTGGAGAGCGTTAGAGCAGCCAGCGCATGCACCAATGCATGCAATCTGCAGACTGAGGAAAGAGAATGGGCAAATGAATGAGCAGACTGGAAACAGGCAGGAGTTATGGCAATGTTTGCTCTGATACCACTTGTTGGTAATAACTCCCGATTCAATTCTATTCATGGCCAAAAACATTAATTTATACATTACAATGAAGCGGTTGAGAACCAGCCTTTTCACCTTCCCATGCAACTGTTCAAATTCCTATTTATTTATTTATTTACAATAATCCTGATGGATTATATTCTAACAATATGTTAGAGTGAGTTGATTGTTTTATTTGATAGGGGATTTAGTCCCTTGTGGAATATAAAAAGACTAATCTAATGTTGAATTCCGCATAGGCTCTAAGAAGTGTTTGGGACTTCTTAGAGTGGGGTCAAATCAACATTAAAACTCTACATGTGAATAGATGTGCGTGTGAGGATATTATCATCTACAAGGATAACGTTTATATGATGAAGAAACAACCAAGAAGTCAAGTCAACTATTGAAGAAGTCTCAAATAGCTTTAAAAAAGCCTCAAGAAAGATGGAGGACTAGAACTGAAAGTCAGACCTAAAGATAAAATGAAACTTTTGAAGTGAAAAATATAAGTCAGCATCATCAAGTGTACAAGTCGTCCCTATAGTGGAATTAAAGGTCAACTAAAGAATGTAAATAAAGTGCTCCAATATTTCATTTTTTCACTCATAATCCAACATCATCTCTGTTAAATTGGTGCACACTTTTCAAGGATGGATACTGAAGATCAAAAGGAGAAATTTTTGGGGTTCCTTATTGTTTCGAGAAGTTTTCCACTGTTGTCTAGGGTTTCTTGTGAAGAAGGGCACACCTTTCCATGTGCTAGGGTTTCTCTTTATTAATGGTATTGTACTTGAATTGGACTAATTTCTTCTAAGAAAAATTGGCTAAGTTTTCTCCCTTATTGGCTTTCCCAAGGTAAAATTATTGTGTCTATTGTGCAGGGTTTTGTTTCTATGATCTTTTGTTTCCGATGCAATGTAAGTTGAAATTTTTAGTGTGTAATTATTCAATGAAAAATTGTGGGATGAAATTAATGCTTGAAATCATTGTGAAATAATTGTCAAGGTTTGGAAATAGATTAAAAAAATACTCTCTACAACTATCCCTATCAACCAACATTCTCCCCTCTCATCTTTCACAAATCTAAAAATGGGATACCCTTCTCTACATGCAATCCCTTGGGCTACCCAATTCCCTTCTAGTGCTCCAGCACATGCTATGAAAGGAATCTCATTGTTGGGACTACAACAAATTTCATATATATATCAAATTCCTTTCACAATATCACCATCAAAATTGGCAGCAATCCCCTAGCAATGGCATAATCCTACCATGAAAGTACAATCCCTTGTTTCTAGAAATTAATGTCCTAATACCACCATGTCTACCATTCATACCAACCAAAGGGAATGATTCTCTCCTCTCAAATTCTAAACATTATATTTTCATGTTGGAAACCTTCATGTGGCCCTCATAAAAATCAACATAAATAAAAACTAGCAGGAACATTTGGATCCGTGCAAAGGAGGCGGTGAGATCCAAGCATTCTACTGATTTATCTTAGTTGGGTTGATTTTTTTTTTTGAAAAAGGGTTAGTAATTGGGGTATGACTATAATTAGAGTGATGCAGCAGAAACATGGTGAAACTTTGGTATTTAGCTTGGAATTGAGGATGTCAAATCTAGACAAAAAACAATATATACTGAGGATTGAAGTCACTAGTTGGATTCATAGAAGGTTGGAGTTGGGTTATTGCTTGAGGACAAGAAATTTTGGGAGGGGAGGACTGTACGATCCCCATTTTCTTGATAACACCATGGAGAAACCCCTATCCCATGAGAACCCCATGGTTCCTAGTGGAGGACTAGATTAATTAAAAAGGGGGTTACTTTTGATAGATAATAAATATCATTGTATGCAACTTTTAGACTTAGGATGAAATTTTCATGTCTTAATTATTTTATATTATGAATATATTAATTTTTGGACCTAGTGGATGTTCTAGGTGTCCAAGGGTGGGAGCGTGATGCCCTGTGGACCCAATGGGTTGTCACATAATTGGAAAAGAGGGAAAAATTAAGAAATATCCAGAAAAGAAAAAAAGATAGAAAGGATGACAAAAGAAGCCAACCATAAAAGCATGCACACAACAAGAAAGTGAGAAAAGGTTGTCAGCATGAAAAGCAGGAAAGTATCGGAAGTCAGGAGGTAGCAATTTCCAAAAAGGAGAAAGGAAATTCATCCCAAAAATTAGGAGGGGAAAGTTTCCAAAAGTGAGAAAAAGAAAGTCAGTCTAAAAGAAGGAAAGAGCAGTTTCCAAATGAAGAAAAATGGCATGTGAGTGGAAAAGCAGGAGAGTCCCAATTTCACTCATGAGGGCGCATTGGTTAAGTCAAGTGGGACACATGAAGAGTGAATTTGACCTAGAATCCATGTTTCCTACAAAATAATGATAACACATCACTATCACATCTTTTGGCATTTCGAAATTGTGTGTGAGTGAACCTTGAGCCTCTCTAGTGCTTGGGGATGTGCCCAATCCAACTTTGGGTGATGTGCCCCTTAGAAAATGTATTCCATCCATGTTCAAAACTCCAGTGCAGCCATTAATGGAGTTTTATTGCAAGTTTTTAAGATCATTCTAGCTAATTTCAAGACCCCTCATCAGTGGTTAAGAAGCTCTTATTCATATCTCAATGAATCTATTGTTTCCTCTCTTCTTTATTTTAATTATGAGCTTTATATGGCCATAATGGAGTCACTATAAATGGAATGCCAACCTGTAATTAATATATCTGATCTATTAATGTCTTTATAAAATCTTCATATCAGGTCTAGAAAAGTACCACTGCTCTTGTAAAGAGCTAAGAAGCTTAACATTCCAATCTCTACGATTTCTAATCTTTTAAGCTAATATGTTATTTAAATGCTAGAGGAGGCTATCTGTGAGTTTCTTGCGAGACTCGTTTATAAACTCTTGTCATGTATTTGATATCATAAGGAAGCTCTGTAATTTTTATTACAGTTTGAAGCATTCTAATGGATTTCTAAATGAGACAATTCAACCTAGTCTAGATTTCAATGCAAATTTGACTAGTTTTATTGTTTTATGTTCTAGTTGGTATTAACTCAACCATTTTACTTAATTCTTGTTCTAAGAGTCTATTGAAATGTTTATAATGATGTTTCATTACTAAAACCAAGAATTGTTTCCCTTCCTTAGGTGTTTGGGAAGCCCATAAATGATCCCTTATTAGTAGTCTTAATACTATTTTGGCGAATATGAACTTATTATCCCCCAAATTCACTTCTAGATATGTATAAACCTATTATTTAATGATATAATATTCGATTACATAGATATGAATCTTGCTTAAGTTTAATCCCTTCATCATTGGTCATTGGGAACTAAAGAGTAAGGGTTTAGTTTGCATATGTTGGGACTCTCGGGAGCCTGGAAGTATGGAAGTAGGCTTCATTCTGGATGATGTTCAAAACCTAAATGGACCCAACACATTGTGCATAAGAACCTAAACTTCGTGATATACTCCCTTCCTTGGTTGGACCTCCTCACTTAATCTTTGATCCAATATTCAGTTCATATTCCTTGCCCAATTGTTACTTGGAATTGTTATTGAAAAAGGAGTTCATGAACAATATGATTTGATTGAATTATTTTAGTATTTGCAGACCTGTAATTGACCTTGCAAAGTCATCCCTTGAGCCTTATGTTAACAAGAGAAGCTTCCATTGTACAACCAAGTCATTTCAATGAATTATATGCTCAGTTTTGCGCATAGTTTTATTCTTTTGGTGAATTGGTCATTAAGATTCTATCTGTTGAGTTAGTGTGCCTAAATCATCCTTAGTTTCATTACAGTGGTATCATAGCCCTGGGCCTCTACTCTTGTGGAAAGTAAGATCTCAATTAGAAAGAAAATTGTTTCCATCTCCTACTATGATGATGATTCCTATGAGTTTTATGGTCATTGTGAACTATATGAAGGAGATTACAATTTCATACATGAAGAACCAACATGCAATACTTCTTCACATTTCATATACAAGCAGAGAGAAAGTTATGGGGACTTGGTGGCCCAAATTTTTAACAATTTCAAAGAGGACATGAGTAGGAATATGGGGGACATGGAAGGAGTGGTGGGCCTTGCAGTCCCCCCTTACAAGCGTGATCATGGAAACGACACTCTTCAGTCATCGTCGTAATGGATGGTTGTGAGATTCGACTTTGAGCCAGGGAACTTGTGTTAAAAATCCATACTATTTTTTGGGTTTATTAGAGGTTTTTTTGTGGAAGATAATATATATAGATATGTTCAACGAAGGGAATGCAATGTTTCTAGAAATGGGAAGCAACCCAAGACTTGTTGTGTGGTAGTTTCTCAAAACTAACATGGGTCTCCTTCAAGGATAACCATATTTTGTACTCTATTGTAAAGTTTATCTATTCAAGTAATAGAAGGCTTTAGAATATTACTCACAAAAGAAAATAATGAGAAGAAAAAATAGTCTTCTTTGTTGAATTGAAATATGTCGAATTATTCTATATGAGAGGATGATACCCTGGCTTTGTTGGCCCATGAATACATGTAATGATTTTGGCTCATTTAATTAACAAAATGAATAACAAAGAAAATATTATTTTGATATTAAAAAAATAAAATAGGTCATTATTCATGTATTTATTAAAAAATTATTTATTTAATATTTTTTTCTCAAAATACTATTATAAAAATAAATTTAATATATATTATAATAATTTGAAAAATAAATAATATGAATATTGCCTTATTGAATCTTTTGAACAAGAAATAAGAAATACTTAACTAAATAAGTCTAATCAATAATACACTTTTCATACTAAATTAGAGTTATATATATATATATATATATATATTTAAAAATTGATTTATAATGCAAATTTCAAGTTAGTAGTAAGGTAGGGTTTTCATAAATTTTAGATTTAAAGTTTTATTATTTTTAGTTTTAAAAGTGTATATAAAAATAATCAATCTCAGTATATAAGTGTTATGATTAGCCATTTTTTAATCAAGTTATGTGGAATTATTTTTTTGGAAGAAAGATTAGCGTATCTTTAAAAATTCATTGAAAAATAAATAAAATCTAGGTTCCATTTGGGAGCTATCATTCAAGTGTGGAATTACAAAAATAAAACCATTCTTTTGTGTTTCTTAGTTGATTTTAGAAAAACATTTTAGTTACTCTCTAAAGCTAACCTTTAGAGTATATTAGAAGAGTTAAAAGTTTTTTCAAGTTGAAAGCTATTGTGATAAGGTTGTCTAAGAATGTTATTACCAAGTTTTAAGGGACTAACTTAGTGCATGAGACCCCCTTGTTTGTGGGACAAGGGACCCCATTCCGGGATGTAAATGCTAAAGTCTACAGAGGTGTACATACCCTACCCCCTCCAGATTCGAACCTATGACCTCCTAGGAATATGTTCTTATTGTACCATTTTGGAATATGCATCAACAAGTTAGGGGCACTTTTTGGAAGAGGTAGGTTATGTCAACACAACTCTAGATAGTATAGTCATCATCCTTCTTCTTTAAGATGATATTGTTCTTATGGCCATGATTTTTGCTCTAATGCATATATGGTTGTTAACACTATCAAAACAAAGGTTATGATAATCAAATACAAAAATATCACTTATGCTAATTTCATATAAGACAACAACATCTTGGAGGAAGTGACTTCATACAAGTACATCATTATTGATCTTAATCACAAGCTTAAGTGAAGCTATAGCACATAGAAAAGATAAGTCAGGGTAGAAAGCTTATTTTGAAGTTGAAATGGCGGGTAGAAAGCTTATTATGAAGTTGAAAATAATTGTCTTTGGAATAAGAAGAATTCTTCTTTAGACTCTTGTTACTCATGATATCTTTTATGGTTGTGAAGATTAAGCAATAAGGCATTTCTAGAGAATTGTGGAGAATAATAAAACAAATTCAATTTTTTTTTATAACTTATAATCTCAAAATAAATAAAAATACATCATATCTTATCCTCCTCATAGAAGACATTCTCTCTCTTCCCCATTAAGAACATCGTTATAACTAAGTATTTATACATGAGAAAAAAAACAAATTTAAAATTAAAACCATTAATATTACCCTATTCAAATCAAATATAATTCTTAATTAACGTATTAACTAAACTCATTAACAAGGAGTATCAAATTAAAATTAATGTACACACTTAGTTTTTAGGGAGTGGTTAGAGAAAGAAACAGAAAACTAATGGGTATGGCATGAAGGACTCCAATATGCTCATAAAAAAAATAGCGAGTAAATAGAGAAAAAACACATAACAGATGGGGATGACATGGAGAGGATTAGGGAGCAAATAGAGAAAACGACAGATAATAAATGGGGATGGCATGGAGAGGATACCAAATTAATGGATTGTGCTCATAAATAGGGAGTAGATAGAGAAAAAAATAGATCTTAGCCAAAAACAAGCCGACTAAACTTGAGTTTAGGGCTCAGTTGATATTAAAATTTAATTTTCACTTTTCACGCCGACCTCTTTTTCTTTTTCACTTATCGGGTAAAACTTGTCTATCTCCCGACTAGACAAGTTTATAAACTTTGGTCAGTCTTTCCACTTGACTAAATTTACTTCGACTTTCTTGTCGGTTCCACCGACCGGTTTTTACCTCGACCACTTGTCACTTCTAAGTCGGTTAACTTCTTCGACTTCTAAGTCGTCTCACCTCTTCGACCACTTAATTCAGCTGACCTCAGTTGACTGACTCAACCGACCTTGTCGGTTCACTTTGGTCGAAATCTACATAGTATTTTTCTTAGTCTAAAGACTTAAGAAATTACAAATGCTTTTCACCGGTGAGTAAGAAAGAGTAAAATGGACACATTAAAAAATCCAAATAACTTATAAAAACATATGCCCAAATATGTAGGAAGACTTGAGTCAACTAATGTGCCATAAAACCTGGAACTTTCACGTGGTGAGAATTTTATGGGTTCTTTGATCTTTCACTTAACAGTAATTGTAAAAGACATTTACCCAAGTAAATATGGAAATATGTGTGACCAAATAATCATGCATTCAATCATAAACTATTTCATATATTTAACTATGCGAAAATAACAAAGTATTACAAACTTGTCGATCCATACTTGTCGGTCTAAACTTTATCCTTTTACAGAGCTTTGGCTCTTCAACTGAATCACATACACAAAAGATTGAGCTTCAAATTCTCTTTTCTCACCCAGAGTTCTCTCTACTGTCTAATGTCTGTTAACTCTCTGTCTCTGATTTACAATTTGCTTCTTCTATTTATAGGCAACCTGAAGGTTGCTTCTACATGGATCGACTGACTCACCATTAAAGACTGTAATAACTATCTACCTAACAACTTAGCTTCAGAAATAAATTCCACTGATTTACATTGCCAAATTGTGGACTCTTCCCTCTTGTCAGATTGATCGACAAGATCTTGACTAGTACAGACTCTGACAGATTCGGCTGAGAGTCAGGTATAGATCTGCAAGTAATTACATTTTCCAACACTCCCCCTTAATTATGAGTGGATGGAGATTTTTAAAACAAAATTTACAAAATGTTTTAGAGCTTAAACATGCTCTGTTTATGACAGAGTTTATTGTGGAGAACTTGTCATTCGAAGATAACTACACAGATACTGGAATGTGTCCTTTGCCAATGGCTTTGTGAAGATGTTGGCAAGTTGGTCTTCAGACCTGCAAAATTCCAAACAGATTTCCTTTTCGTTCACCAACTCTCTTATAAAATGAAACCTTGTGTCAATGTGCTTGGTTCTCTTGTGAAACACGTGATTCTTTGATAATGCTATGGCTGAATTGTTGTCGCAGAATATTTTTTTAGGTTCTTGATGGTTCTATGACAAGTCTTTTAAGACTCTTCTCATCCAGACACCTTGACATGTAGCACTTGTCACTGCAACATACTCTGCTTTAGCTGAAGACACAATTACAATAGGTTGTTTCTTTGAAGCCCATGAAACAACACCTATACCGAAATGAAATGTGTACCCAGATGTGATTTTCCTGTCATCTATGTTGCCTCCATTGTTACTGTCAGTATAGCCAATGAGTTTAAAATTTTCTGAGGTTGAATACATAATACCAAGGTCTTTTGTGCCACTTACATACCTCATAATTCTTTTATCTGCTTGCCAATGTGAGTCTTTTGGTGACTCCATCAACCTTGAGATCAGACTTACTCCATGGATGATGTTTGGTCTTGTCGTTGTCAAATACATAAGGCTGCCAACAAGCCTTTTGAACAGTGTAGGATCGATAGTGGATCCTTCATCATCCTTGCTCAATTTTAAACCTGTTATCACTGGTGTTGGGGCTGTCTTGTAGTGACATGTTAAATATTTTTAAAACTTCACTTGCATACGTAGACTATGATATAAAGATACCACTTTCAGAGTGTTGAACTTCAATGCCCAGAAAAAAAATTCATAAGCCCCAGATCATTCATTTCAAATTCACTTTCCATGACTATTTTAAAATTTGCTATGCCATAATCACCAGTAAATATTAAATCATCTACATACATGCATACAATTAACATCTTACCTTGCTCATCGACTTTGGTGTACAAAGTCGGTTCACTTTCACTTCTGTGAAATCCATTTTCAGTGAGATAGGAATCAATCTGACTGTACCAAGCTCTAGGAGTTTGCTTCAAACCATAGAGTGCCTTTTTCAGCCTGTACACTTTATGCTCTTGCCCTAGAAATTCATACCCTTTTGGTTGTTCTACATATACTTCCTCTTCTAGATAGCCATTTAAGAATGCTGACTTGAAATCCATTTGATAAACATGCCATTTGTTTTGTGTAGCAATGGCCAAAACTGTTTTGACAGTATCCATGCGTGTAACAGGTGCAAACGTTTCATTGAAGTCGATGTCGGGTTACTGTGTCAACCCTCTTGCTACCATCCTTGCTTTGTGCTTTTGCACATTTCCATCAGCATCTTGATTTGTCTTATAAATCCATTTGATGTTGATTACATCTTTGTCTTTTGGTACATCAACCAGTTCCCATGTCTGGTTCTTCTCAATGCATTCTATTTCTTCATCCATGGCTTGTGCCCATACTTCTTCTTTAATAGCTTCTTCAAATGTTAGTGGATCATATATAGGGGGAAATAATGCAAAGAGAGAGAATGAATTAGGTGTACCAGCTTCATATATGTCTCGCAAACTTCTTGTCTTCACCGGTTCTGTCGATGTCAACCTAGACGAAATGCTTGATGGAATATGTTGTCCTCTTGGTGTACTTGTTGGTGTAGCTTGAGCTGCTACTTGTGTCAATGGTCCTTGTGATGAACCATGTCATGGTGTCATGGGAGTCGATGGTGCTACGACCGATTGACTTACATGTGGTGTTTGAACCACTTCATCTTCCATATCATCATTGTCGACATTTAACACAGTCTTGACATTTATGTCAACGGTTCCATCCCATGATTCATTCTCGACAAATTGAACATCTCGACTGATTATCACTTTCCTTGTGATGGGATCATACAACTTGTATGCTTTTGTGTCTTCAGAATAGCCGACAAAAATACATTTTTGTCCCTTCTTGTCTAGCTTCCTTCTCAGCTCATCTAGAACATGAGCATATGCAACACAACCAAAAAATTTTAAATGTGAAACACTATGATTCATACCTATCCATGCTTCTTGGGGAACTTTTTTCTTCACACTCTTTGTCGGACATCGGTTCATAATGTATATGAAAGTTGCGGCTGCTTCACCCCAATACTCATTTGGTAAATGCTTGGCTACCAACATGTTGCGTGCCATCTCCATGATGGTTCTATTCTTTCTTTCGGCAATACCATTCTGCTGAGGTGTATACCGTGCAGTGAATTGTTTATGTATGCCATGGGTCTTGCAAAAATTCAGAAATTCATTTGAAACATATTCACCTCCTCTATTGATCCTTAAGATCTTGATGCAGTGACCACTCTGGTTCTCCATGAGTGCCTTGAACTGCCGAAAATAACCAAATGCATCAGATTTATGTTTCAGGAAATATACCCATGTCTTTCTTGAGTAGTCATCAATAAAAGTTAGAAAATACTTGCAGCCACCAATGGATGATGTCTACATTGGACCACAAATGTTAGAGTGCACAATTTCAAGTGGTGTGCATGCTCTATAGGACTTTCTGACTAGAAAAGTCTCTCTGTGCTGCTTGCCAAAAATGCATCCTTCACAAACCTTCTCTGGTTTGTCAATCAATGGTAATCCTTTTACCATATTCTTTGTGTGCAGTAACTTTAGCCCACCAAAATTCAGATGTCCAAATCTGAAATGCCACAACCAGGATTCATCCTGAACTTCTATCTAAAATGCAACTTGCAAATTAGCACTACAATTTTCTCTCTTGTCGAGGAGCTCAACTGTTTCTTCACTTTCTGCCTTGAATGCAGCTCCTGTCTTTGTCTTCCCTTTTATGTCGGGAACTATCCTCAATGGAAACAAGTGGTTTCTTGTCATTGGCACTTTTGCTATCAGCTGGTCGCTTGGACGCTTGTCTTTGATCACACAATGATCATCTTCCATGTAGAATCTACAGCCTTTTTGTAACAACTGTCCAATGCTTAAAAAATTATGTTTCAGACCTTCGACATGATAGATATCAGGGACATACTTACTCTCCCCCTGTTTGGTTAGAATATCAACAGTGCCTTTTCCTAAGACAGCAACTTGGACATTGTTTCCAAGTGTAACATCAGTTTTAACTGAATTTTCTAGACTAGAAAACATATTTAAATTACCAGTCATATGGTTGCTACATCCTGAATCTAAGTACCATATGTCATGTGGAATTTCTTGAACAACATTGCATTCAAGTGGAGATGTCGATGCCATTAACATTGCACTTATAGAAGTGTTGGTGCTGGTTGACTGATTTGGGCTTTGCCTTCCTTGGTCATATTGCTTCTTCCTGCATTCATATGCATAATGACCAAACTTCTTATAGTAATGACATTGAATTTTTTATTTATCAAGCCTCTAGCCACTTGGTTGACTTGGGTTCTGATTATCTCCTCTACAACCGACATTTGCAGGACTTTTGCCTCGTCCTCCTCTTGAAGAACTTCTTCCTCTGCCTCTGAAGTTGTTTCTCCCCCTGCCTCTACCATGGCTTATGGATGAATGTGTTGCGAATGCACCTTCCAATGATGTCTGTGTTTTGCTGAGTCTTTGTTCATGATTGATGAGTGAAGCTTGCAACTCATCAATGGTAAATGTCGTCATGTCTATGTGTTCCTCTAAGGTCACAACCAAGTTTTCAAATCTTGGTGGAAGACTTCTGAGAATTTTTTCAACAACCCTTTGGTATGTTATGGCTTCTCCATGAGATTTCAGTTGGTTTATCAACCCAACAACTCTGGTGTAGAATGTGTCTACACTCTCTGAATATTTCATGGACAGAGATTCAAAATCTCTTCTCAGAATCCGCGGCTTGGATGTCTTTATCTTATCCAAACCTTGATAGGCAATCTCCAATGTAAACCCATGCTACCTTAGCATTGGTTTTTGCTGCTATTCTTGGGAGTATGCTTTCATGCATAGCTTGATGTATGAAAAACAGAGCTTTTCCATCTTTCTTCCTCTGTTCTCTCAAGACATCTTTCTCAGCCTGTGTGAGATTGTTAGATGTCGTCATGTCTGTTGGTTCTGCATAACCATGCTGGACTATCTCCCAGACATCTTGACCTATGAATAAAGCCTTCACTGTTAAAGAACAATATTCATAATTCTTTCCTGTAAAGATTGGAGTTTGCAATGAACCAGAAGTGGAATCCATTTTTAATTTTTAATTAACTTTCCTTAAAAAATTAAATTTCCACCTTTTAAGACAAGATTTCTTTCCTAAATCTTGCTCTGATATAAACCTTGCTCTGATATGAACCTTGCTCTGATACCAGTTAGCCAAAACCAAGCTGACTAAACTTGAGTTTAGGGCTCAGTCGATATTAAAATTTAATTTTCACTTTTCACACTGACCTCTTTTTATGTTTCACTTGTCAGGTTGAACTTGTCTATCTCTCGACTAGACAAGTTTATAAACTTTGGTCGGTCTTTCCACTCGACTAAATTTACTTTGACTTTCTTGTCAGATCTACCTACCCATTTTTACCTCAACCACTTGTCACTTCTAAGTTAGTTGACTTCTCCGACTTCTAAGCCAGCTCACCTCTTCGACCACTCAAGTCAGCTAACCTCAGTCAGCTGACTCAACCGACCTCTCAAGTCGGCTCACACAACCGACCTTGTTAGTTCACTTTGGTCGAAATCTACAGAATATTTTTCTTAGTCTAAAGACTTAAGAAATTACAAATTCTTTTCACCTGTGAGTAAGATAGAGTAAAATGGACACATTAACAAATCCAAATAACTTATAAAAACATATGCCCAAATATGTAGGAAGACATGAGTCGACCAATGTGTCGTAAAACCTGGAACTTTCACGCGGTGAGAATTTTATGGGTTCTTAGATATTTCACTTAACAGTAATTGTAAAATACATTTACCCAAGTAAATATGGAAATATGTGCGGCCAAATAATCATGCATTCAACCATAAACTATTTCATATATTTAACTATGTGAAAATAACAAAGTATTACAAACTTGCCAGTCCAGACTTGTCTGTCTAAACTTGATCCTTTTACAGAGCTTCGGCTCTTCAACTAAATCACATACATAGAAGCTTGAGCTTCAACTTCTATTTTCTCACCCAGAGTTCTCTCTACTGTCTAATGTCTATTAACTCTGTCTCTGATTTACAATTTGCTTCTTCTATTTATAGGCAATTTGAAGATTGCTTCTACATGGGTCGACTGACTCACCATTAAAGACTGTAATAACTATCTACCTAACAACTTAGCTTCAGAAATAAATTCCACTGGTTTACATTTTCGAATAGTGGACTCTTCCCTCTTGTTAGACTGATCGACAAGATCTTGACTGGTACAGACTCTGACAAAGTCGACTGAGAGTCAAGTACAGATCTACGAGTAATTACATTTTCCAACAGATGGAATGGAGAGGATTCGATATTACGAAATAAAAACCTGAAATTTTGTAATTCCAATCCCATGTAACCTGCACAGCCTGCGGGAACCAGCCACATTTTATTACACCACTGGACAGCAACATTTCTTATATACAAAATTGACATTCTTCCATATGCTTGCTTATAAAATTGATAGTGTATAACAAATTTGGCACAAGACTTTAAACATATTATAATCAATTTTCAACGTCCAAATCCTATAATTATTAGGCAATGAATTTGTCTTCCGGTCAATCACCGATACCTTTTTCTTACAGTCATTCACTGATGAATTTGGTGCATTTAGTGTTTTTAATCACAAGGCTTCTAGCTCTGTTAATGTTTAGAAAACACAAGTAAACATACTCTTACAAGTCATCCAACAGTGGTCTAAAACTACTATCATTTATTTTCAATATCTTGAGAACCTCTTCTACAGGCGTTCTGTCATCCTTCTTCTTCAAGTAAAATCTTGTTATATCTTTATTGTGCTCACCCTCATCATGTAGCTGCCTCACTAGCCAACTCAGGGTGTCCAAATCTATGTTGAGTATATAAATAGCCTTAGCTACTGCATCAAGCTGTGGCTTTGAAGTTGAAAGGACAAAGCAAAATTAGTTTTAGTATAGTATAGAAATCCTTCAAGAAGTTTGCGCGGCTTTGGAAGAATATTTAAACAATTTTAGGTTTATTGAACTAAAGATTGTTAGCCAAAACCAAGCCAACTAAACTTGATTTTAGGGCTCAGTTGATATTAAATTTTAATTTTCCCTTTTCACGCCGACCACTTTTTCTTTTTACTTGTCGGTGAAACTTGTCTATCTCCTGACTAGACAAGTTTATAAATATTAGTTGGTCTTTCCACTCGACTAAAATTACTTCGACTTACTTCTCGGTTCTACCGACTGGTTTTTACCTCGACCACTTGTCACTTTGACCAAGTTGACTAACTTCTTCTCTTCGACCAAGTCGGCTGCTTCCACCAAGTCGGTTGCTTTGACCAAGTCGGTTGCTTTGACCAAGTCGGTTCACCTCAGTCGGCTGACTCAACCAACCACTCAAGTCGGTTCACTTTGGTCGAAATCTATAGAGTAGGTTTCTTATTCTAAAGACTTAAGAAATTACAAATGCTTTTCACCAGTGAGTAAGATGAGGTAAAATAGACACATTTACAAATCCAAATAACTTATAAAAACATATGCCCAAATATGTAGGAAGACTTGAGTCGACCAATGTGCCGTAAAACCTGGAACTTTCACGCTGTGAGTTTTTTTTTATGGGTTCTTTGATCTTTCACTTAACAGTAATTGTAAAAGACATTTAGAAGTAAATATGGAAATATTTGCAGCCAAATAATTATGCATTCAACCATAAACTATTTCATACATTTAACTATGCAGTAATAACAAAGTATTACAAACTTGTCCGTCCAGACTTTTTGGTCTACAGAGATTCGGCTCTTTGACTAAATCACATACACAAAAGCTTGAGCTTCGACTTCTCTTTTATCACCCTGAGTTCCTCTGTCTCTCTATTGTGTCTCTAACCTAAATTACAATTTGCTTCTTTTATTTATAGGAAACCTGAAAATTGCTTCTGCATGGGTCGACTAACTCACTATTAAAGACTGTAATAACTATCTACCTAACAACTTAGCTTCAAAAATAAATTCGACTGGTTTACATTGCCGAATCATAGACTCTTCCTTCTTGTCAGACTGACAGACAAGATCTTGACTTGCACAGACTCTGACAGAGCCGGCTGAGAGTCAGGTACATATCTGCGAGTAATTACATTTTTCCAACACTCCCCCTTAATTATAAGCATATGGGGATTTTTAAAACAAAATTTACAAAATGTTTCAGAGCTTAGACATCCTTTGTTTATGACAGAGTTCACTATGGTGAACTTGTCATTCCAAGATAACTACGTAGATACTGAAAAGTATCCTTTGCCAATGGCTTTGTGAAGATGTCGGCAAGTTGGTCTTCAGACCTGCAAAATTCCAAACAAATTTCCTTGTCATTCACCAACTCTCTTATAAAATGAAACCTTGTGTTGATGTGCTTGGTTCTCTTGTGAAACACATGATTCTTTGATAATGCTATGGCTACATTGTTGTCGCAGAATATTGTTGTCGGTTCTTGTTGGTTCTGTGACAAGTCTTTTAACACTCTCCTCATCCAGACAGCTTGACATGCAGCACTTGTTGCTGCAACATACTCTGCTTCAGCAAAAGATAGAGTTACTATGGGTTGTTTCTTTGAAGCCCATGAAACAACACCTGTACAAAAATGAAATGTATACCCAGATGTGCTCTTCATGTCATCTATGTTGCCTCCATTGTCACTGTCAATGTAACCAATGAGTTTAAAAATTTCTGAGGTTGAATACATAATACCAAGGTCTTTTGTGCCACTTACATACCTCAGAATTCTTTTACCTTCTTGCCAATGTGAGTCCTTTGGAGACTCCATGAACCTTGAAATCAGACTTACTCCATACATAATGTCTGGTCTTGTTTTTGTCAAATACATAAGGCTTCCAACGAGCCTTTTGAACATCGTGGGATCAACAGTGGATCCTTCATCATCCTTGCTCAATTTTAAACCTGTTATCACTGGTGTTAGGGCTGACTTGCAATTAGACATGTTAAATATTTTTAAAACTTCACTTGCATAATTAGACTGTGATCTAAAGATACCACTTTCTGACTGCTGAACTTCAATGCCCAGAAAAAAAATTCATAAGCCCCAGATCAGTCATTTCAAATTCACTTTCCATGACTGTTTTAAAATCTGCTATGCCATAATCACCAGTAAGTATTAAATCATCTACATACAAGCAGACAATTAGCATCTTACCTTGGTCATCGACTTTGGTGTACAAAGTTGGTTCACTTTCACTTCTATGAAATCCATTTTCAATGAGATAGGAATCAATCCGACTATACCAAGCTCTAGGAGCTTATTTCAAACCATATAATGCCTTTTTCAGCCTGTACATTTTATGTTCTTGACCTGGAACTTCATACCCTTGTGGTTGTTCCACATATACTTCCTCTTCTAGATAGCCATTTAAGAATGTCGACTTGACATCCATTTGATGAACTTTCCATTTGTTTTGTGCAGCAATGTCCAAAACGGTTCTGACTATATCCATGCGTGCAACGGGTGCAAACGTTTCATTGAAGTCGATGCCGGGTTGCTGTGTGAAGCCTCTTGCTACCATTCTTGCCTTGCGCTTTTGCACATTCCCATCAGCATCTTGCTTTGTCTTATAAATCCATTTGACACTAATTACATCTTTGTTTGTTGGTACATCAACCAGTTCCCATGTCTGGTTTTTCTCAATGCATTCTATTTCTTTATCCATGGCTTGTGCCCATACTTCTTCTTCAACAGCTTCTTCAAATGTTAGTGGATCATATATAGGGGAAAATAATGCAAAGAGAGAGAATGAATTAGGTGTACCAGCTTCATATATCTCTCGCAGAATTCTTGTCTTCACTGATTCTGTCGATGTCGACCTAGACTGAATGTTTGATGGAGTCGGTTGTCCTCTTGGTGTACTTGTCGGTGTAACTTGAGCTGCTACTTGTGTCAATGGTCCTTGTGCTAAACCATGTCTTGGTGTCATGGGAGTCGACGGTGCTCCAACTGGTTGACTTACATGTGGTATTCGAACCACTTCCTCTTCGATATCATCATTGTCAACGTTCGACACAATCTTGACATTTATGTCGACGGTTCCATCCCATGATTCGTTCTCGACAAATTGAACATCCCAACTGATAATCACTTTCCTTGTGACGGGATCATACAGCTTGTATGCTTTTGTGTCTTCTGAATAGACAACAAAAATACATTTATGTCCCTTCTTGTCTAGCTTCCTTCTCAGCTCATCTAGAACATGAGCATATGCAACACAACCAAAAAAATTTAAATGGGAAACACTATGATTCATACCTATCCATGCTTCTTGGGGAACTTTGTTCTTCACACTCTTTGTCAGACACCGATTCATAATGTATATGGCAGTTGCGACTGCTTCTCCCCAATACTCATTTGGCAAATGCTTGGCCGCCAACATGCTGCGTGCCATCTCCATGATGGTTCTGTTCTTTCTTTCGGCTATATCGTTCTGCTGAGGTGTATACCGTGTAGTGAATTGTTTCTGTATGCCATAGGTCTTGCAAAAATTCAGAAATTCATTTGAAACATATTCACCTCCTTTGTCGGTCCTTAAGATCTTGATGCGATGTCCACTCTGGTTCTCCACGAGTGCCTTGAACTGCCGAAAATAACTAAATGCATCAGATTTATGTTTCAAGAAATATACCCATGTTTTTCTTGAGTAATCATCAATAAAGGTTAGAAAATACTTGCAGCCACCAATGGATGATGTCTGCATTGGACCACAAATGTCAGAATGCACAATTTCAAGTGGTGTGCGTGCTCTATAGGAATTTCCGACTGAAAATGTCTCTTTGTGCTACTTTCCAAAAATGCAGCTTTCACAAACCCTCTCTAGTCTGTCGATCAATGGTAATCCTTTTACCATATTCTTTGTGTGCAGTAGCTTCAGCCCACCAAAATTCAGATGTCCAAATCTGAAATGCCACAACCATGATTCATCCTAAACTTCTGTTTGAAATGCAGCTTGCAAATTAGCGCTGCAATTTTCTCTCTTGTCGAGGAGCTCGACTGTTTCTTCACTTTCTGCCTTGAATGCAGCTCCTATCTTTGTCTTCCCTTTTATGTCAGGAACTATCCTCAATGGAAACAAGCGGTTGCTTGTCATTGGCACTTTTTCTATCAGCTGGTCGCTTGGATGCTTGTCTTTGATCACACAGTGTTCATCTTCCATGTAAACTCTGTAGCATTTTTGTAACAACTGCCTAATGCTTAAAAAATTATGTTTCAAACCGTTGACATGATAGATATCAGGGATATACTTACTCTCCCCCTGTTTGGTTAGAATATCAACAGTGCCTTTTCCTAAGATAGTGACTTGGACATTGTTTCCAAGTGTAACATCAGTTTTAACTGAAGTTTCTAGACTGGAAAACAAATTTAAATTACTAGTCATGTGGTTGTTGCATCCTGAATCTAAGTACCATGTGTCATGTGGACTTTCTTGAACAGCATTGCATTCAAGTGGAGATGTTGATGCCATTAACATTGCACTTGTCAAAGTGCTAGTGTTGGTCGACTAACTTGGGCTTTTCCTTCCTTGGTCATATTGCTTCTTTCTGCATTCATATGCATAATGACCAAACTTCTTACAGTAATGACATTGAATTTTTTATTTATCAAACCTCTAGCCACTTGGCTAACTTGGGTTCTGGTTATCTCCTCTGCCACTGACATTTCCAAGACTTTTGCCTCGTCCTCCTCTTGAAGAACTTCTTCCTCTGCCTCTGAAGTTGTTTCTCCCCCTGCCTCTACCACGGCTTATGGATGATTATGCTGCAAATGCACCTTCCAATAATGTCTGTGTTTTGTTGAGTCTATGTTCATGATTGATGAGTGAAGCTTGCAACTCATCAATGGTAAATGTCGTCATGTCTGTGTGTTCCTCTAAGGTCACAACCAAGTTTTCAAATCTTGGGGGAAGACTTCTAAGAATTTTTCCAACAACCCTTTGGTTTGCTATGGGTTCTCCATGAGATTTCAGTTGGTTTATCAATCCAACGACTCTGGTGTAGAATGTGTCTACATTCTCTGAATCTTTCATGGACAGAGATTCAAAATCTCTTCTCAGAATCTGCAACTTGGATGTCTTTACCTTATCCAAACCTTGATAGACAGTCTCCAATGTATCCCATGCTTCCTTAGCATTAGTTTTTGCTGCTATTCTTGGGAGTATGTTTTCATTCATAGCTTGATATATGAAAAACAGAGCTTTTCCATCTTTCTTCCTCTGTTCTCTCAAGACATCTTTCTCAACCTGTGTGAGATTGTTATATGCTGTCATGTTTATTGGTTCTGCATAACCATACTTGACTATCTCCCAGACATCTTGACCTCTGAATAAAGTCTTCATTGTTAAAGACCAATATTCATAATTCTTTCCTGTAAAGATTGGAGTTTGCAATGAACCAGAAGTGAAAGCCATTTTAATTTTTAATTAACTTTCCTTAGAAAATTAATTTCCACCTTTTAAGACAAGACTTCTTTCCTAAATCTTGGGCTGATATAAACCTAGCTCTGATATGAACCTTGCTCTGATACCACTTAGCCAAAACCAAGCCGAATAAACTTGAGTTTAGGGCTCAATTGATATTAAATTTTAATTTTCACTTTTTACATCGACCACTTTTTCTTTTTACTTGTCGGTGAAACTTGTATATCTCCCGACTAGACAAGTTTATAAATATTAGTCGGTCTTTTCACTCGACTAAAATTACTTTGACTTACTTGTCGGTTCTACCAACCGGTTTTTACCTCGACCACTTGTCACTTCGACCAAGTCAACTAACTTCTTCTCTTCGACCAAGTCGGATGCTTCCACCAAGTCGGCTACTTTGACCAAGTCGGTTCACCTCAGTCGGCTGACTCAACCGACCACTCAAGTCGGTTCACTTTGGTCGAAATCTATAGAGTAGGTTTCTTTGTCTAAAGACTTAAGAAATTACAAATGTTTTTGACCTGTGAATAAGATGAGGTAAAATAAACACATTTACAAATCCAAATAACTTATAAAAACATATGCCTAAATATGTAGGAAGACTTGAGTCCACCAATGTGCCGTAAAACCTGGAACTTTCACGCGGTGAGATTTTTTTTTAATGGGTTCTTCGATCTTTCACTTAACAGTAATTGTAAAAGACATTTACAGAAGTAAATCTGCAAATATGTGCGGTCAAATAATCATGCATTCAACCATAAACTATTTCATATATTTAACTATGGGGAAATAACAAAGTATTACAAACTTGTGGATTACAAACTCGTCGGTCCATACTTGTCGGTCTACAGAGCTTCAGCTCTTCGACTAAATCAGATACACAGAAGCTTGAACTTTGACTTCTCTTTTCTCACCTTGAGTTCCTCTGTCTCTCTATTGTGTCTCTAACCTAAATTATAATTTGCTTCTTCTATTTATAGGCAACCTGAAAATTGCTTATGCATGGGTCGACTGACTCACTATCAAAGACTGTAATAACTATCTACCTAACAACTTAGCTTCAAAAATAAATTCGACTGGTTTACATCGCCGAATCGTGGACTCTTCCTTCTTGTCAGACTGACAGACAAGATCTTGACTTGTACAGACTCTAACAAAGTCGGCTGATAGTCAGGTACATATCTGCGAGTAATTACATTTTTCCAACAAAGAGACTTTTACGAACCTTTTCTCCATTAAGCTCCAGTTGGCTCTGCAGATCTTTGGATTGTTCTCGGATATTCTGGAAAAGTTGTGCTGCCGAAGAGGTGAATGGATTTTCAAGTTTGACAAAGAAGATAAATTCCTGAATTATAAAATTATAAAGATCTTCTGTGAAGTATCCTGAAATAGGCACTGTTTCTGAAACAAGCTTGACCCTGCGGTTATAACTCAATCTAGCTTGTTCGATGGTTTCCAGAAGAATGCCGCACAATTTGAAGGAATCCGCAGTGGTATTGAAGTAATCTCCAAGGAGCTTGTTGTAAAGATCCGTTTGTTTACTGAAATGGAGGAATTCTCGAACCGCTTCGTGGTCAGGCTCAAGGATACGCCTTGCAAGAAGTCTATAAGAGGGAATACGAGAGCCGGATGTGCTCTTTCTCATGAAAATTTTTGTGTTCTTTTCATCTAAATCCATGACAGAATCTTCTTAGGCTGCCACGCCGAAGCTTATCGTCGATCCTGCGAATTGTGTCCATGAATTCGATGTCTTATTTAGAAAGAAATAGAGTTAAATAATGCTTAAATCCGTGTAAGCAAATGCAAGAGCTTTCGATTTCGTTACTTGCTGAGTCCAGTAGGCAGATTTTCCTTACTAAATTCAGAAATATGTACATTGATTCCTCCAAAAGACTGCAAATCAAGAATCAGAACAAAGATCAAATCGTTTAAGAGAAACGTCAAAGACAACATAATATACAGGTAAGGTGAAGAAAATATTCCTGCTTGGAAAGAGAAATATGGAAGAGGAAATCGAAAAGAGGTTATATGCCTTGAAAGCCCAATTATTCAGAAGAGATCATCAGAAAAATCGGAAGTCTGATCACACAGTGGTAAAATAGAAAATCAATCACTAATCGAAATAAGTACTCAGCGTTTTAAAAATTTTAACGAGTATAAGAATACCTATAAAACAATATCAAAGCATGGCTGAAATGCCGAACCAAATATCAGTAGCCTTTGTTACACTCATCTAAGAATTTTCTAAGTTTGTACATCGTTTTCCACTGCTAGATCATAACGTTCAAACCCGAGAAAAAGTGAAAATTAAACTGTTCAAGATTTCTTACGGCTTTAATTTTGGGGACGCTCGTCTGATGCAGCAATCCATTTCTTGATCTTATCCTTCTCCTTTCAGCTCTGCACTTTTTTACTGCTCTGGCCTTGATATTTTATTGATTGTTGGGATGACAGAGTTTATAATATCTATAACAGTCGATTCATTAAATTCCATTTGAAATTCTTATTGATTTCCTCCTTGTGACGCCATTTGCTAGCTCGGGACACGTATTCAACTTTCCAAAGAGAACACGCCACAACCATTTACAGAATGCAATACGCATCATACTCGTAGACTACTTCCATCGATTTTTGTTGCGCATCGATCTATCAAATTCCTAAATATAGCAATCGCAATAGAAAATTCAGATTCTATGTTACAAATTGTAGATAAAACAGTTGATTTTGTACTTTTGAAGAATTTAACAGTATCCAGCTATGGCGGAACGATAGAATCTCAAGAATTTGAAAATATTGGCAATGCAAACATGGCATGATTTTGTATGAAGAATTTGATACAAAGTGGCAATGGGAAACGTGGAAGGAGAATTTGAGTGAATGTGGCAATGTCGTCACTTGGGAACTCCATGAATTCAAGTGACCTAGCATATTTTACATATTAATATACTCTTGCTATATATGTATTTCGTATTTGATCAAATTAATGTTAATGGAATTCTCAATTTTCTTCTCCAACAAATGCTCCAAAATCACTCAAAACCAACTAATACCCAAACCAAATAAAATATATGGAAAATCAACTAATATAGGTTTTATGAATAATCCCAACGAATAAGTATTAACCTGATTTTAATTTTAACTTATCGAAGGTTTTAAAATATATCAATCTTATTAAAAGATTTATTTAAAAAGATATCAATAAATTATTATAACTATTTCAAAATGAATAATTACGTATATGGTAGTATTTTTATTGTGTTCTCTCATATCTTATACTATGCCTTTGAATCACCTATAGGTTTTAATGACAATATATAATGAAAATGTGAAAGATGCATAAAGATCAATTTAAACATATTTCACCAAATATTCTTTGGTAATTTCATAAATTCTATAATGGTATAGAATTTATGAAATGTTTATTTATAGAAATTTCTACATTTATAATGTTCTTTGTATATTAGCATTTTCATAAATTCTACAAGATTTATAATGTTTATTTATTATTTATAATGTTTATTTATCATTGTATATTTAGAAATTTTGAAGCGAATATTTAATCACTTCACACAATTAATATTATCAGAACACCTGGAATATTTGATAAGCCATTAATAAGACAAATATATATTGATAATTGGATAGATAAAAGATGTTTAACAAGAATTAGTGTCGGGTATTTTATAACTTAAGTGGTAAGAAGGCTGATTTTTCAAGTCACCTCTTGAGTAATTAATTAATTACCCTAATTAACCTACTTAATATTAAATGTTAATATTTATAACATTTATATTTGTTACATTCTTCGTTAAGTGTTGTTATTGAATTATTAGTATTTAATGCTTATTTATTATATGTTTTTGTTCATTACATTGCCTCTCCCTTAGAATTTCTTTGTCCTAAAAGCATAGTTTATTGTATGACTTTGGTCTCTTGCTCGTAACGACTTTTCATGATGTTGTGAGCTTGGAACTACGATGCTTGATGAAACTACACAGTATAATATTCGGATTGTTGAACTAATGTGTTGCATTTTTTGGAAGAGATCCATCCCAAATCTACCTTCTTTGGAATTGCTTGATGATCGATTGCTCGTACAGAACTTCTTAATTTAGGCTTCCATAAAAGTTGCTGATGTTGTTTTTGTTCATTTTCAAGGTTGTAGTTGGTTTGTTTATAAGAAGAATGATGTTTATTTTTTTATTTAATTTGGTGTTGGTTGTATTGACTTCTGTGATTTGGGTGACAATAAGGCATTTGAGCCATTTGTGGAACCCTTGTAGAAACTTCAATTCTTTGTGATTCTCGCGGTTTGCTGGTTGATAATAAATCTGAGGATTTTTTTAACTCCTCATTTTTTAATTTTTTTATTTGTTCAGTCAACCCTTGATTCAAATTTTAAGCGGGAATTTTCTTCATTTTTTTGTAATAGATTCTTATTGAATCCATTTTGGAGATCCACTTCCTTTTGGTGGAATTTCTTTTGGATTTATTCTTGCGATATTTTTCCCATTTTTAATTTCTTAATCTCTGCGATCAAGTCTTGACTATGATTCTTCAAATGAGTAATTTCTTCTCCTTACTAGCGACAATTTTTTCAACTTCTTTTTGCTTCTTTTGTTTCAACTTCTGATTACCCTATGAAATCATCTTTGATATATCCCTCAATTATTCAGATGTTGGAGCTTCTATATTTGACTTCATCGTAATATCTTGAAATGTGATTCTCTTTTGATTATAGGAAAATGTCAGAAACTTCTTTTCGGCATTTAAGATGAAATCCTCAATGTTTTTATCCAAGGTAAGCCCAAAATTATGTCACTATCAAAGCTCCATAAGGAACTAACAATGAATTTTGATGTGACCATATAATCTCCAACATTCAGTTGTAAACCACTTATTTCAATTTGTTTTCTGTCCCAAAAGTCTAGCTCTTCCCTTCTATTTGACTAAGGAATCACTAAATGGTTAGCTAATTCAATACTAATATAATTATTTCTTTCAGCAGGTGCAATAGAAATGGTGATATCCTTCCCTGCAAGTGTCCCTTTAATTCTAAATATTATTGCAACATTTTTTCGTAAGGTGATAGGAAACTTTTCCTTCTTTTCAACATTAAAATCCATATTCTTGAGTTTTCTTTGAAATTTAATCAATATCTCTTTTTTTCAATAGTTTTGTAAAATGTGAGTAGATTAGGTGGTTGGGAGGAATAAGTGTTACCTGCCCCACCTAACTTCAAATCTCACTTGCTTCTTAGTAGTTATTATTATGCACTTTTATATTTAAAACCAAACCTACTTTAAGAAACCAAGTGTGGTTTCACTTTTACCCTCTCTTTTTTTTCGTTTTACTTCAAACTTTTAATTTTTAACTTTTTTTTATTTCCCTTTTTTTGGTTTTTTTTTGTTTTTCCTCCTTCTTTTAGGTTTTTTTTGTTTTAATTTTTTTTCACTTTTTTTATAACTCTCTTTCCTTTTTATTTTTTCTTTTAACTTTTTTTTATCAAAGACCATAAATTTAGGGACTCCCTCGGATTATGATTAAAAATCACGATATGGCCAAAGGCGTGGATCACAAACTAGCTCTAATACCAAATGAAGCGAATATTTATTCACTTCACACAATCAATATTACCAAAACACCTCGAATATTCGATAAGCCATTAATAGGACAAATATATATTGATAATTGGATAGATAAAAGATGTTTTACAAGAATTAGTGTCAGGTATTTTACAACCTAAGTGGTAAGAGAGGTGACTTTTCAAGTCACCTCTTGAGTAATTAATTAATTACCTTAATTAACCTACTTAATATTAAATGTTAATATTTACAACACTTATATTTGTTACAGTCTTCGTTAAGTGTTGTTATTTAATTATTAGTATTTAATGTTTATTTATTATATGTTTTTGTTCATTACAAATTTTTACATTTATAATATTATTTACATACTAGCATTACTTATTTAAATTACTTATTTAATAGCAATTTTTTATGGTATTTTTTATGCTTCTTTACCACACTGTAAAAATTCATGTATGGAAAATTATACCATTATCAAATTTTAAAATTTTTCCATTAATATTGTTTGTTATAGTTGAGTGTATATTATTTTTATTTTATAAGGATGAATCTTCTTTTATGTTTATCATTATCTGTGCACCATATGCTCAAACATTAATATGTATGTTATTATATGAATAAGTACCATGAAATCCTAAAACCCTTTGAATTTTAACACCATTATAACAAACTTTTTTTTGGGGGGGGGGATTACCTGGAGACCTTAGTCGGCTAGGGTTTGAAGAGGAGCATGGAAGAGCTGATCAAGGCACATGGTTTCTTGTCGGCGCTGGGTTGCAGGATCTGCCCAGTATCTTGGCCTCCTGCAGGGTGCCATGGCGGCATTGGGGCGCCCGCCCGGGAGGTTGGGTCTCCGAGTGTGAGAAGGAAGGACCTAGCAGAGGATGGCAAGGGGGACGAGTCTCAACCTGTTTCCAGGAAAGGCAAACAATCAAGTATGGGTGGTTGTTTCCCAAGAACGGCTTCCATACCCGTGATTCAGATCAGATCTAAGGCAGTCAGGGGAAAGATCGAGACTTGGAAGGAAAAGGCACTAATAGGGAAATTTGTGGGGATTTGACCGAAGGAGAAAGACCTAGTCAAGTGGATCAATGGGGTGTGGAAACCTACAGGCCACTACAATATCCAGCTGGGATCCAAAGTCTTTTTCACCATTATCTTCTTTAACCAAGAAGATAGGGATAGAATCATGGAGGGAGGTCCATATTTCTTCTTCTCAGCGGGCCTATTCTTGCGGCCATGGAAGGAACCTTTCAACCCAGAAACGGAAGACATGATAGTTGCCCCAGTCTGGATTCACCTCTTTTCCCTCCCGGGCGAATACTGGGACTTGGAGACCTTGCGGGACATTGGAAACAACCTGGGAGAATTCATAAAAATAGCAGAACAAACAAGGATCCAAAGGTATACGGCCTTTGCCCGGATCTGTGTTTACATGGATCTATCTAGAGAGCTGCCAGAAGCAATCAGTTTAAACTGGGAAGATGCCGGCACTGTCATGAATACGGTCATTTGGGAAGAAACTGCCCCAGAGATAGCCTCCGGTCTGATCCAGCTGCCCTTGCACCGCCCAAAGCTGTGGTTGATGATGAGTTTACCCAGGTCAAGATCAAACGTCGCGGCAAGGGGGGGTGGCAAAACCTCGGCTCGCTTGGAATCAATGTCCACTGAGAAAACTCAAGGAAACTCATTTGAAGCGTTAGTGTCCCTGGAAGAGGGAGAAGATATTCAAGTGGTGCCAATGACTGAAGACCAGCAGGAAGGCCCATCCAAATCACCAATAATTAAGGAAACCCAACAGATGGAAGGAACAGAGGAGGACGAAGGGGAGGATATGGATCTAGGCGAGTTAGACCTGGATGCCATAGAGGAAGAATGCAGAAAGAAGGGCCAAGGGTATGTATTGAGACATCAACTTGAACTTCTCCAGGAAGCCATTATCCGAACAGGTGCGATGGAAAGCTTGGGGATCGACCTAGATGCCCAGAAGGGCAGTAAGAGGAAGTCTCCAGAGGAGGAACTGCGTCACGGGAGGAAGACAAATAAGCAATGTATAGCAGCGGTTGGAGTGCGTTTGATTGAATCCGGTCAGTATCCTATGATCCAAGTGGCCTTCTCTGAAGCTAAAAAGGTTTTCCAATGAAGCTCATTTCATGGAATATAAGAGGGTGTAGTAACCCTAGGAAGTGGAAAACAATAAACTGTAAGATTAAGCAAGAATCCCTGGATATTTTGTTCCTCCAAGAAACCAAATGTAGTCATGGGGGGATCGCAAAGATTAAGGACAAGATTTGGAAGGGAAGTCAGGTCATGGCCATCAATGCAGCAGGACAATCAGGCGGTATTGCTATCCTATGGCAGCCACGATCGGTGGAATTTTCCAACTAGCGGGCCAATAAGTTTGCCCTAATGGCAGATTTTTGCTTTCTGGATTTGAGAATCCAGGGAACGATAGGAAACATCTATGGTCCCAGTTGTTTCCCTGAGAAGCAATTGTTTATGGATTTCCTCAATTGGATCCAGGAGCAAGCGAAGCAGGGGTCATGGGTGCTTGGAGGCGATTTCAACCTGATCGCAAATCTTGGGGAAAAGAAAGGTGGAAGAAGAGTCCTAGACAAATACCAGGAAGCATTCAATGAAATCCTTGCTCAGAGCTCACTGGTTGACGTGGAAACTAGGTGTGGCTAGTTCATGTGGAATAATAAGCGTGGAGGGGAGCACTTGGTGGCCTCCCGTATGGATCATTTTTTAGTGTCAGAAAATGTCATGCATATTACGGGGGAAATTCTGGCTGATGTCCTCTCGGCGACTAGCTCAGACCACTGACACATCAGCCTCTCTTGGGATTGGTCTTGCTCCCCTAGGGGGAAACCCTTTCATTTTGAAAGTTTCTTGATGGAACACAAGGACTTCAAGGACCTGGTTAGTCAGTGGTGGCAAGAATTTGTCCCCCCCCTAGAACCATAATGTTTCAATTTCAGCAGAAACTAAAGGCCGTGAAAGCTAAGATCCGTACGTGGAACAGAGAGGAATTTGGAAACATTTTTTAGGACAAAAAACAACTGTTGTTGGAGTTGGATCTCATCAATAGAAAGGATATGGAATTTGAATGGAACAAGGATATGAAAGAAAAAGAAAAGGATCTTATGGGGCAGTTGGAAGCTAGGGAAAAACAAGAGGCGTTGTATTGGCAATAGAAGGCGAGGGTAAAACGGCTAAAGGAGGGTGAAAGAAACACTAAATTCTTTCATAACTCGATGATCCAGAATAGGAACAGTTCTAGAATCCAAAGGCTTAAAACTATAGCTAGTAACAGAGTGCACACTAGGAGGGAGATAGAAGCTGAGCTCACTCAACACTTATTGGATATTCTCAGGGAATATGGGGGAGATAGAAGCAAGGACATTGAAAAAATAACTAGGTTAGTTCCTAGGCTGGTCACTGGAGAAAACAATGAAATGCTGAATAAGCCCATTGGGATGCAAGAAGTTGAGGAAGCAGTCAACCAAATGGCTCTAGGAAAGGCTCCTGGACCAGACGGTTTTACGTCCAACTTCTTCCATTTCTTCTAGGATCTTGTTAAGGAGGATGTGCTCGATATTGTGGAGGAATATAGAACCAAAAAAGGGGTCCTTAAAGCCTTCAACGCTACTTTCCTCACCCTCATCCCAAAAGAGGCCGGGGCAGACTCCCCCGACAAATTCAGACCGATAGCACTATGCAATGTCATATACAATATCATCTCCAAAGTCATTGCTAACAGGCTCAAACCCCTCCTCCCGATGCTTATAAGCCCAGAACAGTCTGGTTTTGTGGAAGGTAGGCAAATCCTGGATGGGGTTATTCTTGTGCACAAAGTGTTGCATTCACTCAAAATCTTGAGATCACCTGGGATGATGATTAATCTTGATATTGCAAAAGCTTACGATAAGCTTAACTGGGAATTCATGGAGAAGATGTTGGGAGCCTACAGATTTTCTCCTGACTGGGTTGAGTGGGTCATGGGCCTTGTTTCCTCGCTTTTCTTCAATATCCTCCTTAATGGATCATCGACTTCCTCTTTTCAGCCTTCTTGGGGCATTCGCCAAGGAGACCCTCTGTCCCCTTTTCTTTTCATCCTCATGGCTGAGGGCCTGAGCCGCCTCATTGTGGCCCAGGTTGAATGTGGGGCAATTTGTGAAGTGAAAGCGCACGATGGGGCACCCTCTCATACCCACCAACAATTTGTGGATGGAACTATGCTCATGGGGCACCCTTCAGTCCAAGAAGCATGAAGCTTCAAGAAAATTCTGGACCTTTTTGCTCAGGCCTCAGGCTTGGCGGTTAAACCCAATAAATGTCAGGTTTTTCAACACTCCCCCGGCCACCCAAAGGAATATCCTGAAAATCTTGGGATTCTCCAGAGGGGATTTCCCGTCTAAGTATCTTGGCGTTCCCTTAAGGATCGGAAGGCCTAAAAAAGAAGAATGGCAGGAAATTTTGGATAGACTAAAGCAGAGATTATCAAGTTGGGTGCTTCACCCCCTTAACTTTCCCAGTAGGATGATCTTGGTTAAGTCCATCTTACAAGCGATGCTGACTTACCTTTTTCGATCTTAGCCGTGCCAAAGGCTATCCTTAAGCAAATCCGGAGTATCCAACGTAATTTTCTCTGGGGGAGGCATGGGGAGAAGGCCAAATTCTCTTTGGTAAGCTGGGAGGATGCTTGCAAACCTAAGGAACAGGGGGGTTTGGACCTTAGGGATCCTGAAGTAATGTCGGAGATCCTCGAGGCCAAGGTTTGGTGGAGGTGGGTTAATCATTCATCGAAACCCTAGGAAAAACTGTGGAACATTAAATATGCCAGGGAGAGACCCAAACATTTCCTGATTCGCTTCAACGAAGCCCCTAGCGGATCATCCATATGGTTGAAAGCCATGGCAGGTAAAACAATTATCCAAGAGCATAGTTTCTGGGAGATCAAGGATGGTAGTAGGGAAAAGTTCTGGGAAGGTTCATGGAACTAGTTCCCCATCCTCAGTAGGGATCCACAGTGGGCTCTCATTAAACAGCAGGAGTTCAAGAGGGGCAAGATTATGGTGAACCAATCGTGGAGGCCGAGGTTCCAAATGGACCACCATTTGTGGAACTTCCCTGAGAAACCTGATTTTACAAGTGAGGAGGATTGGGAAGCCTTCCAGGAGGAATTGAACAAACACTTTATCAAGGCTCAAGAAGGCCCTGATATCTTACGATGGGGTTATTCTTCAAAAGGATCCTTTAGCGTCAAGGAGGCCTACAATATCAGGATTTCGAGGAATGAGGCGACGGATGACATCTGGAAAAATATTTGGGCTGTCAACTTCTGGCCCAAAGTGGCCCTCTTTGTGTGGCTTGTAGTCATAGGAAGGATCCTCACGTGTGAAAACTTGTGAAAATGAGGGATTATTGGGCCGTCTCAGTGTTGTCTATGTCATCAAGCAGAGGAGACGATGGGCCACGTGCTAGATAGCTTCCCTTTTTCCGCTGCAATTTGGGACAAGGGAGCGATGAAGTTTAGACAGAGCGACAGGATCCAGGTCCAACCCTCCCAGACCGTAAGAGAATGGAACCCAAGAGCCTTCAAAAATCCCATTATCAAAACCATCTAGGATGCTTTTCTGGGCATGGCCATGTGGTGTGTCTGGAAGGAGAGGAATGCTAACATATTCCACGACTACTACAAAGATATGGAGGCAGTCTGGAACACGGTGCAAGAAAACCTGTTATCTTTTATTAGGTGTATGCAGTGGCACGAACAAGATAATATTTTCTCAAGGGAAGAAGTCTAGATCGCAGAGAACTGGGGGCTGAATAGGCCGTTGATTGCTGCTTTGTGTTATCGGGACAAATTGTGCATCCCCTCTAGCCTAGCAATTTGGTTGGTTCCTCCTCCCGGTGTTTTCAAACTGAATTTCGATGGCGCGTCTCGTGGCAACCTAGGTCCGGCTGGTTTTGGTGACCTTTTCCGTGATCAAGAGGGTCGGGTCAAGAAGGTGTTCGTGGGAGCTATAGGGCAGGATACAAATAATTCGGCAGAATTGGAAGGCCTCATTCAAGGCTTGAAAGTTCTGATCAGTGGGGGGTTCCTTCTAAGCGATAATAGAAGGTGATTCCAACACTCTCATCACAATGGCTAAGAGACTTCTGAATGGACAAACGACGAAGAAGATCTCTCCTATTTGGCGCCTAGCGTATAGACTGGAGCGACTGCATGTCCTTCTCCATGAGCACCCCGCTATCTCTTTTCACCACGTCAGAAGGGAGGCCAACAAGGTTGCTGACTGGTTGGTGAATGCTGGCGTGGAGTGCGGAGTCGGCTTCCGATGTGACAGGCTAGACGGTAATGAAGAGGAGGACTGGACCCAGCAATGTAACCACCTGGCAGCTAGGGATCTCTCCGAGGTAATACATATGGACGATCAGATGGAAGGGAGGACAGATGAAGTAAGATGGCGCGAGCACTCCTACACGTGGCCAAGCTAATGTGGAAGGGGACCATTGGAATTAATGCTCGCTATCTCTAGAGCTGGTACTGCTCTATTATTTCATTTCTTGTCGTCAGCTCTACCATGCTTAGCACTGAGTGAGAGGATCATCGACCAGACAGGGTTCATTATCTCCGCATGATGGAGGCTCTCGATCTCATGAGGGGAATGACGTAGGAAATGGTCAGGGATGGGAATGTTCCCACGAGTTCTCTTCTGTTTTATTTCGATGATTTTGATATATGCCATGATGAGTTAGGCCCCAGAACGAGCAGGACTACGTATCTGTCTTCTGTCTTGTGCCGTGTGTTAGAGCTTGGTCCTGTTAGGGCGCTCCATCTTTACCTCTCGTTGCCTGTCCTGTCCTCGCAGTCTTGCCCAATGGCCCCCAAGCGGTATTTCATAGGGGAGGTTGGCTCTGGGGAGGCATATGGATTATCGTCGGTTAATGGGAAACCTGTCAAGCACCAGACATGTCAAGCAACCCGTGCTCAGCTCCAGGCTCAGGAGGAGGCAGACCTATACAAGGAACATGCTCCTCTCAGTATCAGGCTCGAGGTTGAGATGGTGGTCAAGGGTCTTTGGGCGGAGGTGAAAGCCATGCCCTAAGAGAATCTTCACGCGGAAGTAGCAGAATGGGTCTTGGACCCGGGCAACATAGCTGGTTGTGCCTCTACATACAATCGTATGCTCATGATGTATTGGGTTACAGTTTGTTCGATTGGGCATTCCGCAGTGATGTAGGAGGCCAAGAGAGATGGCGACCTAGAACCCGTGCCCTTCTGGAAGGAACATAACTCGAAATGCCACACAATGCACCAGAAGCTCGATGTCCTCACTACTCATTTGGGATTTTCGTTCCACCCTGTGGATCGTCAGGCCATGGAGATAGCTAGACCTTGGGAGCGGACCATCTGAAGTGGTATGGCAGACGAAGGAGGACCGGTGGAGGTTCAGAACATGGCTGGCCCCATGAATTCTACATCGGCGCTTGTGTCTGGCTTGCAGCAACCAGCTGGCGGGAGTCCATCAACAGAAATCCCTCGCTGGAGCTCCCTCCCCTCTGATCGGATATGATATCTCTTACCAGTATTTGCTTTTTCCTAGTTTTCTCTTCTGTTAATGTATTTCTGGCATTATTCAATTTAGATAGATGTAGCTCGTATGTTATTAGGCACTATGCAGTCAATTGGGGTCTAAATGGCGACAAGTCCCTCAAGTCGTCAATTTTGATGTGGGTAGGGAAACAATGTAACAGGATTGGGACCCATAGTAGAAACAAAGATATTAGGGGGTGCAGGAGGCTTTTGGAAAACTCTATATTTTTTTGGCAAATCAGTTCTGGTCAAGTCCCGGATTGTTTCCCACGGGACTGGACTAAGGCTTCCCTGTTTTTGGGCCGGCTCTAGTTGTATTATGCTCTGTAATTTGGCTTCTGTATAGTAATGCATGTTTTATTTACAAAAAAAAAACACCATTATAACAAAACTCATATCTAAGTATCATCACTCTTTTTTGGTATACTCTTTATAATCACTACAATCTTTTTTATCAAACTTTTTTCAACATAAAATAGCCTATATGTAAGTAATGATTAGAATTATAAATACATCAATTTATAAAACCAGCATAGATCCAAATCCTAGGCTCTAGCAAGCATCGAGATGGATCAAATCTCTCGAGGTGCAAACATCTTCTTACGTATCCATTGATTTGATTCAAACCAAAAGACACATCTTTTTATTAAGGTCTACATATAATATTTTTATTATTAATATTTAATATTATTTATGGTCTACATATAATATTTTTATTATTAATATTTAATATTATTTATGGTCGACATATAATATTTTTTATTATTTTTTATTTTGTTAGGAATGAACATTGCATCATTTCCCCACACATGCTTTTAAAACCATATGCAAGACCGTCCTACAACCATGGGTTTTTTAGGAGGCCTTGCACATGGTCTTAAAACCATTTGCAAGGCCCTCCTAAACCATGTACAATAAAACCATGGGTTGTTTAGGAGGCCTTGCACATGGTCTTAAAACCATTTGCAAGGCCCTCCTAAACCATGTACAATAAAACCATGGGTTGTTTAGGAGGCCTTGCACATGGTTTAAAAACCATGTGCAAAGCCTCCTAAACCATGTACAACAAAACCATGGGTTGTTTAGAATGCCTTACACAAATAATTAATTTTTTTACTTTTTTATTGTTTTGTTAGGTAGGAAGATTCCAACATCTCCCCCGTATTAGATTGCTTTTGTGGTGACATTTATTTTGGCCTATTAGAAAATTTATTTTTTATTAATAAAAATAATGTTACTAAAGTGATATTATTTTTTATTTTGTGTTACAAGATCTCTCCCATAATATTCACTATGACTATTATTTTTTGCTGACATGTTACAAACGTTACATCATGTTACAAGATCTCTCCCATAATATTCATTATCACTATTATTTTTTGCCGATATGTTACAAACGTTACTAACGTTACATCACGTTACAAGATCTCCCCCATACTGGGCTGTAGAGCGCCTCTCGGCACAATAATACATATTTTCCAGTATTATATATAACAATGGTAGATGATGTAATTACAACTTACTAGGAATTTATTGTTCTACCTTCCTTATTTGCAATTATTTTAAACTTCTTTTTTTTTCCTGTCATGTTCCTCCTCTATTTCCTTACATTTACTATCAACATCTAAGGAATATTCATCAAAATCTATACGACCAGTACATTTGTTATAATGATACATTTTGATAATTCATTCTTCACAATTATATTAAAGAAGAATTCTAAGTTTGGAAAGCGTTAAGTATATAAAATCTATGGAATAAAATATACACATAGTTTGACATAAACATTAAAAATACATATATAAACACAACAATATATATATTAAAGACATGCATATACTAACCCTAAGTCGAAGACATGCATATACTAACCCTATAGATCTAATACATTAATAACTAAACATCCAACAACCCAATTTTTAATCTAAACTTAGATTTTATGAATTGTATTTTGGCATTAAAAAAATCACAACACAACATATATAGTTACCATATTTTTTGAAACATCGTGTAGCAAAATTATAATGAAAAATAATATAAAGCCAATTCAAAATGTAGCTAGAAAGATTAGCAAAGAACAACCAGCATTGAGTCTCTTAACAAAATATTATGTATTCACTATTAAACATCTCATTGGATTCATTATTTACCAAACAAACTAAATTCATTGCACCAAGATCTCCTTTGTTAAGGTCTCCCGTCCATAGTTCTCATTGATGATAAGTTTATTATATATTCATAATAATCTAAAAATATAACTACTTTAAAATTACCATTTGGGTTCTGGTTAAAGTAGATTTCATTGTAGGCATTGGATTCACATTTGAACAATCATCTATCACATAAAAATGAATGAATATAATATTTCAATGCAAAATACAATGGTTTTCCAAGTGGAAATGATTGAAATGTTTATAATTTCTACAAACTTGTTTATACATTGATTTTCAAAGCATGAAAATGAATGAGAAGAAATAATCTTTAAGGAATTAGACTACGGTTAATATTTATCTTTTTTCCAACAAAGTAAATCATTAATAATGTGGGTATGGAAGTATCCATTGAATTAAATGACCACAAGACACTAGTGTGAGAGTCCAAATGAATTGGATTTTTCATATTCCTTCACACACAAGTGGGGACAAAAGGACTATAGGAAATCACATATTTTTTTTTATCATTTTTTTTTATCAAAATGAGTTGCAAAGAAAGAAGGAAAATGTCTCAATGAATCGCCAAGTATAAAATAAATGAAAAGACAAGAGGAAGGGTGAAGCAAAAAACGAGGAAGACAAAATGACTGCATAAGGAAGTGTTTGTTAAGAAAATAGATATATTGTCAAATGAGGATAAGTATGGGTTACAACTCAACTTTCTTAAGCTGAATTCAGAGCCGAAATTTAGGTGCTCTTTTAGTTAGCTTAGCTTTTATGATTTGTATTTTGGTATGAGGAATTTACATCATGGCATCCATTTACCATCTTTTATGGAATGTCTTCTAGAAAAATTATTAGTAAAGAGTAATATAGTGCCAACTCAAAATGTAGCTAGATAGCTCAGTTAATGAACCTAAGAGAATTGGATGCATTGTGTTTCCTCAAAATATTCTACATTGTGTTATTAAAGTTCCACGGCATTCGTTACTCAAGCTGAAAATTGAATTTGTAGCACCAAGCTCTAATTTGCATAGATTTTTGGCCCATAGATCCATGGAGGGACTTCAACCAACCATGTACGGATACAACAAAGGTTCACCTATTATTGGAGGTTTTTTCATGTCTTTGACTCCCTACTGTAGGAGGGTTTTACAAAATCTAAATAGAGTCATTCTTGTGCCCATTATTTGGTAGGTATAAGACCACATTAATAACTAGCCTAAATAATTGTTTTATAATATACATGGGATACCTAATGATAATGCCAATACTCTTCCAATTATAGGTGTATTTTCCTCTACAACCACCTCCTCTTAACTTGTGTAACAATCCACTAGGGGAGGGAAATGGAAAACTATGGGAATGCCAACAATGTCATTTTCCTAAAAAAATGCTCCTCAACAGTAGTGACATAGTGGAGTGTGCAATGCAAGAGAGCACAATGTTCTTGTTCCTCATATTAGGGAACAATAGAAACAACCCAATGCCATGTCATATTTAGTGGTAAATTACCAAAATATGCACCCAAACATAGTGTCATCTTACATTAACAGAAGTAGTACCAAAAATTCAGTATGTTGTAACAATGAATCCATGACCAATATGAGAATGGTGGCATGATTGTTTTTCGGTGGTATATATTGGTACTAAATTAGTCAAGAATAAAGTCAACAATGATAATTAATCTAACTAGACATTCCTCAAAATATTTATCTACATCTATTATTTTATCTTATCTCTCTTAGTATCAATTTGAACTAGAAGAAAGTGATAATAATGATATTGTAAATGACCTTCTTTCACAATGCATATGATCCTCTATAGATGAAAAACATGACATCACTATCATAACATATGCCCCAACTAGATGCATGGAGGATCACTTTGACTAACACATAGATAGCTAGAGCATTTTTACCTTGCAATCTGAATCATTCATGTATGATTAATTGATATATTTTATGAAGATATATTAGTATAACCAAGATCAAAAAATAATATCCAAACACATAATAAAAAATGGTTATAGAGCTCGTTTAACCACTATGATAATGTATCACCTCCCAACCATAGACAATGCAACACTATTGTCTCCCCTAAGCTCACACCTTCCAATAGATATCAATGTGCATCGATATAGTAGTAGTGTAAACCCCAAGAAAAATATAAGATAAACTTCTCCAAAGTGGAGAAGCCCAAAAATACTTCTCCTAGTTGCAATAGAAAAATCCTCTATTGGCTTGAGCAAACTTGCTTATTACTATGTTATTGAAATGAGAGTAGGCACCCTTCTATTTATACTTTATGGTGTTGCCTTTTAATTTTCTAACTGAGCTAACTTGTCTACTTTATTGGGGTTGACTTGTCTTATACAACAATAAAATACATTTTATTATTATGATTTATTTGGCCAACCTGTGTGAGGATGCCTCACGCAAGTCCTACACCAATACTCCCTCTTATCCACGGAGGAATCATCAACATCATCATACTAGAACACATATAGATCTGATTTGTACATCACAATTGAATTGAACATCTCTATATCATAAGGAAGCCTCTTCTCACGTCCATGTGGCTACAACCAACATGATGTCCTCTATGGGATACAACCAAAATAGCTCACTAACCACTAGTGAGACATCACCACATTATGGGATACAACCTCATGATGTCCACATGGGCTACAACCTCATGTGGGCTCAAAAGGGCTACAACTGCATGTGATAAGTTTTACACTACATCAAGGGATACAACCTCGTGACATCCACAAGGGATACAACCACATGTGGACTCAAAAGGGACACAACCTCATGTGAGACTTTGTCCACTACGTCAAGGAATACAACCTCATGATGTCCATAAGAGCTACATCTGCATGTGTGAATTTATCCACTATGTCAAGGGATATAACCACATGTGAGACTTTGTCCACTATGTCAAGGGATACAAATGCATGTGATACTTTTTCCACCATGCTAAGGGCTACAACCGCATGTGATATTTTTTCCACTATGTCAAGGGCTACAACCACATGTGGGATCACAAGGGATACATCTCATGTGAGACTTTCATCATTTTTGCATGGGATACAACCTCAAGGGACAATGAGATACAACCAATAAATATCCAAACCACATGGGCTACACCATAAGGGTTGTTGGGAACCAATCCAGTGAAAAGTCATTCTCGACCACAAGGGCAGCTGTGCACTAACCCAGAGAGTCCAACGCAACTTAATCCATTCATAAGTATCATCATGCATCATCTTAACCTAGTCCATCGAGGAACATGCACGTGATCAACATCCCTAAGCTCAACCAAGCTCATCAAGGAACATGCACCGACTGAACCAGTCCATTGATGAGCCCATAAATATGTACCAGTGTGTTCCAACCTATCCACCCTTTTCAGGATGTTTGATATATCTCCTCACTCCCTCTCAGAGTGATCAGGGTAACACATCAAATATCTCCATATGATGTCCAAGAGATATACTCACTTCTTTTGAAGTGATCGAGAGCATGTGTTGGCCTCTCCATCCCATCTCAAGATGTACGATAGATATCCTCACTCCTCATGAAGTGATCGGTAGAATGCATGGTATATGTATAATCATCCTTCCCTCTTAGAAAGGGACACAATCATGGAACCAATATCCCCACTCCATCATAGAGTGTTAGGGATTAACATCAACTTCCCTCTTACCAAGAGAGTACATCTCCCTACTCCATCACAGGATGTCATGGAATAAAGTACAGTCCCATCATGTATCATACAAGTACTAATGTGCTCTCATAAAATCCTCTGAGAAATTATAGATCTACACACATATCAACTAACAAATACGTCAAATATAGCAGGGAAAAATTTTTCGTACTGTCCTAGTCTAGACATGAAATGCAAATAACTAATAACAAATCACATGATTGAATTCATGCACCTATATGGGAGAGTATCAAGAGACTAGTCTCCCCACCCCATGATAGAGTTTCTGGGAGAAGATGTGGTATTTCCATCTGACCACTCACCCTTAACCAATTCACATGGATAATTCTTGGTCAATATTGCAGTCATGCTCATCACTTATGACTCTATGTCGGAGTTCCTTGCTCCCTCTGCATCTAAGTATCACTCCCTCTGTAGCTTAAAATCTTTCTCCCTCTCTAGAGATATACACAAGCTACTTCATCATCCTATCACTTCAGGTTCCAATCTAAACATCAACTTACAAAGATAAAATAGGCATAGTTCCTTACTAAAGTGTAAGTATCAATCCTAGTGACAACCATGTACATCAAGGATCCTTTCAACTATCTGTATGGTGGGATCTAAATCAAAACATAATCGTCATCAGTATAGTCATTTAATCACAGTAATCATGCTATATCTATTGAGTATCTCAACTGTGTTCTTCCCTAATTTAGGAAGACTCCATTAGGTTTCTTCCACATCATCAATAAGTGATGCAATAGTCCAAGATACTCATCTCAAGGGATAACTCCCTTTGTCTCCTCAAAAATCAATTGAGTAACTCTCATCCTCCAGGACTAACATACTCTAATCCATATGTCATGACTCTAACTGGAAACCAATTGCTTTCAATAATCATCGAAGAGACAAACATCTGTAGTAGATACACCAACATCTGTTGAATCCTTCTACTCCCAATAAAAAATCTCTACATGCGATCCTTTGGGAATGTGGATCATGTGTCCTCATATACCTAGATGTATTTGGTTCTTTTATGTCTATTGTCCCTACTGAGCAGTTATGAATTCCATTTAACTGCCTCATTGGTTACAAAATTCAGCCTTCTTCCTGATCTATATCATGGGATGAGAGTCATGCTCCTAGAAGCTTCATGCTTCTGATCAATTTGAATATCAACGAGATCTATATGTCCATAACTTGTCCTTGAGTAAAATTCTCACCATAATTTTCTTGTATGCCAAATCATATGGTATTTTTCCTACAAGTCAAATCCCATTAAGTGGTTAGTGGAATTTCATAATCAAATTTCATCAACCCATATTCTGATGCAATGGAAGTAGTTCACACAATTATGTAAGAAGCTTAGCCAATGCTTTGGCACAACATATATATGGAAACTATTTAGATGCCTACTATATCCGTGATAACATACTATCAAGAGTGTGCACTACTATAAGCATGTTAGAAGGATATATCATCCAAGATGGGTTCATGGAATGTTGTGCAACATTATGGCTATTTAAGCAATCATATACATAACAAATACTATAGGATCCTATTGTTCATAAAAGAACTATTTCTCTATAGATATGAATATGAAATATGCTCAAGATAAATGGATCTAATCTATAAGAGAAATTAATTTAAATACTTTTCTTTTATTATTTTGTGGGTGGGATCCCACTACTTCCTTGTAAGAATCATGAGAGTCCTCGGATCTTCATCTTCTTGTCGAAATCCCTTCAGGAACTGGATCTTCATTTCTATTGATAATATCATTATTTTAATATGGAGAGTACTAGAATAAGAAATCCATATGATCATCATTCCTTGAATTCTTGTAAGAAGTTTATTCATCAAAATCTGCAGTTGAGGCTTCACATTTCCTTTTATTTAAGCCATGGCAATGTCTGGAAAAGTGTCTTATTTATGGAATCTATAGCATTGGATGTGTGAAAGATCCGTCTTCTTATTTTTTTCTGGAATAGGGCTTGATATTCCACATTTGTCTTTCTTGTCATAAAAATATCTTCCCTTACCTTTTCCTCCCTTGACATGATATGTAAGGGCTTGAATTTCTTCGTGTTGAGTGCCATGTATCCTGCCTCTTGCTGCAAGTCTTATCTCTTCTTGCATGAAAACTTCCCATATACAATCAAACTTGGGCAACATGGGCTTCCCACTAACAATATAAATGAATGGTTCCCAATATGGAAGGAGGCCATTAATAGCATTCATGACAAGTTCTCTATCATCATATGGATCTCCAATGGTGCTTAATTGGTCTCTTAGTTCCGAGATCCTCATAAAGTAAGAAGCAAATAATTCTAACTTCATCATCTTGAGGTTTGATAGTTGATTTCTCAAAGAAAGGGCACGATTGATATTTCTATCTTCAAATATCTTCCTCAAATCTCTTAACATCATCCTGGATATCTTCTTCTGAGATATCTGAGGAACCAATTGATCTCTTACTGAATCTACCAAGATTCTCCTTGCCCTACCATCATTCTTCCTCCACTGAGTCTTCTTGAATTCCTCTTCTAGCTCTAGAAAATTATCATTTGCAAGCCTCAAAATATCACGTTTTTATAAGATAATAAGAAACCTAGAATTTCATGAGTTGAAGTTGGAATTCCCATCAATTCTATCTTCAACCTTCATGCCAATCATCTTAACTGCAAAAATGGACCAGAAACCCAAGCGAGAGCTAGGTCAAATTTGAAGTATGGATACTTGTAAAAATGATTCCACATATAGTTGATCCCTACCAAGGTGAGTTGGAGCAAGGTAATATCAATCCAAAATTATGGACAAAATGGATAGAGCCAAGTATCCCTAGGTCTTGACCCTGGAAGTATTAGGTCAAAATTGAAAATTCACCAATCTGAATTTGGCCTCCACAGAAAGATGTGCACTCCTAGGGAGATTTGTTTAATGCTCTTTTCAGAATGATAAGAGGTTGAAAACACTCCAAAGTATGGATCCCTAATTTCCAGCAACAACTTCTTTTAGCACTACTATGATACCATGTTAGATTTTATGAAGATATAACAGTATAACCAAGATAACTAAAATAATAACCAAGCACAAAAACAAAAATGGTTATGGAGATCATTTAACCACGAAAATAATTTATCTCCTCCCAACCATAGAAAATTCAACATTTTTGTATCCCTCGAGCTCACACCTTCCAATAGAGATCAATGTACATCCAGATAGTAGTAGTGTAAACCCCAAGAAAAATATAAGAGAAACTTCTCCAAAGTGGAGAACCCAATAAATACTTCTCCTATCTGCAGTAGAGAACTCCCCTCTTAGATTGAGTGAACTTGCTCCTTTCTATGTTATAGAATTTAGAGGAGGTTCCCTTCTATTTACACTTTATGGTGTTTCCTTTTAATTTTATAACTGGGTCGACTTGTCTTATACTACAATAAAATGCATCTTATTATTGTGATTTCTTGGGATGACCTGTGTGAAGATGCCCCACGCAGCTATTACACCAACATTAATGGCATTCACAATCCCTCCAATTGTTAGGATATTTAGACACTTAAGAGTTAGTAAATATCAACTTGTTATAATATATCCATTAGAAAAAGTGTGTTTCTTTAGTATGCATTAGTATGCATTTGTAAATATCTAATCCGACGATCGTGATATGTTCTAGACATAGAATGATCTGACGGTTCATATTCTCTTAGATCATAACTAATTTTAATCTGTGGCTTAGAACTCAATTGGTCCATGATATATATCTAAATAGCATGGAGGGTCATTGGATAGTTGATCGATTATGAGAAGCTCATTTGTAACTTTCTTTCTTTTACACAATAAACTACCTCAAGTAGCTATTTGGTTGAGGTCGTGGAGTGTTTCCCTTTCGAGGGTTTAAACCACATGAAAAAATCGATGTGTTGATCTGTGATTCATTTGTGTGAGTGGATGCTCTAGGTGTTTGGTCTTTTGGAAGTACCCAAACATGGTATCAGAGCGTTTATGAAGAGTTGCTTCCGTTGATGATCTAGATCTTGAACCGATGTTTCCAAAGATTTGAAAGGGTTTTCGGTTATGATTTTTTTGTGTTCATTTATGGGATGTAGGAGGTGTTCCATTGCATCTAGAGCGTCGTTTCCATTGAGAAATAGTTTTTTTTTTATCAAAAAAGGTTTTCGTTTGCCCCAGATATGACCATTTCATCATATTGGAAGGTATAATGTTACGGTGGCATTTTTTTTTGGAATAATTTATCGGACTTTATCAGATTTTTTTTTATCAAATATAGTTTTTTGTTTTGGTTTCATATTTTTCTATCCCTATATTCATATGCTATTTGTTTTGCACCTTGTGTGATCGCGATAAATCAGAAACAAAAAGGAAAGGGTTTCTCTCTACTACATATGTTATTTTTTGTCCACCTTGTGCGATCGTGGTAAATCAAAAACAGTGAGAAAACATAGACATTCCAAGAAAGTTAATGAGGACTAATCCCAAAAGCGTGGCAAAGTTTTTCTTTTGTTTTGGTTTTGTTTCGGTTTATGTGAAGTGATTTGTAGGAAAAGAAGCAAGAATGTACTGTGAGACAAAAGTGTAAAAAAAAAACCTTCCTCCTTCCCATCTTTTACGTACCTTTTAATATTGGCTCACTTGGTTAAAAGTTGATTTATTCCTTAATAGGTCTTGAGTTTAAGCCTCGTTAGTTACTTTTCTAAAAGTGTATGCAATTTATATTTTTAAGTTACTTTATTGTAAAAGAGCATCTCTCTTAAATTATAAAAGCAAGTCACTTAAAGTCTTTCCATTTTTTATGCATTTTTATGCAATGTTTGAAGTAACATCCTTGTAAAAGTGACTTTCACTTATTTTACAAAAGTGATTCACATAAAAAAACTTTCTTGTAAAGTGAGTTTAAAAATATAATCTTGGGAAGAGGGGGGGGTCCTTTATTTTTCAATGGGTCAATCCTCTATCTGTCGTGTCTCTCTTGGGGTCATCTTCAACATTTTTTTTATCAAGCATAAATTCCTCATCCAGAGTCAGTTTTCAGTGGTGTTTTTTTAAACAACCTATTTTTTTCAATCTATTTGCGTCCAAACCATTGGTTTATGTTTTTACAGCCTTTATTTTACAGTATGGATTCCCCTTGTGATATTCTACTTACTAGTTCCAACTATTTCTCATGGAAATATCGTATGGAGGATGTCCTACGAAGTAGGGGGCTTTACAAAATTACCTCAGGGAAATAAAAAGAACCCACTTACGATGATAAGAAATTAAAATGGGAAAATAAATGTGATGAAGCACGTGGATTGATTGGGATGTCAATTTCTATTGATTTGTGATTCCACCTATCTGGAATTGTTGAACCTAATAAAGCTTGGGAAAAGTCGGAAGCTATTTTTGGTAAACACAATGAAATTCGAGGTCATCAACTCGAAAATGAATTGATTTCTTTAAATCCAAGTGATTTTTAGTGCATTCAATATTATTTATCTAAGCACAAAACTCTTAGACTCTTATGTGCAGAATGAAAAATTAAAAGGAAAGTCAACCAATGCACTTATCATATTCTTTCCAAACTTGGACATGCATATTATGTTTTTGTAACTAATTTCTACTCCATGAAAGAATCCTTGGATCCAACTAGCTATATAGAGCCTATTCTTGAATCTTTTTGTGATTCCTTGATTAGAGAGCAAGATAAGCTCATACATCTTGGAATTATTAGTAATGCAGATACATCTAGGAAAGCATTATTTGCCCAACAAAAAGAAAATTTCAAGCCTCCCAAGGAACAACATTCTCGCAATAATAAGACGAACAAGGGTCCCAAACCCTCTTAGTTAGCTCATTCTTTCAAAAATGAAAAAGGATTTGAACGAAAGAGAAAGAATACTAAGCTTCATTGCAACTATTTTGGAAAACATAATCATGATGAATCTAAATGTTTTAAGAATATGGCATCATTGGAAGCAGCAATGAAGAAGCACCACATCCGCCTAGATTCGTCTTCAGAATCTACCTCTCATGGACATGCACTTTGTGCTTTTGGTTTTTCTTATACTGCATCTTCTACTTCTACTTCAAATGAGTGACTCATTGATTCTGAAGCATCTTATCATATGGCTAAGGATCAAGCCATATTTTCTACTATTCATGAATATAACACCAAACAAATATTTATTGGTAATTATAGATCTCTAAGTGTTGTAGGATCGGGAAAAATTCCAGTAGATAATGGTCATTTTAGTGATGCACTATGTGTTCCAAGAATTTCCTACAATTTGTTGTCAGCCTATCAAATCACTCATTCTGGTGAAGGTAAAACTGTAACGTTTACACCTCACCAAGTTCTAATCAAGGATTTTAAATATCCTAAGTGTGTCATAGCTACCGAAATTGTTGATGATATTATCAAGTTGTACAAATTTAACAACTTTGGGTCGGCACCTTTTCCTTTAGTTTTTGTTGCTCCTGAGTGATAACTTGAGAAAACTTTGGCATGAACAATTTTGACACTTAAATTATCGCTCATTTCAACAACTATGTAAAGACAATATGATGACAGATATTCTGATGGTATTTTGCAAGGATGGTGTTTGTTCTATATGTGTACTTGGAAAACATCATTGGGACAATTTTGACAAACGTGCCTCTTGGCATGCCTTTGTTCCCTTGGATCTTGTGAATAGTGACTTGCGTGGTCCTCTTCCATTTGCTTCCTTTTATGGTTTCAAATATTTCTTAATAGTAATTGATAATTACTCTAGACTCGCTTGGGTTTATTTCCTAAAACTAAAGAGTGAAGTATTTAACATGTTCTTGGCCTACAAGGCCCTTGTTGAAAAACAATATGGTCATCAAATTCTTAAGTTAATATCTAATAATGTAGGAGAATATGTTAACAACAAGTTCACTACTTTCTGCACTGAACAAAGAATCCAACAACAACACACTGTTCCATATACATGACAACAAAATGGTGTAGTTGAATGAAAGAACCGCACTTTAAAAGAAATGACTAATTGCATGATCCAAGCTAAAGGAATAAGTCTTCAATTTTTGGATGAAGCCATAAATTGTGCAAATTACAAAGTTAATCGCACCACCACTAAATATTTACAAGGTATCTCACTGAAAGAAGCATGGAGTAAAATTAAACCAGATGTAAGTCACTTCCATGTGTTTGGTAGTGAAGCATGGGCTCACGTTCCAGATGAAAACAGAAAGCATTGCAGCCTAAAAGTGAAAAGTGCATATTTGTTGGATATTCTAAAGACGTAAAAGGTTATAGACTTCTTCAATCACATTCTCATGATATAATTATTAGAAGAGATGTTAAATTTGATGAAAATATCTTGTCCTGCGAACCTAAATCGACATTTGTGTCATCTTTGTCCTGCGAGCCTGATTCAGTGCTTGTGCCTTCTTCTACTTCCAACTTCCTTGACAGATTTCCAACTCCAGTTTCTGATGATGACATTGAGGATGAAAATACACCTCCTCCTGCTCATTTTCCTCCAGTTGCACCAGCACAATTGCTTCCTTGATGGGTTCGTTCAACATGTGAAGCAACTGGTGATCTTGTCAATGATCCTAGTGATTAAAGTCGAACACATTATCAGTTCTAGCGAGCCTCTTCTCTTTTGGATAAAGTTTCAGAGAATCGTGATCCAGAGACTTTTGCAGAAGCTTCAGGGAATCGAAATTGGAATGCAACTATGCATGAAGAATATTGTTCTTTAATGGTGAACGATACTTGGGATCTTGTACCTCTTCCAAAAGGAAGAAAACCTGTCAGATGTAAATGGGTCTATAGAACTAAGTATGCATCAAATGGAAGTGTTGAAAGACTTAAGGAAAGGTTAGTTGCCAAAGTTTTTTCCCAAGTTGAAGTGATTGACTACAATGAAACCTTTGCCCCTGTCGCAAAAATGAACTCCATCCACCCTGTTCTTTCCCTTGCAACCTTACATGAATGGGAGGCCCATCAAATGGATGTAATGTTTGCATTCTTACATGGTGATTTGCATGAGGAAATTTACATGGAACAACCTCCTTGATATATTCAGAATGACTTTATCCATGTATGTCGCCTTAATAAATTCTTATATGGCCTTAAGAAAGCTCCTCGAGCTTGGTATGCCAAAATGGATAGCTTTCTACTTGACATCGTTTTTTCTAGATTCCATTTTGACCCCAATGTCTATACCAAGAAACTAAGAAACCATGTCATCCTTGTTCTATATGTTGATGATCTTATTCTTACTGGTAGTGACCCTAAGCTTTTAACCCATGTGAAATCCAATCTTAAGCAAAATTTTGAAATGTCAGACTTAGGAAACTTGCATTATTTTCTTGGTCTTCAAGTATTGCAAACCAAAGAAGCAATCTTTCTTTATCAGTCTAATTATGTTTGTGACCTTCTTCGTTTCTTTCACATATTGAAAGATTGTAAACCAGCCCCTTCTCCCTTCCATTCTGGAGTCAAACTTTCTTCCACTTGCACTTCACCTGAAGTAGATGCCACCTTGTATCGTCATCTTATTGGTAGTCTCTTATACCTGACTCATTCTCGTCCTGATATTTCCTTTGTCATTGGTCGTGTTTCCTGCTATATGAAAACACCCCATGAAAGTCACTGGAAAGCAACAAAAATAATACTTCGATATATTTGGGGTATGATTCAGTTTTGGATTCATTACAGTAAAGGGGGGACTCCTTTTTTGGTTGGTTTCACTGATTCAGATTGGGTTAATGATCCAGATGATCAAAATTCTATTGTAGGTTATGTTTTTAGTCTGGGATCTAGACCTGTCACTTGGGCTTGTAAGAAATAACAAGCTCTTGCTATTTATTCAACAGAAGCATAATATCGAGCCGCAGTTAATGCCAGTTGGAAATCTTTATGGCTTCGACATATCCTTTTAGAGTTTGGATTCAGGCAGAAGTAACCTAATCCACTTTGGTGCAGAAATCAAAGTACCATCAAGCTCACCAAAGATCCATTTCAACATCAACGTAGAAAACACATTGAGCTACATATGCACTTCATCAGAAATATTGTTCATGATCGCATTCTTGAAGCTCTCTTTTTCTCTATAGATGATCAAGTTGCAGACATCTTCACCAAGTCTCTTACATAACCAAAGTTTTCCAAACTTTGACCTAAGTTAGGAGTTCAGGAATTTGTCATTAAGGGGGGATAGGCTCTAATTCCTCCTTCCTTCTCCTAATAGTGTCACTTTTGTAAATACTTCAATCCTATCCCAAGTTGTTCGTAAGGGGGGATGTTAGGGTATTTAGACACTTAGGAGTTAGTTAAGATAAACTTGTTATAATATATTCATTAGAAAAAATGTGTTTCTTTAGTATGCATTACTGTGCATTTGTAAATATCTAATCTGACGGTCACGATATGTTCTAGACAAAGAGTGATTTGACGATTCATCTTCTCTTAGATCATAACTACCTTTTATCTATGGCTTAACACCAGATTGGTCCATGATATCTATTTAAAGAGCATGGAGGGTCATTGGATAGTTGATCGATTATGAGAAACTCATTTGTAACTTTCTTTCTTTTGCATAATAAACTTCCTCAAGCAGCTATTTGGTTGGGGTCATGGAGTGTTTCCCTTTCGAGGATTTAAACCACGTGAAAATATTGATGTGTTGATTTGTGATATGTTTGGGTGAGTGGATGTTCTAGGTGTTCAGTATTTTGGAAGTACCCTATGTACCTGAACTTGTTCAAAGTGGAGAACCCCAAAAATATTTCTCTTATCTGCAGTAGAGAACTCGTCTCTTAGATTGAGCGAACTTGTTTTTTTCTATGTTATAGAAATGAGAGGATGTTCCCTTCTATTTATAGTTTATGGTGTTACCTTTAAATTTATAACTGGTTCGACTTGTCTTATACTACAATAAAATACATTTTATTATTATGATTTCTTGGGATTACCTGTGTGAAGATGCCACACAGCTATTACACCAACATTAATGGAATTCACAATCCCTCCAATAAATTCTACAACTACTCACACTCTTTTTATTTTGATAAAATTTTGAATAAGATATCAAATTTTCAAGAAGGAATAACTTTCAGGGATGGGGAAAGTTCCCCAAGAAAAGGCTAGGAAAATTCAAATATAAAAAATATAAGAGAAACTTCTCCAAAGTGGAGAACCCCAAAAATACTTCTCCTATCTGCAGTACAGACCTCCTCTCTTAGATTGAGCGAACTTGCTTGTTTCTAGGTTATAGAAATGACACGTGGTTCCCTTCTATTAATACTTTATGGTGTTGTCTTTTAATTTTATATCTGGGTCGACTTGTCTTATACTACAATAAAATACATTTTATTATTATGATTTCTTGGGATGACTTGTATGAAAATGCCTTGTGCAACTACTACACCAACATTAGTGGCATTCACAATCCCTCCAATAACCTTTGCAACTACTCACACGCTTTTGATTTTGATAAAAGTTTGAATAAGATATCAATTTTTTGGAAAAGCATAACTTTCAAAGATGGGGCAAGTTCCCCAAGAAAAGGTTGGGAAAATTTAATTTACCAAAAAATAGTTCTAATGATCACAAGTTTGGGAAGATTAAACTTCCCAAACAATTAGTTTCACATAAATTAAAATGTTTACACTGAGTTTATTTTACCAAAAAAATCATTGTTCACATAAAACATTTAAGAGGAGAAAAAATGAGGTGCATAAAATTATTAAGTATAAGATTTAAATAATAATAAAAATGTTCATTAACTACAATTATATTAAAGATTAGGTTATTGGAAGAAGGGTTTGAAATTATGGGATTAATTTATAAATATGAATCAAAACACAATTGCGATAGTGTGATGCTCCTATCAAACATATTCTTTTAAAATGAACCAATATATAATATTGTATTACATTATCACATAAAGAGAATAAAATATTCAACCAACTTCAAGTTTAATATGGTGGAAATGAATGAATGGTGGTTATGATTTTATTTATGTAAATAAATAAATGTTTAAGATGGATGTATAGTAGCTTTATTTCTTTTATGTTATAAATGGATATAATTTTTTTATTTACTTTATATTTTTAGTAACTTATGACTTAATGTATTTTTTTTTATCTTAATATTAAAAAACAAAATTAATAAGTACAATTATAATTTATAAAAATATTTGTAACATTTCAAATTTTTCTTATTACTAATTTTGTAATTCTTTTATTTTTATCCTAATATTAAAAAATACAGTTTAGTAAGTAAAATTATGATTTATAAAATATTTGTAACATTTCAAATTTTTAAGAAGTGTTCATTCTTGCTTTTTTAAACTTTACAGAAATATTAAATTTAATATTGAACATTTTCTTAGCTTTTAAGGTTTAGAACTTTTATTATATGATTATTATTTTTTTTACTAAAACGGTTATAGGCCTTTTATATTGATCTTCTGGCTAAGCAGCTGCCAATAGCCTTACACACAGAGATTCTATTCTAACAGATGCCTAGAATCTAGAGATACGGGCGTGACTATGCTCACTAACCCCTTTACCAAAATTCTGGAAATTTTTTGAACAGACATAGAACTTCATAAGAGCATAAACATAGAAGTGCAACTAGTGTTGCAGAGATAAACCAAGAAAAGTTAGAATCAGCGCTCTGATTTTGGGATCTTTCCATGCTCCTTAAGCATTTCATCCACCTTCTTTTCCAGCTCAGCCAGACGGTGCCCAATTCCACCTGAGAAGTTTTCCAGATCCTTCATGTTGGTCATATTATCTTCGAAGATTTCCTCCCTTAACTCTTTAAGCTCCTGGTTCATGCACTCCCATCGACTAGTTCCAGTCTTTTGCAATCTCATCTGCTTTGACTCCAGCTTATGAACTGCTGACTTAACTTCATCCAGATCAGTCTGAATCTGAGAGAGACGAGCCTCGATATTTGAGGACGAACTTGCTGCCATAGCTAGGCTCAATCTGCTACCGCTAACTCCCTTGCACGACTTCTGAAAGCTTCCAGCGTTTCCTTCAACGATTGACAGATATGAGTGCAAATAAAAACTAGATGATTCTTACTGATATAGGCCCAATTCTTAATTTCTGCAGAGTCTTGGAATGATTCTACTCGATTGCACTCGATCCTCCTAGCTGGATACGATTCTCTTTGATGGACAGCAATTGGAGACCATTTTCTTTGACTGCAGGCCAGGAAAAAAAGAGAGCACGGGTCATGTGACAAGCTTTTGTCTTACCTCTGTACGATCTGCTCCTTAAGAGCCTCAGTTTGCACGGGGGTCCAAATGGGAATCTTTCACTCACTGAATTCGTGATACACTTATTTCTTTCATGGGCAGGTCCAAGAACCATTTCTTCACTGTCACTAGGGGATGGACACATGATTTTTGTTTCCATTTACTATAATAACTCCCTTTCTTAAGGAGGCTCCAATATTGGCTTCATGATCTGCTATTTGATTAAGATTTCGAAGGACGTGATAACACTTTACTTCTTCGAAGGATTTCAGCTAAGATATGACTTTCCGGTGATAGTGGGCCAAACCCATTCCATTGAGGGCTTTCTTCAGATTGAGAGCCTGCATGATGATTCGGGAGTCACCAATGATAGCCAACTTATTAATGGAAAGACTTCTGGCTTGAATCAGACCTTGCCAAATGGCAAGAATTTCAGCAATGTTATTGGAATTTTGGCCCAACCCCCAGGCGAAATTGAGGATAATTTTCCCTGACTTGTCAAGAATGACTCCTCCACTTCCCGCAGTTTCGGGATTCCCTTTCAAGGCCCCATCCACATGCAGAATGTGCTTGTTCAGCGAGGATCTCCATTTTATGAATTCTTGCTCCTCTAGCCTGATTTCCCATGGCGAGAAATGCTTAACAGTGTTCTTGATTATGGTAAGGAGGGCTGAGTCTAGCCCTTGAAACCAGCTGTACTCCTCTTTGTCAGGGGTAGCTTCATTGGTGATTTTAGAGTTAGAGGCTACCAGCTCTCCTATCAACGCCTTAACTTTGATTGCAACTTGGGCTGGCGAAACTACCTTGTCCCTGAAAATTCTATTATTACGTTCCAGCCACAATTTCCAGCAGTAAATTTTTGGGACCCACATCTAGCAGTGCTTTAACAAGGTAAGTCTGGAGAAGGAAAAGGGAGCATAATCGAACCAGGAAGCGAACAAGGAAGAGATGGAAGGATGGGGGGCCAGATTCAGCTGAGCAAGAAGGATATTCCAGAGTTCTAGAGCAAAGGAACACTGAATAAAAAGATGGGTCAAGTTTTCCTCGTGGCAGGCACAAAGAGGGCATCTTGAGGGCCCCTCCCATCCTCTTTTCAAAAGGTTGTCCCAAGTTAGAATGCTGTCGTGAAGTAGGGACCAGCAGAAGTGATCAATTTTGGGGAGAGAAGGAAGAAGCCAGAGTTTTTTCCACCTAGAGGGATCCGGAGCTGCCCAAGGAATGGCTTTTAAAGCAGCATATCCAGCAGCTGCATTGTAAAGGCCTGAGGAGGAGCCCCAACCTCTTTTGTCCTTCAGCTTAGCAGAAGTAGGGGAGAGACCTTGAAGAGCCTCTAAAAGAGAGCTAGATTCAATCTCAAGAGCTTGCAGGACATCCCCCAGGTCCCATTTGGTCCAAGAGTCATCCGAGCTCCAGCTGGATAAGTCCCAAAGGGTGAATTTGCTATTCAAATGAAGCCAATTTTTTATTTTCTCCAATCCTTCCAAATCTTTTAAAGGGGACTGCCCTAGAATGGAGTCATCCCAGAACTTAATTTTGGAGCCATTTCCCGGAATCCAAGTGAGATTGGAGGTAATCATATCAAGAGATTTAAGACAAAGAGCAAGGATATGAGAGCCTTTCCTAGTCCTGGGTGGGCTATCCAAGCACCTCTCTTTGTGCCCGCTGAAGTACTTGGTCCTTAAAGCTTTGGAGCTCCATGTTGTTTTACCCCTTATCATTTTCCACAGGATCTTGCCACCCATGGCCAAATTCTGAGTGGCCACATCTCTGATTTGCAGCCCTCCTTCCCATTTGGGGGCTTTGACCTTATCCCAGTTGACTAGGTGCATTTTCCTTCCTTTATTCCTTCCCCCTTCCCAAAGGAATTTTCTCAATAAAATGTCTATCTCTTTCACAATTCCTTTTGGGGCTAGCAGGATCGAAGCTTGGTAGAGAAGAAGGGAGGTTAGGACAGAGTTAATAAGGATAGTTTTACCTGCTTTGTTTAACCAAGAAGCCCCCCAAGCCAAAATTTTGGCCTTGAGTTTTTCCACCAATGGCATCCAAAGGCTCCTTCTCGGAGTAGCTTTTACAAGCGGAATGCCAAGATATTTTATGGATTCCCACGTGGAGGTTCCTTCCATTTCCAGCATTCTTGAGATATCTGTCATTTCAATGGGAGGGCAGTTCCAGCCATAGATTTTGCTTTTCCTCAAGCTGATTTCACTGCGTGATATATCAGTGTGAGCGTCCAACTCTTTTTTGAAGGATCTTGCCGTGTTGAGACTAGCCTGACCCAAAAGAAGGGTATCATCAGCAAATTGAGCATGGTTTATTTTCTTCACTCTAGGGGTAATTGTGAGCCCCATTAGAGAACGTTGCTGAAGGCACTTGTCTAGCTGGAAACTAAGGATCGACGCTTGAATGACATAGAGCAAGGGGGATAGGGGACAGCCCTGCCTAAGTCCCCTAGAGGTGTGGAAGAAGTTTGCTGGTCTCCCATTTACCAAGGGGGCAATCCAAGGTCCCGAGATACAGGCTCTAATCCAGCTGATTAACTGGTGGTGGAAGCCTAGTTTGAACATTACAGCAAAGAGAAAATTTAACCGAACTTTATCAAAGGCATTAGCGAGGTCCAGTTTGACTATCATACCTTTCTCCTTCCGTTGGCAGCTTGAGTGAATTGCTTCTTGGACCAGGATGATGTTGTCCTGAATATGTATGTCCTTAATGAAGCCCCCCTGGTTCTTCGAAATGATCCTGGGAAGGACATTCTTTATTCTATTTGCAATGACTTTAGTGATGATTTTGTACCCCGTGTTGCAGAGCGAGATAGGGCGGAATCTGGAGAAGCTTTGGGAACCTTTCTCTTTGGGAATTAACGCAAGGAAGGAGGAGTTAGTGCTTCCTCCTATTTTGCTGCAATTCTAGGATTTCCTCACCATATTGACCAAATCCTTCTGAATAATGTCCCAGCATGCAATGAAGAATCTGACCGTGAACCCGTCAGGCCCTGGAGCTTTGTCAGGATTCATTCCATGAAGGGATTTTCTTATCTCCTCAGTCGTTATGGGGCAAATAATCTTTCTATTATCTTCCTCATTGATTAGCGTGGGGAGTACATTCAGAGGATAGCGATCCAGCCGAGGAGATGAGTCCATTTCTTCTGTAAACAGATCTCTATAGAAAGAGTGGGCAGCGTGCTTGATCTCTTCAATTTTATTGAAAGTTTGGTCTTGATAATGAATTTCTCTAATATTGTTGTAATTCTTCTGAGCTTCTGCTTGCTTGTGGAAGTATGAAGTATTTTTATCGCCCTCTTTGAGCCATAGACAATGTTCCTTTACTTGCCAATAATACTCCTCTCTTCTCAATGCTTTGTGAAGGGCTTTTTGCAGGTCGAGCTCAACAGCAAGCAGCTCTGGGGTGACCGTGGCGTTCTCCATTAGCAGCTGGTGGTTGCGTAGTTCCCTTTGAGCTTCTTTCCTTTCAACGATGGGGGAGGGCAGGAGCTTTGCCCAGCTTTTAAGGGCTGCTTTGAGCCTTCTCAAATTTTCTTCCCAAATGAAGAACGGTGACCCAGAAACTTATTTTTGCTAGGTTTCTGAGACCAGATCGTAGAAGCCATCCATGGAGACCCAAAGGGGGCTGAATCGAAAGGGGATAGGACCTAATTTTTCTCCTGAAGACAAGGAAAGGGATATTGGCTTGTGATCAGAGGTGCAGGCCTAGAGGATTTCAGAAGTTGCAAAGAGTCCAAGAGTAAGGAAGGAGGAATGGACAAGGAAATGATCCAGCCGGGCCGCAATGTGCCCTGGTCCCACTCTTTTATTAGTCCAGGTGAACTTACCTTTGCTGGGTTTGATATCCTCTAGATCCCAGTCCATAATGATATCTTCAACCCACTCCCGAGCCGGGTCTCTTACCGGGGAGCCTCCTTTTTTTCCGAAAGGGTGAGAGTTACATTCATATCACCAGCAAGAACGATATTGTCGTGCCGGCTAGTGGACAGGAAGGAATTCAACAAGTCCCAACACTCTCTTTTTTCCGAAAGTAAAACCGGGGCGTAGATGTTGAAAAGGCTAATCTGATGCCCTGTGTCTCGATGCTGCAGCTTCGTGAAGAGCTAGTGGGTAGTGCTATGGTCCTCTAGCAGGTCAATATTAGTGGAGTTCCAGAAGGTGGCTAGACCTCCTGAGGCTCCCCTAGCGCTGACTGATCTACCATCTCATTTTTTCCAAAACTTTTTGCTGGCCTGGATGGTCTCAGGCTCCTCCATATGCGTCTCTTGGATCAGAAGTATCTCCAGGGAGTTCATTCTTACTAGGTCTTTAATTGCTTCTTCTTTAGACTTGCTTCCCATACCTCTGCAATTCCAGGAGACGAACTGCATTAAGATCCGGAGGGGGGGGGGTGGCTCCTTTCGAAGCCTTGCCTTTTTTTGAAGATCTGGTTTCCATCATATCCGAAATGGTTTGCTAGACTCTTGTTGTGACATCCCTGTACGATTTCTCCTCTCTTTTTTTCCGTTCTGGTTTCCGTCCCCTTGGAGTCTTTTCAGGGGTTCCGACCGAGTTGCTGGTCTCTGTGGCCCCCTCATCTGATTCAGTTTCTGGTTCAGAGCCTATGGTGATATGCTCATCATCTGATTTTGAAGATTCTTTTTCTAAAAGGGTTCTCTTATCCTTAGCCGGGTTTTCTAAAGGGGGCGTGGAGTGGGAAGCTATCTCTATGATTTCTTTCACGGGTTCCTTTGATGTTGCTGTAGCTTCTTTCACAGGCTCCTTCGAAGGGTTGATATTCACCGAGAGATGATCCTTCAACTGTGCAGGCCTTGGATCTTTGATTTTGAGGGCTGCTTTTCTTTTCTTCACCTTTTGCCATCCTTCAGCTTCTTCCTTCTCTGGGGTTTGGTTCTTTGGAAAGTTTCTCTGGAAATGCCTGTGTTCTTGGTAGGATCTGCATTTAAATGGGAGGTGTTCGTACTCAACTTTCTGATAGTGAGTCCAGGAGCCCACCGTTTAGCTTCACTGCCTCTGGGAGCCCTGCCTCCAGGTCCACTTCAACACAAATCCTGGCACAGTTGTAAATGGATTTGTTGTCTGCCTTGTCAATGAATTTCCCTATTCCATTTCCTATCATTTGCAGAGCTTCATAGTTCCAGCAGTGAACCGGCAAGTTGGGGAGCCTGACCCATACCGAAACTTCCTTGGGTAAGTCCATCGTGGGGTCGAAATCCGGCATCCAACGGTTCAGGTACACCACCTGGGTTCCCATAAAATATGGGTTGTTTCTGAAGATGAGATCCTTATCCTCCTTATTTATGAATTCGAACAGAAAATAGCCACTGCTCAGGGGATAACAGGTGACTCCTTGCTTGAGATGGGGCTTCCAGTTTCTTTGGATCCAGTCGTCGATGGTTTTTGCTGAGGGCCAGAGCCCCATGAATTGGCCGACTAGCCCTCTTTCTGATAGAGCAAGGGCAATCTTTACCGAAGTCATCTCTGGCAAGGCGATTTCAGGGATTTCTTCAAGCTTTTTGATGAATTTCGGGACCGAGGGATGAGCTTTCCTCTTGCCACCGCTGGCGACCAACCTCCTGAACGCGTCCATCTCAGCTGATGGGGGGGGAGGGGGATCCCCACCCCCAGGGGTGACCATTGTTGCAACCTGCAAACGAAACCCTAGCTCCTCTAGCTCGCGCGCGCCCTGCAGCTCCTCGAATTTCTCCTATTGGAATAATAACAAGAAAGAAACTAGTTACTAGTATCTTTTTATTATATGATCATTATTCATATAAAAAAAATTAATAAAATTTTAACTTTTACTCTATAATAATTCCTAAAAATATATTAAATAAATATAATATATCAATTAAAACATTTGTTGAAAATTATTTTATTTTTTAATAATAACTTACATAAATTGATATATTGTTTTTTCAATTAAATTTCAAAAACATTAATTAACAATAATAATAACTATACTTTAATAAGTATATATTTTTATTTCTTAAAAAAATTAAAATACTTTTTTATTATATACAAAATTATTTTAACTAAAACTTTATAACTTCATAATTAATTAATATGAAGATCCATTTTTTTTATATAATATACTACACTTTACTTTTATATATTTAATTAATATGAAGATCCGATTCGTATTTCTATCAAAAAGAATAATAAAGAATTTACTTTTACTTTATAATAATTTCTAAAAAAATATTAAATAAATATAATATATCAATTAAAACATCTCGTCTGGTGCATACCATCTAATCGGGTAGTGATCCATCCTAAAAACAAATAATAATAATAATAATAATTAAGATTTTTTAGGTATCCTAAATTATATATATGCTATGGCAACTCTCCATCTAAGAGTAGAATTATTCAAGTATATTAATAATAATAATAATTATCGAGGGTAAACCACCTAAACTAAACCGCCTCCACCAAAGTAAGTAGTATACCCAATTAAATTTGGAATAAATATAATATATCAATTAAAACATTTGTTTAAAATTAAATTATTTTTTAATAATAACTTACATAAATTTATATATTTTTTTTCCAATTAAATTTCAAAAAAAATAATCAACAATAATAATAACTATTCTTTAATAAATATATAATTTTATTAATTTAAAAAATTGAAATATTTTTTTTCTTATATACAAAATTAATTTAACTAAAACTTTATAACTTCATAATTAATTAATATGAATATGCATTTTTTTTATATAATATACTACACTATGTGAAAATTTTAAAATGTTGTTTTTTAAAATTGCACTACATGTTTTTGCACCACTTGCACACACTAAATGACCTATATTGTTTTCTAACAAATAATTTGATAAAGTTTCAATATGACCAAGATTTTGGATATTACACTATATCAATATTTTCATTTACTTTACTTTTACTTTACACTCTTACTATTACTTTCATTAATAAAAAATAGACCCTTAAAATCAACGTTGTAAATTGTCAACCAACTAAAATCCTCCACATGAGGTCACAAAAAAAAAATAGTTAGGTAGGATTGATTGGGCTAAGCGTCCATTAATGCCCTCCAATCTAGTTTCATCGGGTATATTTTGAAACATAGCATTGTTGACTTATAGGGTGCTTTATAAATCCTGCTATAAGCAAGTGTTAAGAGAAAACCCAGATCAGAAGTGTGTCGCGCCCAAGAAGGTTAAAGTCGAGGTATAGTTTCCCTGCTCTACCCTACGAGTCACCCAACTCGTTGTAGGGAGACGACACTATGCCATGCATGCCGAATCACTGATCCACACTTGACGCAAGGTATCTTAGTGGCCAAACTTAGGACATCACCAAGGAGCAATTGTGGGTACAATTGACTTTTGAAGTCAGCTATTGTCGTTGGAGGTGTTGCCAAGTCTTCTAGATTGAAACATTTGCCCCATCGCCAGTAGAACTGCCTCTTTGTTACCTTCACTAGTCAATTGGTGTGTGGACCCCATTGTCACCATCAATTGTGCTTTTGGAAGGACCAGTTACATATTAGAGGAAGGTCATAAGGTCTTTTAGGCATTTTACACTTATTTTTATTTATAAATATGAGCTACCTAACTCATAATTAAACATAACGTAAATTTTGTGACTCTTTCACTAAACCAACTTTGTACATATCACTCACTTTTTTGCATATTTTACACTTATTTTCCTTTATAAATACAAGCTACCTAACTCGTAATTAAACATAACCTACATGTTGTGACTCTTTCACTAAACCAAATTTCCACATATCACTCACTTTTTGCACCTTATTGCATTTTTTTTGCTCACATGTTACATTTTTTTTATTATATACAAAATTAATTTAACTAAAACTTTATAACTTCATAATTAATTAATATGAAGATCCACTTTTGTTTATATAATATACTACACTTTACTTTTATATAATTAATTAACATGAAGATCCACTTTTTATATGATTCTTATTCCTATCAAAAAGAATAATAAAGAATTTACTTTTACTCTATCCCATTTTTTTGGCTTATTGCCATATCCCTTCCATCCTATCAATGTGGCGTGGGAATGTTGATTGTCAACCAGTGCTCGACATACATGTCATTCAAAAATACATTGCTAAGTATGCATCTAAATCAAAAACAAAATCTGAAAGCTTTCACCAAAATGCTTCGACGAATTATCCATGTTGCACCACTTCTTGACCCTTCCATTGTTGCTATTCAAAAATTCCTGTTAGAAACACTTGTTGATCGTGACATTGTATCCCAAGAAACATGCCATATGTTGCAAAAAATACCTCTCACAGTTAGTATTCATACTGTATTATACCTCAATGTCAACCAAAAAACTTATAAACACATTTCATCAGACAATCCCACATCCTTCACATCAACAAACTTCATAGATGCATAACTTTCACGCCCTTCCGCTCTTCATTCCATATCTCTCATTGAGGCTGCAAGATCTTGATCATATAATTCTCATCGAAAAAAAGAAAAATGGAAACCAATAACCCCCCGCCATCGTCCATGTTCTTCCCCGTTACTATCCATTCCCCTCCATAGATACACCCCTGTTCATTGATTTCTGCAGATCTGAACTCATGCTATACAAACCTTTCTGCAGTATACAACTCGACATTGGCGCTTCTGACGATGCCATTCTTACAAACTGGCAAGAACTTAAATTGACCTACACTCCTTGGCATGTTGATCGGAAACCAGTTGAACCCCTTTCCTTATCAGAACACACCATGGTTTCTGACAATTTGCAAAACCCACAACCCGTGCAATTGGATGAATGGGAATTGCTCTCCCAACTACACCCTACTAATGACATGCAAATAAGTGACCTTGACATCCTTGGTCGTCGTGACTTTGACAAAAACCATAATTGGCATGGTAAGACCATCCCCCTCATCTTGCAAGAACTTGCCATTGACTTCATACAAAATAATCGCTCACACCACTACCTCCCTCAACCATCCTACTCTGATACACCAAATTATCAAACATTGTCCCCAACTCAAATGAAATCCCACTCCATTATCATGAATCACTCCGCAAGCATCCTAACAAGTCCTCCACTCAGAATGGTTGTGAAAGGAACTACTGGCATTGGTAAATCATTCTTCATTCGTTACATAAGAGAATCCCTTTCCTTGACCTAAAACTTCAGTCCATCCCCAATATTGCTATTGGCCCCTACCGGCGTCACAGCATTCAACATCCAAGAGTCTACTATCCATTCATCCCTTCATAGTCCTATAAAAAATTCCATGCCTTTGGAAGGGAAATCACTTTCAAACCTCCAAGAGGAACTTCACCATATCCACTACATTCTCATTGATGAAATGAGCTTCCTAGGCTGGACACTTTTAACCCATATTGATGAACGTCTCTCTGAAGCATTCCCTCACCATAAAAACATCTCTTTTGGTGGTTGCTCAATTATTCTTGTGGGAGACCTTTCCCAATTACCACCAGTTATGGACATTCCATTGTATAGAGGCTCTTCCCATGGTACTACACTTTGGCGCAACTTCAACACAGTTGTAACACTTTCAACTGTTTTTCGTGAGCAAGGAAATGACCCATCATAGGTCACCTTCAGGAACCCTCTTAACAACATCAAAAATGCAACAGCTACTATAGAGGATTGGAAGCTTCTCATGTCCAGGACAGACTCCTTCCTTTATAAGGATGATTTATCTGCTTTCAAAGGTTCCATGCACTTATTTGCAACCAACCAACTAGCTTCGCTTCATAATCTACACATTCTAAAGTCTTTGCAAATTCTAATAGCACTTTCTATTGCTGAGCACATAAACAGCAATGCTACTTCTCAAATTGAAAATGAGCAACTAGAGTGTACAATGTTGCTTTTCCCTGGGCAGCGAGTAATGTTAACATCAAACTTATGGGTTTCAGTAGGCCTCGTTAATGGATCGCTCGGACAAGTGGTTGATATTTTCTACAAATCAAACCATCATCCTCCACACTTCCAACATTTGTTGTTGTTAACTTCCAAAAGTACATTAGTCCTGCATGGGATACCAACAATCCTACTTTTCTACCGATTCCACCTATACAAAGGGGGGTTCGTACTCAAATCCCACTTAAAATGGCATGGGCATTGATATTATAAATCTTAGTTTTTATTATGAATTTAATTTATCTTTTTCTAGATATATCCAACAATTTTAAGTTTTTCTTTATATTTTTGTGAGATATTTTCCAATGATGTCCATTAACCTACCCTCTCTTTTTTATATTATTAGAATTTGGACAATTTTAAGTTTTTCTTTATATTTTTTTGAGATATTTTCCAATGATGTCCATTAACCTACTCTCTTTTTTTATATTATTAGAATTTGGACATGTTTGGTGAGATTCAAAATGTTATGAATTCCATATTCATGATCCACAATTAAGAAATGTATAAATAAATTATTTATTGTTTCTCTTTATAAATTTGAATTATTTTTATTTATTTAGTAGACAGATCCATAAATCTATGCAATGTTACTTAATTGAAACATAAGAACTACAAAAAGTAACAATCCATTGTCATTTCGATGAGAGAAGAATAATTTTCATGATTACTTTTGAAATATGGATAATGTAATGTCCACTTATGTGAAGAATATAATGTATTTAAAATATTGTATCAACAATAAGATTTTATTAACAAAAATTTGTGGTTCAACACTTCAAATTGTCTTTCTTGTTGTATATGTCCACATCTCCTTGCTTAGCTTGCAACACAGCGTTCTTTTATTTCACCCCGACTTACAATGTAGGGTTAACCTCAATGACTTTACATGACTTGTTTACATTATTGAATCTCTCGATCAGAACATCAGGGCATGACATGACTCAATTACATTACAAATACTTTCTGGAATAAACATCGGGGTACAATACATAAGATATACAAGTGAATACATTATGAAGTTACAAATACATCAACACTCCCTCTTAACTAGGAAGGTATTCTCTCGACGCAATTTATCAGCACAAGTCTTCTTCTCTATATCATCATCAAGTCATCTTCATTAAGTCTAGATAATCACTTGATCTAGAGCATCACTCAATCATCATCAATTCTGGATCATCACTTGATCTGGAGCATCACTGGATCATCATCAAGTCTGAATCATCACTTGATCTGGAGCATCACTTGATCATCATCAAGTCTCAATCATCACTTGATCTGGAGCATCACTGGATCATCATCAAGTCTGGATCATCACTGTCAAATGGTGTTATCTCTCAATTCTTCTCGTCATAGGAATTTCTACAGAGCCAGCCCTTTTTCATGATGGTTGTAGGCCTAGCCTCCATGTAGTTCTTTATCTTATTTAGCACTTATATATGACCACATGTTAGAAAGGCCCACCCAGCACTTACATCTGACCATGGGAGGAACACATCCACCACCATGTCAGAAAGGCATGCTCAGCACTCACATCTGACCATGGGAGGAACACATCCAAGAACCATTTCAGAAAGGCCCAGCACTTACATTCACCAGCATGATAGGATACACCTACTATCATCTATGAAAATGCCTGGCACTTACAACCATCAGCATGATAGGACACCCTTACTATCATCTGTGGAAGGGCCCAACACTTACAACCGGTGGCATGGTAGGACCCAACTACTACCATCCATGAAAGGGCTCTGCACTTACAACCAGTGGCATGGTAGGACACAACTACTACCATCCATGGAAGGGCTCTCAGCTCTAGGATGAGTATTCCTAGTAACTGACCAGGTGCCTCCATTCTCCTAGAGAATGGCCTCTCAGCACTAAGTTGAGTATTCTTGGTAACTGACCAAGTGCCTCCATTCTCCCAGAGAATGGCTTCTCAGTACTAAGATGAGTATTCCAGGTAACTGACCAGGTGCCTCCATTCTCCCATAGAATGGCCTCTCAGCACTAAGCTGATTATTCCTGGTGACTAACCAGGTGCCTCTATTCTCCCAGAGAATGGCCTCTCAGCAATAAGCTAAGTATTCCTAGTAACTGACCAGGTGCCTCCATTCTCCTAGAGAATGGCCTTCAGCACTTATATCTACTGGCATGGTAAGGCATGCCATCTACCATCCAGAGAAAATCTCGCACTTATATCTGATCATGTGGGAGCCAATCCCACAGTCATATCAGAATGGCTCTGCACTTACATCTGATCATGTGGGAGCCAATCCCACAGTCATATCAAAATGGCTCTGCACTTACATCTAATCATGTGGGAGCCAATCCCACAGTCATATCATAATGGATCTGCACTTACATCTGATCATGTGGCAGTCAATCCCACAGTCATATCAGAATGGCTCTACACTTAAATCTGACCATGGAAGGAACCAATCCTATCACCATGTCAGAAGGGCTCTGCACTTATATCTGACCATGGGAGGCCCCACCTACCACCATGTTATAATTGCTCACGGACTCATCACTTCCTCTTGGAAGGAATCTCAATCTGGAGAACACCAAGCTTCTCCCTGAAGTACTCGATAATCTGGAGAACATCAGGGCTGATTATGTCCAAGGATAACCTGCGAGCTTCGCCAGGACCGATTACATCCAAGGACAACCTGTAGGATCATTTACGTCTAAACCACCCACAAGCTTCACCAGGATTTTATGCTCGAACATCCTGTCTCATCGGCTATGCTAGAACTCCCTCTTTCGAGAGATCTCAATCTGGATCACAAATTGGAGCTTCACTGCTCCTCTCTCCCAAATAACAAGTGGCAACATATTTTCCTTGACTGTACTCAACACCAGGTAGGAATCCATCTTGTCAAAGCAAGAGACCAAACCTGATCTCATACTAAAGTAGCACCTCGAAGTGCTCTTCCTATCAATGGAATTTCCTGCCCAATACGAATCCACATAACCCTCCAGGATAATATTCTGATTCGTATCATACTTGATCCCATACTCAACTGTACCCTTCAGGTACCTGACTGCATGCTTTGCAACCATCAGGTGAACATGTCTCAATGTGTTCACAGCAAAGAAAATATCTGGTCTCGTATTCATTAGGTACATAAAGGAACAAATCATCTAACGATACATCATGGCATCAACCATCTCTGATGAAGCAACACTCAATAGCTTCAGGTTCAATGCCATAGGTGTGGTCATGGCCTTACAGTCCGTCATCCTAAATCTCTTCAGGATCTCTACTGCATCCTTCCCTTGACCAAGGGAGATTCCATCGTCATTCTCTCACACCTCCATGCCTAGATGGTAATGCATCATATCCAAGTCCTTCATCTCGAACTCGGAAGCAAGTCTCCTTCTTGCAACTTTAATGAGTTCCTATTTTCTGTCAAGAACAAGTCATCGACATATAACAGGAGCATCACTAGTATTCCACCTTCCCTTTCTTCTTGGCTACTTCTTCATAGCTAGAAGGCTCTGCATCAATGATGTCGCTCAACAGTTTCACATAACTGGAGTGTCTTTGAGGCCTCTTTATTTCTTTGAAAGTATTGTCGTATTATTCTTCATCTTGGATTCTTTCTTGAACTGTCGTCACTTGTTCTTCGGAACAAGTCTCGTCCTTCTTTGCTTGTAGGTGATTTTACATGATTTTTCCTACAAGTCAAATGCATTAGTTGTATGGTTAGAAACATTTCATAAGGTATATTCATAATGAAAATTTATTTTGCATCAATATATAATCATGCAACTATTTTAGCCAATACAACATTCATCCATATCTCACGGAAACTTTCTAGATGCCTTCCATCTCTACCAGGACAACATTGAGATTGTGCACTAATCCAATATGTTAGCAAAGAGGCTTCATTCTAGATAAGTAGCAATGGAGAGTTGTATAGCACCATGAGCTACTTACCCATCACATGCATATTAGTAGTATATTGTCATCAATGCAAACATTCTATCATGCATAAACTGAATATAAACAAGTGCATAACAAAACAATATCATGAAATGACAATTAAATAATTATCTTTATTTGTTTCATGGGTAGACTCCTTTCAGCTTCATCATCTTCTTCATTCATAACAGCCTCATTTCTTATCCAAATGCTCAAGATGGATAAGAGGCTCTTCAAGAATTGAGTTCTTCATATTCCTCATCGCTTGAGGTATCTTCTTTGGATGGTGAGAGCTTGATATTCATTTGCTCCCATCTTCTTTTCTCTTATTAAGAGTCAAGCTTCTTCTTATGTGTGTTGTTCCCAGAGTCTGCTGAAGGTAATCACTTCCTTCTGACACACATTCCTCGAATGAATGAATCTCATGATCTTGGGAGGCCATTCAAGGTGGTTATCACAAATTCTGCATTCTCCACTTTTTCTTCTATCGCTTCAAGTCATTCTTTGATTTGAGAGACCCTTGTAAATTATGACTGTATGGTCTCTTCATTCTGGATCTTCACATTCTTCAACTATTTTCTCAAAGTCATCTTTTGATTTATGTTCTTTCCTTCAAATAGCTTGGTCAAGGAATCAAACATCTCTTTTGGTGTCTTTAGGGAAGACACTTCTGGTATAAGATGATCCTTGATTGAATCAGCAATGATCTTCTTGGCCTTGATCAATTTCTTCTTCTGTAAGGATTTTAGCCTCATCTCCCTCTGGAACTGGAACCTCTCTACTTATGTAGGTGTCCAATTCATTTCCTTTAAGAACTAGTGAGATCCTATACTTCCATGCTTGGAAGTTTTCATCCTCACCGAGCTTGTCATCAAGCTGGTGTGATTAGTCATCCTGAAATGAGAACCTCAATTGTAAATAGCAAAGGATTAGATCTTACCAATTTGAGGTGTCAATCCTAGTTCTGCAGTTGGCTAATCTAGGGTTTGCTAGAGAAACCCTAATTTTAAAAACTTGGAATCTTTTAGATATGATTGGATAGAAAGATAGACCTCTTCAAGGTGAGCTGTCCAATGTACTTCTTTTCTGAAAACAGTGGAGGGAAGCTCTCGGAACAGAAAGCCCTAGTTTACCAATTTCTTTTGTAGAAATTCCTGATACTATTTCTATAGTATCTCTGAAATTACTACTCCTCTGTGTCTTAAATTTCATATTGAGGTAACCTCATCTATCCTTCTTCCAACACCATAGGTTTCATCAAAATTGCTTTCACCAATTGGGACTTATGAGTGTTTTCCCAAGGTGACTTGTTTCAGGACTATTCAGCATAGAAAAGTTGTATGGACTTCCACATGTCACTGTTTCATCTACGGGGTTTGAAACTTGTACCACAAAAAGTATATTCAGTTCCCTTTTTGTAACATCTTAATAAATTTCATGTGTAACTTCGTAGCCCAAGATATAGCAATTCTCCCTAGGTGTCCTATTTAGGGATGAATCATGGAAGAGGTTGGAACCCTAACTTGGAGGAATCATATCTCCTAGAATATAGCGAATATGAGGTTGAAACTTGGACAGAGTGTACACCAGGCATTTATCTACGACCTGTGAAATTTTTGGCCCTTGAGACTTCTTCAATCCCAAGATATATCGAATGTACCAAAACTTATCAATTTTAGTATTTAGGGGTTTTTCCGGCCAATGGTCAAGTTAGGGTTTGACTTTCCTGGAGTTTCACCCAACCAAAAATCTTGACCTAGGTCTATAAAATTTGATTTTGATGAGGAGAGAAATCCTATGTAGGGCTCACTCAAAAATTCCTCTTCTGTAAAAAGCCCTAATTTCCCGCAACAAAAACTGAAAATGCCCGAAATCAAATTCTGCTTCGACAGAAAAATGCGCCCTTCAATGGAGAGTTAGTATATCCTTCTTTTGTTGATGGATTGTGGAGAGAGACCCAAAAAGTAAGAATCCCTATATTTTGTAGCTGCACAGTGTCTTCTTCTCAAGTTAGCTCTGATACCATGTTAGATTTTTATCATTTAAGCAATATGATCTTAGGATCTTATCTGAGAGAATAACATGCACAGCAATAAACACAAGAGACAAGAGATACAAAGAATTTTCCTCGGGGATACCATAAATGATAAAACCCCGCAACTTACTTGGAGATAGAATGAGCACCAATGGTAGCAGTAAAACCCAAAAACATAAAGGTGATCTCCAATAGCTTGTTCTTTCTCTCTCACTTGAGAGAGATTCTCCTCTCTGAATCATGCACCCCAGTGAGTGAGTGTGTGTGTGATAAATAAAGAGGCTCACTCTCTATTTATATTCTTTCATTCACTTAGTGTCTGCTTCAACAAGTCGGCCCCACTTAACAATTACTTACTAGGGCCGACATCTCTAGGAGAGTCTAATAACCCTAGTGCCCCACAACTGTGGGGACTTTTCCCTCTGATCAACAAGGAGGGTTAACCTTAATTAAATTGTGGGTACTATTTCCCTGACTTACAATGGAGGTTTAACCTCAATTACTTTACATGACTTTTTTACATTATTGAATCTCTCGATCAGAACATCGGGGCATGACATGACTCAATTACATTACAGATACTTCCTGGAATAAACATTGGGGTACAATACATAAGATATAAAAGTGAATACATTCCGAAGATACAAATACATCAACATGATTTACCTGGAACTTGCGGATTTGAAAATCATCCACTGGTTTTTCCACACCAAGCGATTGAAGTTAGAGGTAAAAATTTCCTATATTGGGTAAAAATATGAAATGGTATTTTTTATTTCTATTTTTGGACTATCTATTGAAATAATTTCAAAATATGGTTTTTTAACCTATAGTTTTAATTTCTATCAAAATTAAACTAATCATCATGTCATGTTTTCCTAATGCAACCGGTCCAAGGTTACTTAAAGTTGTTATTCACTCGTATAGGATATGATTTTGGTCATTTATATGCATTTTTGTATCTATACCTAATCCGCTTTAACCCTAGGATCACTACTTTATACACAGACTATGGTGTTTAACCATTATTACCTTTTCTATACCATTGTTATTTCGTGGATAGGGGTTTCCTTCCATGAGTACCCTAGTTTAGAACACTTTGTTGCCTTTTGGTACTCATGTCGCAGTTTTCGTAGGTTTAGGGGAGCCTTCTTAGCTATTTTTCACACCAAATTGAGCCTCATTTTGGTCTCCTTTTACAAGCTATCCCTTTTATAAGGCTCCCTGCCCTTATGGAGTTTCTTTAGGCCCAGGTCTAACTCCTCAAAATAGACTTGACTACTGAGTAAACTTTCCATTCAGGCTCGTTAAGAATATGTGAATGGGAATCCACATTGGAGGTAGGTTATCACTTTCTTGGACCGTGTGGAATAGTACGAGAAAGGATTTCTCTCTTTTATACGGAATTGAGAAGAGTATTCTCAATAATAGGTTTATCACTTTTCCAAACCTGAGGGACTAAACTTACAGAAAAGGAGCGTCCGGTATGAGCTTAGTTTTCTCTTTTTCGTGCTCTAGACCTAAACATGAAAAAGGTTCTGAATGTACTTTATTCCTTTGTCATGCTCGTTAAACACTAAAGTACAAAGCATTGATTTTACTATAGTAATCCCCATTCCACGTAATCAAATGGATCTTTCTGAGTGATCTTGCTTTCCTTCACACTCATAAAACTCAAGCTATAAGCTGCTCTTGAAGGAGCGTTGGGTAGGTGGTAATTTAACCTGTTTCAAACCTCCCTGACTAAGTACAAAAAAGGTGTGCCTTACCTCTTCAAAGGATAAGAGAGTTATTCTATGGTATGTTTTATACTTTTCTGGCCTCAGGAGACTAAATTGGATGAAAAAGGACCCCCCTGGAGTCTTCTTCGGAGTTTTCAGACTCTCTAAACATGAAAACACCAACGAGCATGTACTCGTTCAAGCTCGTAAATTTCACAAATCAGTGACATTATCAAGCATTATTCTATCACCTATTCAAGCTTGTAAAATATTAATAGATACTTGAGTTGACTTTCCTAGATTCGTTAAAATTTAACAGGAAAGATAAGGGAGAAGTATTATTTTTGGGTTACAGACAGTGGCAGCATGTCCTCCTTGAACATAGCACTCTCTGAACTTTCCAATACTCATGTATCAGTGTACATTTTTAGTTCAGCTATCACTTCAAGTTTCTTACTCTTCCACTTGTCCCTTATACATGGGGAATCTGATCATGTCTCCTACATGACAGATAAGTCTAGTTGTCCTATCTGTGAAGTTAAAAGTTTCCTTGGGCCATCTCTATCTCGTCCTCACTGTTCAAGGATTTATCCCTGCATCTGATTATTATCCTAATTCCATCATTATCCTATATGAGTATTACTTGTGTCTACCTTCCCTTATCCAGTTCCTAGTCACTCTTGTGATCTGTTGGAGGATCTATTTCCTTCCTCATCACGGCATGGTTTCTCATCAACACTTCCTGAAGATGAAGACCTAGAGTTTTGACGATGGTACCTTAGGATTCACTATCATCTTTGGTGAACTCCTTTGCTTCATTTGTTAGTTTCACATATTGCTTGACAATTTGTTGAATCCTTTTCATGTTCGACTTCAACACATCTATTCACATGGCCTGGATTTTACTGGTTCCTTTGGATTTTAATGAAGACCTTAGGTTCACATCTATAACCTAAGTTGTGCAAGATTGTGTTGTGTTCACCTACACAGCTTCCAGATTTTGAAGACTCATCATTGTATATTGTGGCTTCGATCCACCTTTGTATTATACGTGGTCTTGTACCCATATCATATGATGTAATCAAATATTATAAAGGAGCTAGTGTTCCAGTATATTGAACATGACATCCTAAGATATGATTTTGTATATGACATTGATATGTATTTGTTTCAGGTACTTCCTATGTTTCCTTGAACTTATGAGTTCTCCAAGATAAAGTTTGTAATGCATTTCAGCCATCGCTTCCATCTGACCTCACACATTAGGGGGCATCTGTTATTGGGAAAAATGGCACTTCTCCATTCGAGTGATGACATTCATCAAGTCGGTACACAAAAAGAAAATTTGGATTGAAGTGGCCAAAACACTATAGATGTGCATGACCTTTGATGCATTATCCTCAGACCAACCTTATATATTTTTATTCTGAGTTTTGGGTTGCACACACAACTATGTACATTGAAACTCACGTGTCATACGCGAGTATGTGTATTGCAACCCACGTGTACCTTGCATACACAAGTTCCCTTTGAGCAACCCACATGTCATACACACCTTGCCTATATTAATACTTGTGTATACCTTGATTTGACCTTCAAAATATAAATCATGATTAGATGAGATTAGTTGGGCCTTAATCCATAACTATTCCAACTGTCTCAACCATCCTAACCTTCGAATCCTCTCTATTTCCCAAATTATAAATAGAGGCCTTGGGATGGGGCTAATGAATCAATTTTTGGAAGAGAAAATTTATGCTGGCGGTATACCTTCAGAGTCTTGGAGCAGCAGAACTCAAAGTCCTAGGTTGCAGAGGAGTCCTTGTGTCATAAGCTGGGTTGTATTCTTACTCATTCATTGTTTGTTAATAAAGATAATTCTTCTTCCAATATTGTATTGTGTTTATCTCATGTATATTGGTTTAGTGAATATGTTCAATTATGTTATTTATATGTTTTTCATCTAACCTCTAATGTATATATATATGATATATTGCTTGAATAATTGGCTCTTTACAGGTGAAGAGAAGCATCCCTAGAAGCTTTGGAGAATATTGGAGCGAGAGAATACCAAGCTTGGATCAACCATTAGAAACCGGGTAAGCCAATATCTCTTCCTATTTTCATTCCATTTTCTATAAATTATGATTTTCTGCAAGTCTAATAGTAAGTTGGTAAGCCCAGACCCTGGGTTACAAGGGTGTATTGTCATGTACAACAAGTACCTGGGAAATTAATCAAAATTATTATAATCATATCCCAAGTCTATAGGTGGGTTTTTAATATTCCAGCACCCCCGCTTAAGCTTGAATTTATGTGAGTAAATATGAATCCAAAATTAGGGCCCATGAAACATAGGCCTTATGGTCACCCTTTACATTATTCATCCATGTGAAATCAAGAAACAAGGAAAACCTCATGGGAACAAAACCCTCCCTCGAAAATGGCCTAGAAAGGATGTAAAACCAAGAAATGTTGCTCCAAACTAAATGTTGATGTCTCGAGGAATATTCTTCTTAGGAAGAAGAGAACTCTTCTCAATGGGATTAGGAACATAAACAACTCAATGATGGAAACTAGAACCATATAAAGAAACTGAGATCCATTGATGTTTAAGCAGGACTGAAAGTTCTGGAAGCATCAATAGAGAGTTGTAATCATCTCCAAGATGATATGATGACTTCGAATTGGAACAAATAAATGTGAAATCGTATCCAAATAGGTGAGACAAGTTTCCAAGTGAATTCATAAGGTATCCAACTTCATTTACACTAAGAGGAAGTGTGCAAGTGACCATGTAGGAAAAAGGAGAAGGATTGGGATCAATGAGAGAGAATCCATAGACTCCATAGGTTGGTATCACTTCCAGAATATTCAAGGAAAAAACCTAGTGCATTAGTAAACTCATGGGAAGAAAGGGGATCATCTTCTAGAGCATAAACTAATAAAGAATCCTCAGTGGTAGAATTAAGAAAGGAGAACAGAGATATATGTTCAAAATATTCAAGGAGGATTTGAGTATTGATGCTAGGAACTAAGGAGGATATTCATAAGTGAAAGGGATCAAGTATGGTGATTGAAAATACACATATAAGAAATGATCTACTCATGCAACCATCTAGGGAGACACTGAGTTGTGTACCATCAACAAGTTAAGTATGCATAGGTTTTGTAAAGGTTGGCAAATGGATATCGGAATCCATAATAGAAGACATAGAGAACACTGAATGTGTGAGTGGATCTTCAACAATGGAAGCTCCATTAGTCACTTCTTCTTCATTTATAGCATCAAAGGAATATGAATCGGTATATTCAACTTCAAGAGACACAAAAATATATGGATCGTTAATATATGCTTCTTGATATGTAGAGGCAGCACTTGAATCAAAGATAATGGTAGCAAAAGGGACTTGTTGTCTTGAATTTGCAATGTCTTCATCGTGAACAACTTCATCAGAGACTCTAGAGGTTGAGGCATCTTGAGAAAGAACATCAAAGGAGGTGTTGGGCTCACTCTAGTTATCATCATCTTCTTTCTGCACACCAAAATATCTGTCCCAATTGTTCCAAAGTTTGAATTGGTAATCAGTAGAATCTATGAGATAATGCATCTTACGAGACATTGCCAGACACATAATTCCATAATCTCTATCACATTCATTCATCTAGTCATTTTTCTCTTCATAATATTCTTTATTAGCTCCAATATATATCTCATAGAGACCTTGTCTCTTCATAGATGCAATCAGCTTTAATTTCCACTCTGAATAATTTATGAATGGAGAAAGAAAAGGAATTGATACTTTCGAATCCATCTTGAATTTGTACATGCAAAATAAACCTGCAAATTTGAAATGGAATATTAATTAATGAGCTCCCTAAGATCGAATACCATCTTATAGCACTGATAACATGAGCTATGATATCCTAATATTTGATACCATGTGGAATTTCATGGCTTTGATACCATATGAGACTTAACAGGTGGATATTGTTACAAATATATTCCTCACAAACATGCACAGGAAAAATAGAGAGAAGGATAGTGAGATTGAAAACAAGAGAATTGAAGAATAATTGGAGTGTCTTCCATTGTATAATGATTCACAATAGTGTACATAAATAATACAACCTGAAGAGACAAAATCAAATTGCCAAAGATACAACTCAAGCTATCTCCTAAAGAAATCTTACTAAAATATGGAAAACTCCCAAAGGTGACAAAAACACTTTCCAAATCACTCCAAATTTTCATGAATTGGATAAAGCATGAGTGAGGTGTGGTGATCGATGCAAAATATTTATAATCATGGAAAATAGAGAGAAAATAATGGAGGATATATTGGCCACAAAAGATAGCAATTTCCAGTCAACTAGATTTACCCTTATCTACTGAAAGGCAGAAAAAGAAAGCTAAAATCAGTATAAAGAAGGAATGTTCCCTTGGCATTATGGACTCTCATCAAAGTAAAAGAATATTATATAGAATCTTATCTAGGTGCGCTCCATAGGATAATTATGGAAAATGGTGGTCAAATATGAAAAAATATGTCTAACTACCTAGTCTAGTGCCTAGGATATTAATGAAAATGATTAATAATAGTATCCTAATTCTATGGGTGGGTTTTTAATATTCCAATAACCCCCCCCCCCCCCCCCCCCCCCCCCCCCC
>LPNX010230522.1:9634-80859 GCA_001517045.1 Pseudotsuga menziesii
AAAATACAAGAATCAGAAAATTTACTAGCATCTTGGTCATCTGTCTTCTGGTTATGCTTGTCTTTGATTGAGTCCCATGAAGCCCAACACTGATCTGACGTGTGCCCAGTTTTTCCGCAACGCTTGCACTGCAAATCTGATCTTTTTCTTCTGCCCCCTCTGCCTTTGAAATTTCTTCTTCCTCGTCCTCTCTTGCTGCAATCTCCCTTGGAAGGGTCTTTGGATTGGTCTTTGCCAGCAAGGGCAGCACCAATACTAGATGCCAAAGAGTGCATCTCTAATCTGGAAACAATAACTTGCAGAATGATTTAGAAAAAATATGGGATGCAGGGTTAGATTCCTGCTCCTTTACATATTACAATATGATTCTGCAGCCTATCATCCCTATCAAAACAATCTTGCAGCTGCTCTATATTTAATTTCTGTATCATTTCAATATATAAATTCTATGCACTATTCTACACAATGCAGGTCTGAGTCTCTGCACTTTTTACAATATAGTCTATGCTACAATTAACCAACAACCTTCTCATGCAGTGGTTATAGCTTTATTTTCAAAGCACAGTTAGTCTTCAGCAAAAAGATAAGTTTTATACACAACATATATTATTTCTCCAACGCAGTCACAACTCTTCAACGCATCAGACCGCATGTGAATGTATGAGAGCAGAAATAGATAAATTTCATGCTATTTAATCAGCAAATACATCAAATGCAGATGCTGGTAATATTTCCTCCTTATTTTACTAACTCTATTGCCTGCAATCAGTTTCCTATCTGCACACAAACAGTAGTGATGACTCACAGTATGGGAATTCTCAGATTATAAATGGAAACTGGCATGTCGATATTACTGAATTAAACTGCCCAAACCGTCTTGGGGAAAGACCTAATATTTACAAATCCTTCATTGTCTCCTTCCGAAGCTTGCTGTAAATAATTGAAACAATGTCTACGCAAAGAAACAAACTCCAAAAATGATTTAGTGCTGTGATATATCAATCTCCAACAGCGATTCTCCTTCATGCATAATGCAGTCCACGCTCAGTCCACGCTCTGAGGCAGTCCTTTGTAGCCACGGGTATAACTCCCAGGAAGTCTTCCACGTTATTTCAGCGTTCAGCTAAGTAGGGTTTCCTTCCTTAACGCAATTTCAGCGTTCAACTCTTCTAACATTATCAACGCAGTCTTCACACAAATGCTGGAGTCTCCAACGGTCTTCACGCAGAGGGCGTTCACTCCAGTAGCAAGCATAGCAAATACTCACAAAAACGTGGAATAGAGAGCAGTCTTGAAATGATATTCAAATGATGATTATCACACACAGCGCCTTCACCATTCTGTCTTCAACGCTGCACCATTCACGCTCCAATGCATAGCTTTCACGCACAGCTCTCCCACTGACTCCTCGTAGCAGGTCGCAGCACAAAAATAGATGCAGGATCCACGCTATATATCAGTCTACAGGCAGAACAATAGCATTTCTTCTTCACGCAGCCTCAGCAGGGTATACAGGCCTCATCAAAACGCAGTATATTATCAATCACCAGTATATTATCATCAACTATCAGTCACAGGCTCATCAACGCAGTATATATATGCAATCACCAATATATTATCAGACGCAGTCTTTATATCAATACCAGCTTTATATCGGTCAAAAAATTAGGGTTCACCGATATACTTGCACAATCTCTCCACGCATCTCTTCAATCTCCACGCTGGTCTGGCAGGTGCACAGCTTTCACCATTGTTTCAACGTAAGGCTCCTTAACAACGCAGCATATTCAACGCTGGTTTTCATGAAGAAGAGGGCAGTCGCACTCCACGGTGTTCACTCATAAAAACTAGGGTTTCCAAATATCTTCGCATGTACATTTTCAAAAGCATAAAGGAAACAATGGTTCAATGTGTGCAGCAATGCACAAACAATCGTAGCTCAGCCTTATCAACGAATTAGGGTTTATGACAATGGCAGCTGATATTCACGCATAAAACAAGGTCACACTATATCACTGCTGACTGATATTCACACAATATTCAAATGAAAACTCAGTACACGGGCTCATACAACAGATTTATTCCCACGCAGGCTCAGATCAAAATATCGCAGGCAGTCTCTTCTTCAATATGAACGCAGCTCCAGACTTAGGTTCTAAGACAAGGGGGCGAGAAGGAAACCCTAATAAGAAGTATGTGGCCGAGACATTGCAGGCCAGACATTCTAGCTGAGACTCAGCACTGAGACTGTGGCCGAGACAACCATAATTCCTTCAACGCAGCACTAGACATGGAGGAGATGAAGCGTTAGGGTTAGGTATCAAACGTATGAGCAGAAAATAAACGCACATAATGAATGTGCGCAGGGGCAGACTGGCGATGGGCAGGAAGCCAGGCAGCCTGAATTAGATATGGCAGAACGCAGGCAGGAGTTATGGTAGACAGCCCTGCTCTGATACCACTTGTTGGTAATAACTCCCGATTGATTAACTATTCCAATGCAAAAGCCTATACTTATACAAATCTCATGGCGGTTGGGTTTCACCTTCCGCTCAGCCTGTTTGGCTTCCTATCTATTCATATTCCTATTTATTATTTATTTACAATAATCCTGACGGATTATTCTAACACTAACTACTCCATATAATTTTATGCAATTAAAGTGGAACTTAAAATTACAAACCACAAAATGAAGTTAACACAGGGGCATCGTGTATTGTCCATACAGCCATTGCATGGAATTGAAATTGCCTTTGTCGTATTGGTCTAGATACGTCATACATAGTGGTGCCATTCCATAACTTCAGTAGCTCATCTATAAGAGGTTCGATGTATACATTCATATCTTTGACTTGGAACTTACTTGATTGATTTGAAGTACATATAAAATATATCATTATGAGAACCATTAAGATATATAAACCATGCACAAGAGTAAAATAGTAGATATATATATGAAATTAGGAAACATAATACGACAAATGAGATGCCACAACTACATTATAAATAAAATAGTTGCAAACAAAAAAACCTGGAATAATCATCGACAACATTATGTGCTCCCTCTTTATTGACAACCATGGAGGAATGTTATTGTTGATAACAAAAATAGGCCACACTTTATAAATGGATTTCATCTGTGCAAATGGATTAACACCATCTGCTGCCAAAGAAATCCTAAGATTACGTGGTTCTTCTTTAAAGTGAGGCCACTTTTCCTCCATATCTCCAAAAGAAGAGCCATTTGCAGGCATTTGGATAACATCATCTTGACTTCTATTCCTGGCATGGTAATCCATAAATTGTGCTATGTTTTTGCACCTGAACAATTGTTGCAAACGTGGAATGATGGGAATATAATGAAGAACCTTCCAAGGCACCTTTTTTGTTACTTTATCTGTACGATATCTACTTACATGACATTTCGGACATTCTGTTGCAAATTCATGCTGATTATAATATATAACATGGTCATCGGGGCATGCATGAATTGCTTCATAATGCATTCCAATCTCTTTCATGATGGAAGATAAATCTCGATATGTGTGAGGTAAAATATTTGATGGTGGTAACAAAAATTCAGCTATCAAGCTACAAACAAATAAAATAGTTAATGTAATAAATAAATAATATTAACGAAACACGCTTCATCTATACGATGATCAATAATGAGTTAACAATACAATTATTAGAGGAATACAGATAAACTTTATCACGATCCTATATATGTGATGGATTATTTTACATACCTTAGCATCCGTGTGATTGCAATGTTTGAAAGACCATTCATAAACTTCAAGTTCATTATCAACAATACAACAAAGAGAAGATTTGTTTTGGAGCCTTCATATAGGGGTTCATATGCCTTATCGAGAAGAGGTATATCGTGAACATCATCATTTTCATTATCAACGTCATCGTCATCATCCATTCTAACATTAAATGAATCATGGATCAATGTATTTGTACCATCATCTTCAATTACATTATCGGTATGATCATCTTGTTCAATATGATCATTCACTTATTCTCCATTAAACATACACGCTCCATGATCCTGATCCTTGACTTGTTCTAAAAGCACTTCCTCTGGACGATATGCTGTAGGGTGTCTTTATTTTAATATAAATACATGGAAACATCAATAGACATACATTAATATATGAAAAATAAAAAGAATACATACAATTACCAAAACAAAGAATATAATAAACTTTATAATGCTAAACCTACAAATGGACGATATTCGTTCCCCCCTTCAACATGTCCATGTTCTCTGCAATGTTTTGTGGCTGTTGAGATCAATATTCTTCTCCTCTTAAATCCCCTGCATTGAGTACACGGATAATAACATTTGCCATCAACCCTTCGTTTCGCTGCATCCCATAGTCTAGCAAGCAATTGTCGGTTGTCTTCGTTTGGATCCGGAATATTTCTATTTGACATTTTGTCACAAACTTCGTGAATGAATATAACCTGTTGTCTTAAAAAATCAAGTTCCACGCATCAACATTTTTCAAACGGAGAGAAGTCGAAGAATAAAAAATTCCCAGCAAACTGTTCGTCGAAGAAAAACAAATTTCCCACAACCGCCCATTGAAGAATAAAACAATTCCTGAAAATGTCTGTCGAGGAACAAATAATTTTCGCAAATCATCCGTCGCTTCTTCAACAAACATGTTGAAATGTTTAAAAAAATTTATATTTATAATGGCCCAGTGTCGGATATTCAACACCTTGAACATAGTTACCATTGAAAATATGGGACCAAAATTTCAAATCTTTCAAACCTTACATTATTTTTTTTTAAAACCTACACATACTGTCAGATATCTGACACTCTCGGGTCAGATATGCGACACTTTTGGGTCAACATACCATCAGATATTCGACACTATACCGTCAGATATTTGACACTATACCGTTGGATATTCGACACTCTGGTGAGTCGAATATTCGATGCCTGAGGTGTCGGATATTCTACAGCGCTATTAAACTTTCCTGATCGCCGTTATTTTCAATTATTGCTGTCTGACACATCTGTATGAAATGTCAGATGATGTTGGATTCTGACGTCGGATTTCGGGTTCAAATCCTGTTGTGAAAAGATTTTAAATTCAAAATTTGATAAAGAGAAAGTGACTGTAATTGAAGACTCATCATCTCAAGAAGACTTGGAGAATGAACAAGGCCTAGATTCTAAGCTGGTTCAGAGTAGAAAGGAACATTTAGTAACTCTAAAATCATCACCAGACAAAGACAATGATGCAGAGCAACCAAAGGTTTGTAGTACTGAAAAAGATAGCCCTCTAGAAGTTCCTGTAGAGGAAGCATATAAAGAAGATGGAGATGATGATTTTATTTTCAGAAAAATGAACATTCCATGGTTATGAGACAAGACCTCTAAAGTAAAATAGGGACTATGCATAGATTCTGAAATTGAGAATCTACAGAAAACAGGAAAGTAGTGCAAGTATCAAATCAATTTTCTGAGTGAAACAAACGAAGGTTTAGTCATGACTAACATAAGGTTAAGGGAGGACTTAAATGATATAAACACTCATTATCAGGAGTTAATTTCTGTTTTGAAGGAAGCTCTAAGAAGAAATAAGCAGACGCAAAATCAATTTAAGGAATTGAGTCAAACAATTCAGGATTTAACCCAGCAAAATGAAAGACTATCGAAGAAGGTTGAAGACTTGGAAGCATAAGGATTACATTGCTGGATGAAGTAACCAAGAACCTATAAGGATTACTACTGACAGGTGTCATGTAGTTAACTTTTTGTAATATTAAATTATTTATTTTGAAAAGATAATCATCTTAGTAATAGTTTCGAATCTTAACCTAAATTTAGTTAGTTAGTTATGTAACTGATTTGGGATGAAACAAAGACAAAAGAAAGAAATGAGATGTTAGGAGGGTTCAAATTTTCACTCAAGGAGATGCCTTTTTGTGCTATGATATCTCAAGTTAGCACTCACAACTCTTATGTAAGTGGATGACTATTTTATTATTATATATAAACTGATAAGCCTTTTTACTTGTCATGCTATTTCATTTCTAATCAGGTTGATTACTCAGTCTACAATTTCATTTCTTGTTTAAAGGTTTTATTTATGTAAATGCTTGTAGCCTGTGAGTGAAATTAGTGTTTCATGTGTAATGTTTATGGTTTATTGGGATGTGTGTGATCCCCAGTTTATCTACTTGTGCATAATTTAGTTATGTATCTGCTTGTTGTTGTTTTTCCTCCTTGTTGATGAAGTTTTAAACCAAAAACTATAAACCAAAACCCTAAAAAACCAATTCTATTTTATTTTTTTTGAGATTCTGTTAGCTTGTTCATGTGGTGGTCTAGGAATAATTTCTAGCACTAACAACTAGATTTATAATATTCAACTTGATTCTGTAGAGAGATTTTATTTTTATTATATTTGATATTCTTCTCAACATCCATGTTCTTCTGTACAATTGTATATGCTGAAACTGAACTAGAAGAAGCAAAGGATGTAAGAGACAGTATTATGGTGTGATGATAACTATTTTAGTAGTAATCATGATCTTTGGATCCAAGATAATTCTGTCCCATTTATGCTTTTTCCTAATTACTTGCTTTCTCTGCTTATCGAATGAAAATATCTCTAGGATTGTAACTTCATCTATCAGTGAGGGAATGGAGCTTCACCTTGTGCAAACATATCTCGACCAAAAGTACTTGCAAATGCTTGATAGGTGAATATTTTCTCCATAGGAATAGGATCATGTACTTCAACATTAGTCCTATATTTTGAGGTGCAATCATTGGTATCTCTAATGCATTATTATCAATATTAACACTTGTTTTGAAGGCATTTGTCTCGAGAGCATCATTTTGAGGAGCATGTGTTTATGGACTTTGCCCCTTCACTTCCTTTATATTTATCCTTAGTGTTATCTTGATATTTTATTCTTTTCTTCTTCCTCTAATCTCCTTTTCTCTTCATCTCTTGCTTCAAATTATTTTCTTGCTTAATATTCTTGCTTGTACTTTTGTGTCTAAGTTCTAAGTTTCAAATTTCATATCTTCTTCGTTCTTAGCTATCTTTGCCTCAACTCTTAGCCTATTGACCCCAGATTTTGATTTAACTACCGCCTCTAATTCTTGTTGCTTCTTTGCTGATTCTTTTGCTTTTGATCTCTCTTCAACATCCTTTTTTAGCCTTGCAATAGTTTGAACTTTGGATTTTTCTTCAACCTCTTTTTTACTTTGAGATTTTTCTTTTTGAAGAACTTTGTCTACATCTTTATCCTATTTATTGGATTCCATCTTAGTTTTTCTTTTTCTCTAAGGATTTAAATATTCTCTTTTCGTGTTATTTCTATTTTTAAGTAGGGCTTGTTTTTAGCAGTAGCCTTTTAAGAATCTTATGTTTTTTTTCTTTCCTTCTCTTTTTTGGCCTGTAATTCATTGAGGACTTGTTCATAGGTGAGATATTTTATATGAGGTTCTCCAACCTCATTTTTATCATGATTATAAGGGAATGAAATACTCATCTCATTTTGACGAGTCTCCACTACACCCAAAGGATAATGCATTTGAATTCTCTCTTGAGCAAAACCAATATTCCTTCATTTCTTCCCTTTATTTTCAGGCCCAAGTAGAACCATTCAAATTGTACATGTCGATATACATAGGATCCCATTTTAGTTTTATTTTTCTTTAAGGCTTTCAATGTTCTTTTTCATGCTCTTTCCATTTTTAAAGTAGGGCTTGTTTTTTAGTGGTATCCTTTTAAAAATCTTTTTCCTTTCTTTCCTTCTCTTTTTTGGCTGGTAATATGTTGAGGACCTCTTCATAGGTGAGATATTTTCTATGAGGTTCTTCGATATTTGTTTTATCATGATGATAAGGGAATGAAATCATTATCTCATTTTGATTGGTCTCTACAACACCCAGCGAATCATGCATTTTATTTCTCTCTTGAGCAAAACAATATCCCTTCATTTCTTTCCCCTTTTTTCGATCTCAAGTAGAATCGATCAGACTCTGCATATCGATATACATAATGTAGGAAAGATTTATTTTTGGGTGTTTGATGAGGCTAGAGTTGAATTATTACAAAGTAGTTTGATATCTTATCTCTTGAATACACAATTTATTCTAAACAGAATCTAGTAGAGTGTGGAGTTCTTGAGTAACACCATAGAATCTGATGTAAGTAAAATACTCATCAAGATATCGATCTCCAACACTTTTATAAATTCAAGAGATATCCTTGGACAAGGGCTGCAAATGATAAGTTCACACCAAGGTGATAAGAAGCTATCATATATAAGGGTGGATTGAAACTTGAACTTGAGATTCCAAAAGTATTTGAAGTAAATATGGATAGGAGGTTGTTCATGTGACTAAGACTATCCTAATCAAGAAAATGAATTTGGGTCACAAACTACATCAAGGAAATTGGAGGCCACATAAAATTGAGGTTTTACTTGGGATTAGGACTTAAAGTTCTTTCTATTTCCTATTGCCTTTTCTAAAGAACAAATAAGATAGTTTCTTAATTAAATATCTTGTTCTTCTCTTATATTTGGCGGATTATGGGCACCCAACTAATTGAATAACCCAAGTATACCATGACCTAATATGATTGGTTGTGAATGGTTTGGTGTGAATTGATTTGAAAGTTCTTCCATTAACTAGAATCTCATAACAATTGGTGTCATGAGAGAAGTCTCTCATCCTTTCTTTTGTGAAGTAGATGTTCACCCTAGACATATTCTAGTAGGATTTTAAGTCAATTGATGAAAATGTGCTAGTGCATTTCCCATATTCATTAAGAATACTCATAGTGTCGACCTCCTTGAGTTTAATCAAGTATGCCATAATTTTAATGCATGGCAATATAGGGGATCTAGTTGCAACATTGTGTTATATTTCTTTAAATTGTGTGCTATCTCAAAATATTCTTATTCCCATATTCAATCGTTCATTAATAGCTTTAGGCTATCCTCTTCCATCCTTGTTCATGATAAAATTCATTATATGTATGATATTCATCATACCCTATTGAGTAAGGTGTTTGTGTAAATTGTTGGTATAACTTCCTTTAATACATCCATTATTGGTTGCTTTCGTCTAGGGCTAATCACCAACCAAATATCGTTGGATGGAGGCACTCAAGGAGCATAGTACATCTATGGCCACAAATCCAAGCGATTTGTGGTTGATCCTGAAACTTGAGAAACCATGAATATGAGTCTTCAGGGTCAAGCCCTAAATGTTTTGATTACTACTATTTTGTGTGCCCTACTTGTAGTAGGCTGTGATATACTCATCGATGCTCAAAGTTGTAGGTCATATGCCTCCTTTTAGGATCATTGGTTCTCCCCTCCAAGATAAAATTTTCACCTATTTGAAGTCATTTTTGGCCCAATTTCACCTTTGTAACATTGAATACGTCCTTTTTTCACCTTTTACTTGTTGAAAACGACCACAATAACTTCATTTAAATTGGTCATATATGGCTTTAAATTATCAATTTTTTTGTACTAAGCCTTTTTTATCATGTGGTGGATTTGTTTCTTTACCTTGTTTTCTGCCCTTTTTAAGGTAAAATGATTCAAATTGGCATATAGTGATAGGTTGTCAAACTTCAAAATGAACTTTTAACTTGAAATTGTGCCCAAATTTTTCCTTAGGGTTGATCTTGTCATTTACATCAGCTTGTTCCTTTTCTTGCTTGTGTGACTATGCATTATTACCATTTTTTTTAGAACAATATTCCCATCATATGTATGCCATGGACCTTCATGTTGTTCTACCTAGTGTTATTTGGCCTTCTAGTTCCTAGTCTAGTGTTTTAGACCATAGTTGTCCACTTTTGGACCACTTAGAGTAGTAATATATCCATGAAGCCTTGTTTTTCCACTTACCCATTCATTTAATTGTTTTAGGTAGTCAATGCACCCCTCTATGCTACATTTATGAGGGAGTTATTGCATTTCCCCATTTTAAGGAGCTAGAGTACACCTTTCTAAGGATCTGGTCAACTTGTGCATTAAATGGCCACTACTTATCCAACTACTCACCTCATGCTCCCTCCTGATGGTTGTGTTCATACCTATTTAACTATCCTAACCTATGTTTTGGTCCTTTATGTTTATTGAACCTCATTATGGCCCAATCTAGGAATTACACTTGGCCTTATGTCATTGATGGGTGAATTGGTCTAATCCAAGCTTACCATTTTGTGAGCTAATCATATTTATTGGGCTATTTTAATTCCCTCCATGGGAGTTCTATATATTGTACTGGTTTTTCTCAATAATCCTAATGGAAAATAAAGCTCTAGAGTGGTTTTCTCTAGTTTTGTCTCAATATTCTTCTTCTCATATTTTTCTGTTATCTCTTGAAATATTGTAAGTGAATTTGTTATTGAATGTATATCTAGGTTGGATTTGCACATGATTCACAACATTTTGTTGTGATTTTGTGCAATCCAAATTTTACATGGTATCAAAGATAGTCTAATTTAGAGAAATTTCCAATTCTTTCATGAGTGTTTTTTGCAAGTCATTGTAATCACCAAGAGTGCATAATATGGATCAAAATAAAGCCATGAATCTTACACCCTTCAAATAATTCAAATGGAAGGCCCACATGATCATCCAACTTCAAAGTAAGAGTCTCTATAGAGTCCCTATGGGGCTTGAACCTAAGCCATTTGTTGTTTCCCAAAAAGATAACTGGTTCATCAGGCTTGATGAATCTTATGATTTTATTTGTCTCTATGTCTCTCGAGATTTCCTACTCCATCTTGAAAATTATTCTACACCAAATGAAGTATGGATCAACTTGAGTCATTGTTTGGGAAGCAAGATGAGATGAGAGGTCATCTATTGGAGAATGAGCTGATTTCATTGATTCCAAGCAGTTTCAAAACCATGGAAGAGTTTATGTAAAAGTTCAAGAACCTAGTTCTTCATCTCAAACAGTGTGGCATTAAGAAGAAATAGGATCATATAATACTTTCCATTCTTTCTAAAACGGGTTTTGAATACTTAGTATTTGTGTCTACATTCCATGCTACAAAACTTGCTATTCGAAATTGGATAATTCCCTCTTTGGATGCATTCATAGATTCACTCACCAAAGAGAAAGATAAGATTGATGCACATGGAACTATGGATTTTATAAATTCTAAAGCCAAAGGAAAACAAAAGATGAAGGAGAAAAAACATTCATATGAAGAAAACTCAAGTTCTACTGATGAGGATTCGAAAGCCAAGAAGATGAAGAGAAGGAGAGAGAAACCCAAGTGTGGTTATTGTAGAGGTTCTCATTATGAGAAATATTTTTTTTATAAATACGATGGAAATAATTACCAAGTTACTTGAAGGAAACAATATTGATGTTCCATATTTTGCAAGAAAAGAAGAAGACAAGCTCTCTTTGGAACAAGAAGATGGCTAACACTTGTATGCTTTGGGTGCTAGAGTCAAACCTGTTTCTCATGTATCTATTTATGATTAATATTATGATACATAATAACCTGAAACCTCTGTCCCTTACTTGTAAGAATCTCCAAACAATTCACCAAAGTTTCCTCCCATTACTAGTCATTTTCACTAGTTTCTAACTTGTCTTTTGAAAGCTCTTTCCAACTCCATTCAGATCCTTCATATTCTCATTTTGAAGGTAATATTCAGGATTATATGTATGTTATGACAAAATTAAAATCATTTTATCCATTTCATTCCCAAAATACCCTACAACCCCTAAGTTCTCCAGTTGGAAAATCTCATAATTTCATTGTTTCCAATACTGTGTCACTTGTCTATGTTGCGTTTATTTCTTGCATATCATTCATTGGTTGGAAAACTATGTCATTAGAACCCATGATAATTTTTTACACATTTATGGATCTGATATCACCACATATGGTTCAAATTTCAAGTCTCCAAACCATCCACACCATCCAAGTTCGCTCAAATGTCAGTGTGATCTAGTTGCCCACTCTTTTCCTACTATGGACCCATTTTCTCATGGAGACACTATACCTATGATATTTTCTGATATACATGACTCCTATTCTGATATTTCAGAGCCTCATTATCTCTATTACATAATTAGGAAGTTGTTTCATCAGTTTGGGAAGAAGATACATGATTTACTTCATCATATGGCAACTACATAAGACACTGATTTTGTTGAGTCTTTTGATGCTCTTTGGGAAGGAGTTTGAACAGATAGCTTTTCCATTATTGATTATGTTTTCATATCAGAGTATGTTTGAAGCAATAAAAATTATGATGATGTTCCTCTATCATCATATGATGAGTTTCAAGGGGCCCCTCCACATGTTCTTTGTCTACAATACATTGATGCATTGGTGCATGATCATGGCATCCACAACATATTCACCAAGTCTCTCACCAAGAAGTTGTTCATTCAGATAATTCAAGTGAAGAAGACCTATTGAAGACATTTTGTTCATCTATGTTCCTTATCCATTCTTGAGGGAGGATTTTCCCCATGTGGTTTTGCCTCTTTCCTCTTTTTTTACATGGACAAATAAATTGTTGTAAAGGGTAACCTTAAGAATTTGTTGCTTTGGCCCTTTTTTGTTTGCTCACAACCATTTTTGGCTTAAGGTGGGGTTTTATAACAATATTCCCATCATATGTATACCATGGACCTTCATGTTGTTCTACTTAGTGTTATTTGGCCTCCTAGTGCCTAGTCTAGTGTTTTGGACCATAGTTGTCCACTTTTGGACCACTTAGACTAGTAATATATCCATGAAGCCTTGTTTGTCCACTTACCCACTTTTCCTTGTTTTAGGGATTCAATGCGCCTCTATATGATACATTTATGAGGGAGTTATTGCATTTCCCTTTTTTAAGGAGCTAGAGTATGCCCTCCTGAGAATCTGGTCAACTTTTGCATTAAATGGACTCTACTTAGCCAAATACTCACCTCATGCACCCTCTTGATGGTTGTGTTCACACCTATTTGACTATACTAACCTATTGGTCATTTATGTTCATTGAACCTCATTATGGCCCAATATAGGAACTACACTTGGCCTTATGTCATTGATGGGTGAATTGGTCCAATCTAAGACTACCATTTTGTGAGCCAATCATTTTGCTTGGGATATTTAAATTCCCTCCATGGGAGGCCTATATATTGTATTGGTTTTGCTCAATAAGCCTAAAGGAAAATAAAACTCTAGAGTGGTTTTCTCGAGTTTTGTCTCAATATTGTTCTTATATTTTTCTTCTATCTCTTGAAATATTCTAAGTGAAGTTGTTATTGAATCTAGATCTAGGTTGGATTTGCAGATGATTTAGAACATTTTGTTGTGATGTTGTGTAATCAAAATTTTATAGTTTTCTATTTGATGCTTATGATCATTGTTCTAACATTCTCCGGTTATTTTTGCATCGATAACTCTTGTATATTGACCAATTATCCATGGAGGGGACCCAATCATGAGTGTATACAATCAACCTGTTGCTGTTGCAACTACTTTCCCATTTTTTTTCATTTTAGGGCCCCTTCTTCCATTTTTTAATTTTAAAAGCACACTTACACTTGTTTCCCAACTCAGATAAGCCCTCCCTGCATACCTAGTCTTTCCTAGAAGCTTGAGCAGAAGAAATTTCCTAAGCATGAAGTGTCAATTTGGTCAAAAATCCTTAGGTGTGACCTTGAAAACATGCTTTATATGAAAAATTACTCTTTCGATTTCAGATCAACGACCAAGGATGAATCCACAAAGATCAACGGTTAAGAAAAAGCAGAAGAAGAAATATCAAAGTTTGATCTCGAAGAAAGTTGACATCCTGCTTTTCTATTTTCGAAGTCCGTGATACACTTTGATTTCAGCTCAACAGTTCAGAGAGCTTCTACAGCAAAAGGTGGAATCAAAAGAGTGAAAAAGTGGAAAAGACAAATTTTGGTTGTGAAAATCGGTAAACCCGACTTCCGCCTTTCCACAGTTCAAAAAGCTAACACATAGTCAGTGTGTTTTTCCAGTTGGGAAAGTCCCGTATGAATTTTTATTTGTTTTATGAAACCATTGGTATTCTCCCAGGTTAAGCGGATAAGAAGCTTGGGAATATCTAGGGTTAGAGAGATCAAAGGTCACAGTGTGACGGATCCAGATAATAAATAGGTGTGCAGAGCACCATAGAAAGGACTTTTGGCTAGTGAAAAGAAGTCTAGACTATTTTGTAAAAGAGCCAACTCTTTACTAATAAGAAGGATCATTTTGCTGGAACAAAGGCCCACACAAAGATTTACTTGGAATGTTTGGAATGCATCTTGTAGAACTATTTCTTCTTGCTTCTGTACATCATATAGTGAGATTGTTCTAACTTCCTAGAACTAATTCTTTGGTTATGAACGGTCTGCTGTCTGTATAAATGTCCGTGTAATGAAAGGGTAATAAATGGTTTAATTATATCAGATCTATCTTTGGTAATTTTTCTGCTGTGATTATGATTATTGTGTTGGAACAACTATCTGTTAGGCTTATATGAACATTTTCAGTATATTACTCTAATCTATAAATTTGATCCCTGTAGGGATAGAATACATTAGTTTTAGATTTATATTTAATTAAGTGATTGAGGTTCTTGTTCATTAGTCACCTGTATTTATCTTAGGCATATGCATTTCATTCATTTAAACAAAAAATTACATAAACCGTGGACCGAGCCGTAACCGGTAAAATATTTAAACAACTTAATATATGGTAGCCGGACTGTAAACCGTATGGATTCCTCCCACCAAACGGTAGACGACCTAATTGGGATTGTTTACCGGGGAGAATCCCTACTGTTGGTACCTAGGATTTTTCCAGACATCAACAAATTTGGCGCTAGAAGGAGAGACGCTAGTGCATGGATTGTAGAGAAAATCCATTTTTCAGAGAAGATTACACTAGAAAAATATTTGAAAATAATTTCCCTGAAGATTTTATTCCTAAATTCAAAGAGCAAGAAAAGATAGGTTCCAGGTGTTATCTCTATTGTTGTTTTTCATATTTACCTTAGATATTTCATTTTATTTTTCTTAAGTGTTTTCATTTGAGGGTCATAATCTTTATTTTACCATATATTTTTACTGTGGAAATTTATCCTAAATCTTTACCCTAGCTTGCTTTTATGATTTTTATTATGTTTTCTTTTAAAAACCTCAATAAGGGCTCAAATCATTTATCTGTCAAAGGTTATAGATTCGTATTGAAGCAAAGAATATCACGAAATAAATTACATATATAATTTTGCTTATAAACTGGCAGCATACGAAAAAAATAAAAAATTGCAGCGATGCCAGTTGCCAGTTCGATGGGATTCACAATATAAATTTTTGGTTATGATAATGATGGAGTGTAGGTACAGGCTAAGGTTTGCACACAGGTGGCAGTAGCTTCATTAAATGTGTATTCAACTCCATACTTCATCATAATGACAAGGGTTCATGCTGTACTGTATCCATACACATAGTGTTTATGGATTGAATCCATATTCATTGTAGCTGCGTGTTCTGGAGTAAGGGTTTGGTTTTTCATGCAGGATGACTAAAAATAAAAGACCTAGAGGATTTCTGTGTAGGATTGAACCTGATAATCTACAATGGGTTCATGAATAACCTCAATCAACGAAGATGATGTAGGATGTTGGCTGGTTTCCATTTTGTGAAAAGTTGCAGGGGCACAATGAACAGGTAACTAGGGATTTCATAAAAAAATACAATGATGAAGTTTTTTGGTTTGAAGACTTATAGATAATAGTGAATGAAGAAACTATAGTAGACGCCATTGGTGTATCATCTGAAGGAGAGAAATGGTTCAAACAACAATCATTTGAGGCTGATTTCAGCAAATGTCTTTTGCCAGGGTTTGAAAAGCTCGATTGGAAGAATGGTATACATGTTACGAAGTTGAAACCTATGTGGAAAACACCATTGGAGATGATCCAAAACTATATAACCTGTGAGGGTCGTTATGACAGAGTCTTGAGGTGTCATTTACGTTTTCTGATGCATCTCAGCGGAGAAAAGAAAATGAACTTTCACTATTATCTATTGAAAAGTATCCAGAAAATGATTGCAATGGTTCACAACCATCAAGAACATACAGTGTGTTCTCTTTTCCATCAGGGGCTAATCAAATTGTTAATTGTTTTTCATTTGAAGACAAAAGGAGAAAACACGGAAGGAATTTCTCTTTGAATCTGGTTTTGATGCAGAGAAGGAAACCTTAAATGCAGATAACCAAACAGAGCAAGAGGAAACCCTAGGTAATGCAGATAACCAAACAAAACAAGAGGAAACCCTAGGTAATGCAGATAACCAAACAGAACAAGAGGAAACCCTAAATGCAGAGAATGATGGGTTAGCAGAGAAAGAGTCACAGATGAAGGATGAATTATTAGAAGCATGTGTTGTTAAGCCAGTAAAATATTTAAAGGGTAAGGCTGTGGATTCAAGTGTAAGACCTAGAACTTGACTAAGAAGAAAACTTGAAATCAAAGCTAGCCCAAATCTTACAGAGGACAGTGAACTGGTTGTTATAGAGAAATCAATAAGCAATGATAAGATTCATCCAGTAAATGAAGAGGAGGTTTCTAAAGGTGAAGCATGTGTGGAATTACAAGGAAGGGCTGAACATATTCCAAAAATATTTTGCATAGGAAAGAAAAATTATGATAAAGAGGAAATAGATGCAGGTCTAGCATCTATATAAAAAGAAGATAGCATGGTGGATAAGGATGAATTAGATCTCATTCCAGAATTGACACATATAAGGAAATTCATGATATCTTATAAAAAACAAAATGAATACTTGCATGAGTTGAATGAAAATTTAATGCTTTCACATAAAATGTTGCGAGAGGATTTAGAAGATAAGGAGGTTGATTATCAGAAGTTGGTTTATATTTCCAAAGACATACTGAAGAAGAAAAGGGCTTTATAGGAGTAGTATGAGAAAGTTTTGGATCAAAACAGAAAGTTGCAGAGCAAGGAGCTGAACCAGGATGCTGAATACACCAGGTTACAAAAGAGATCATAGGTCCTTCATTATATGACCTTATTAGCTGAAGTTTCTAAAATTCTTTGATAGGAGATCTTGATTAGTATCGAGTCAGTAAAGTTGACAGATAATAGATAAGGTTGTTGTATTTTTGTCCACATGGAAGTCTTAAGTATTTGTGTAAATTTTAAACTTGAAGTCCTACTTTAAGTAGATTTACTATTTTTAGTTGTTCGAGATCCATAATTTAAGGATCTAGAAACCTTATTAATTTTTGAAAATTAGTTGTATATATGAAAGAACAGAGACAGAAGAAAAGGTTGGATTCAGACATGGGAATACAATTTTTATATGTACTATAAGACATAAAAACTCTTTGCATCTTTATTGCAGAACCTACTTTGATATGATTATGATTATGAACTTATTTTGTTTTCTTTATGAATTGTAGTTTTTATGATTTATCCTGTGTATGGTCATCTTAAATCCATTACATGATTCTTATGATAAAGTGCAGTTACCATTTAACATTAAGTGATAGAACCAAGTTCGTTTCATAAATTCATGCTCATACTCTTGCCTGTTATTGAATTTTGTATTTTACTTTATGTCATACAGTCCTATGATGGTTATATGATTTCCCAATATCTTTTGATTGCATACCAAATCTGTTTTGATTTGATTTTACAATATTGAATTATCTTTAAAATATTTCTCTAAGCTTGAACCCCAGTAGTCTAGGTTCAACTTTAGGGATAACACCAAGGAAGAAGAATCTGAACATTTGTACGTTGTCCCATTTGAAGAAGTAGACCAGTTTAGGAGACATACAATATTCTATGTTAAGAAACTTGGGGGGATAAAAGTTACTCCTGCGTTACCTAGAAGGAAAGCTTCTAGGAAAACAACCTCATTCACTAAGGATTCAATTCTTGTGGAAAATTTAGAAGAATTGGTACATCTATCCATCCAAGAAATTTTTCATCCTCTTGATCAATTGGGTCTAGAATCCCCCGCAACTTCAGTATTCAGTCAATATCCATCACATTCTCCACCTCGAATTATGGCTGGAAATGTTAATCAAACAACATGGAGAGCAAGAACACCACTCAACCTGGCTGCTCCATTGCATGACTTACCTAAGCACCCAGAAAGAGTATTACCAAAATTTAATCTTGGAAAGGGTGTTTTTGCTGAAGATCACTTAAAAAGTTTTTATTTGGATTTGAATATTTTAATTATTGAATATAAAGATGTTGTTTGCAAAAATTTTCCATATACTTTTGAACCTAAAGTATCTTCATGGTACTTTAGTTTGCAAGCTGATTCAACAGTAAATTGGGATGGTTTTGAAAAGGAATTCTTAGGTAAATTCGGCATCCAGAAAACTCTAGCCACTCTCATGAAAGAATTAATATCTATGAGGATGGAAAAGAAAGAAAAGGTACAAAAATTTAATCAGAGATTCACCACTTTATTGAATAGTGTTAGTGCTGCAACAAAACCAGCTGATGAGTCTCTAGTAGAATATTATACTACCACACTTTATCCACCAATAACAATGTTTGTAAAAAGGGTTGGTAAAGTTACATTGGTAGAGAACTATGAAGAAGCCAAGAAAGTAGAGGAATATCTGGATAGTATCGCAAGGCATACTCTAGAACCTGAGTTGAAACATATCACAAGCAAAAGGCCTTTTCTTTTAACTAAGCCCAAAGAAGAACACTCTAATGAGCTAGAAAATGTAGTGAAAATGGTGCAGAAATTGTCAATAAAGATAGTAGACTTGGAGAATGATAAGGGATATAGTTATTATAGAAATCCATTCAACCCTTATTACAAAAAAAAGGAAGAGAGTGGACAGCCCCCAACCACTTGTACATAATTCTGCTATTTTAAATTTTAATGAAGTAGGCATTGATCATTTCTGTACTTTTCACCATGAACATCATTATGAAAAAACTGTCCACAATGGATAAATTCAATGACTTCGGTTATGAATCAATTGTTAGATGCTCAACTGGAAGATCTTGATGAAGAGGTAGAACACAAAAAGGATCCTGAAGAGACAAAGGAGGAAACAACAATGGTTCTATGGGATTGGGAACCCACATTAGGATGACATGAAGATGAGAAAAGTGAGGAAGTCCAAGTATCACCAGTTAATGTTACAACTAGGAGTAAAGGACCAGTGGTGGATAAAATATTAGTGATGCCTAAAGCAAGGAAGATAAAAGAAACCTTTAAGAAAATTATCCGCACTACCCAAACACAACATAAGGTTAATTCAAAAGGCATGAAAGAAACTATCCCAACAATTAATAAACCTATGGAAACTTTGGAAAATAAAACAAAAACTACTAAAGAGTATAGCATGGGATATGATATTGTGGAAGACATAAAGAAAAACAAAGTAAACATCTCTTTATTTGAATTATGTAATCTTCCTCAACAAAGAAAGAAATTACTGGAAGTTTTCAACCCACAACCAAGCAGCACTTCAGAAGCCATTGAATCAGATACCGAGATCAACGAAGCAAGTATTAGTGGTAAATCGAAATCTCGAACTCTGCCTTTCTTGTTAACATTCAAAAATTTTAATCATAATGTCCATAATTATTTGGTAGACTATGGAGCCTCATAAAATGTCATGCCACTGTCCATTTGTAAGAAGATTAATGGCCAACCAACACCATTCCCCTCTCAGATCATTCAACTGGATAGGTTTGTTGTTAAAGTCATAGGGGAAATGAAAGATGTGTTGATTCGATTATCTGTAGACCCTAGAGTTTTTCAATTCATAGATATCATGGTGGTTGATATACCAGAAGCTTATGGATTAATTTTAAGCAGGGAATGGTCAACGGAACTTAATGGATATTTTGCATCTGATTGGTCTCACATGTGGCTGCCATAACAAAATGTTCAAAATTAGATTAAGATACTGAGGGAACCACAAATGAAACATAATGTGACTCAGTTGGAAGGAAAGAATGAACCTGTGAATTTCTCATCTTTAGTTTTGGGAAATTACTTTTTGGAGCTTGAACCAGGAAATTATCAAGCCAAACAAGTCAGTCAGGAATCATATAGGCAGTTTGATCTCCTTCAGTTTTCACGGAATGATGATATTGATTGTAATATAGTAGACTTAGTTACTAAGGTAGAAGATTCTACTAACTAAGTATATTTATATGATATGTTTTGGATTTTATATTTTGATGTAGAATGCATGAATAACACTGCTAAGTATGAAGCTCCAAGTCTGAAAATGGATATTGAGTTAAATGTAAAAGATCTGAAAGTTTTTGGTAATTATGGAGAAAATCCTTTTCAGCAACAACTCAGAGAAACACACCCTAAACTGGAGCCTTTGATCCAAAAGGAGCTGAGGAATATTGGATATGTTCTCAAGTAGTACTTTACCTAGGATCTAGAAACCCTTTGGAACTTGCTTTTATTGATTTTTTCTAGTTTGTTTTTATGCTTGTTTTTTTACCTTGATCCATAGATTTAGTTTGTTTGCTTTTAATAAACCAGTACATTTTTTGGTGCTTGGAAGTATAGGCATCTGATTAAACTCAAAATCTTTGGATGTTAGGAACTACTTATGGGAAAGAGAAAATGGTAAAGTTTGATCATGATGCGATTCTTTAACTACTGACAAACGATGGAAAGGGAAGCTAATCTTTACGCACACATTTGAAACACTATAACCCCTGTGAAATAACCAAGACTCATGAGTTCTGGAGTACTATCTTGGGGTTTCATCTATTCTCACATTAATACCTGTCTCAGGAAGCATATCATGATGGACCCACAGAAAGGAAGTAATTCTGATGGATGTATGATATTCAAAATGATCCCATTTCTACAAATAAAAGAGGCCAAACGGCTTAGATTGAAAAGTCACTTTTTTGAAATATTCTACTTCAATAAAAGAAATCATGCTAAAGAAATAAATCATCAGACCAAAAGGGCTGTTAAAAAAACAAATATCAGCAAGGTTCTTCTCTGTCTGTGAGCATGATGAGAAAAAAAAAATTGTCACTCACACAAAAGGACATTGTGGATGGAAGAACATGTACCAAATTCTCAAAGTAAAAGAAGTAATCAAGGAAGACTCAACAGACATTTTCAATCATAAAGAAAGCATCAAAAGAATGCTTATAGCATGAGAATGAGGATTAAATGAATACATGTCTTACTCTGTTACGATCCTGTGGAGTATTATCTGGTGGAAAATTAAAGACAGAGGGTAAAATGAACTTCATACTCTAGCCCCAAGAGAGTTATCAAGACACTGAACTCTTGGTTGCCTTACTTCCAAAGAAATGGTATCAAATGTGATGCTTGAAAGTTGCATCCCTGAATAAATCTGGTCTATAGAAGTATCGAGAGATACATTTAAGTAATCATTGAACATTCACAGTACAATACCATATGGAAATCTTGTTGTTCAAAGAAGGTTTTTTCAGAGATCTGTGTTCACCATCTAGTCACCAATTGTTGGTGCTGCAACTGATTCCCTAAATTTTTTTGCATTTTAGGGCCCCTCCTTCCATTTTTTTTATTTTAAAAGCATGCTTACACTTGTTTCCCAACTCAGATAAGCCCTCCATTCATACCTAGTCTTTCCTAGAAGCTTGAGCAGAAGACATTTCCTAATCTTGAAGTGTCAATTTGGTAAAAAATCCTTATGCATGAACTTGGAAACATGCTTATATGAAAAAATCCGCTTTTGTCAGATCAACGACCAAGGACGAATCCACAAAGATCAATGGTCAAGAAAAAAGCGGAAGCGAAAAGATCATATTTTAATATCGAAGAAAGTTGACATCCCGCTTTCCAATTTCCAAAGTCCATGATCCGCTTTGATTTTAGATCAACAGTTCAGAGAGATTCCACAGCAAAAGGTAGAATCCGAAGAGCAGAAAAGCAGAAAAGACAAATTTCGGTTGTGAAAATTGCTAAACTCGACTTTCTCTTTCTGTAGTTCGAGATCTGACGATCATGGAGGATTCCACACAAATCAATGGTCTGGGAAAAAAGCAGGAAGCAAAATGGTGGAAAGCGGAAAGCAGAAATACAGAATTTAGTCGTGAAAAATTTAGAATACTACTTTCTGCAATCCGCAAGATCGACGGTCTTGAAATTTTCCACCCAGGATCAACGGTTCGGAAAGGAGCCGAGAGGGTAGAAATCAGAAAGCAGAAATACGAAAATTTGGTTATGAAAAGTTGGAATCCCATTTTCCACTTTTCGCTAGCCTGTAAGATCAACGGTTTAGAGAGCTTCCGCATAGATCGATGAATCGGAAAGAAGCAGAAAGGCGGACTCGAAAAAGTCAAAATTGAGCATTGTGAAAACATAAATCCCAATTTTTGTTTTCCGCAGCATGCAACTTGATCTCAGATCAACGATTGGGAAAGTTTTTGTTTAAGATTAATGGTGTGGAAAAAGGAAACATGTGCACAAGGTAAATATATTTCCCAATTGATGAGATTTGGTAGGACTAGTAAACTTTAACGATGGTGATCAAATCTGGAATTAGATCTACGGTGGAGGTGAATTCCGCAGATCTAACATGCTCGTGGAAAATAAATTTTCATATTAGCAGAATTGGTTAAAGGCCTACTTTTTTTAGCGGAGGAGATATAATCAGAATTAGATCTACGGCGGAGAGCAATTCCACTGATTCAACATGCGTGGATAAATGAAATTTTGAAATCTACGGAATATGGTAGACGCTTAAAGTTTGAATGATAGATATTAAATGAGGATTTTGATCGAAGGCTGGAAATAATTCTGCAAGATGAACTAGCATGGAGAAAGTTAGAATGGAAATTTGTGGAATTGGATATAGACTGCATCTTTCAATGACCGAGATGAAATTTTGATCTAGATCAACGATTGAGGTTGATTTCATAGATTGAAAGTGCACGAAGGAATGAATTCTTGGATTCATCAGAATACAATAGATCCTGCACTCTTCAATGGTTCAGATGAAGATACAGTTTAGATCAATGGGTGACAATGATTCTGATAATGCAAGGTACAAGGAAGGAAAATATTGATAATAATCTAGAAAGGAAAATTGACGACGTTGAGAAGGTTGATTAAACAAAGGATAGATCGACGAAGGAGATTGACCAACAAAACAGATCAATGAATGTGAGCTATTTCGCTGGGAGAACTAGCGTGGTTGAACAAAATCCTGACATGTGCGATACTTTATGAAATCCACCCTGTGACAATTGAAGTACACCTCCGATATAGATCTGAAGGCCCTTCAACCATTTCGCCAGTAAACTAGAAAGGGAGTTAATTGTGGGAGACGAGAGTGAAATCCCTTATGAAATTTGGTTGACCGCAGATTTGAAATCCACTCTTCGTTGAGTACTAGAGGGAACTTTGGATGGGTGAGGTTAAAATTTAGAGTTTATACCAAATTTAGAACCGACTAAATTAAAAAGCAATCCATATAAAGTCTCTAACAAGAGTAGCCTAGCATCATAGAGCTGGGATAGCTCGAAGAAGCCTGAAGACTAGATAACAGGGCATTGGTCATCATATTTTTCTGTTTAGTAATGGATACATATCATTAAATTGAAAATACTGTGAATTATTGGTGTTTCAAGAACATATACCTCTCATTATGTCTTCTTTATGTATCACAGGTATTATTGCTCACCAATTTCGAATGTAGGAAGTGCGAAACATACGCAGGAGCAGGGGATTAATCACCAAGAGACAACATGTCACATACCCCAATTTTATAAAATAATGTTATTTGTTTTAATTTGATTCCTAAGACATTATGTTAAATTTAATGCTAAGTTGAAACTGATGACTCAACAGAGTCAAAAGATGTGGAATGTAATTCTGAATGTTTTATTTTTAATAAATAAAACGTGGAGACAACAGCTTGGGAGAGCTGTTAATAAGAGTGTTACTGGTCAGAATGGTGGAAGGAACTAGGTGGAGAGCAAAAGGACAAGTGGCAGCATCCTCAAACACTTTCTATGTTGCAGGTGGAAACTTCCCTACATTTGGGGTCATGATCCCCCAAGAAAGTGGGATCAGAGCAGGTGGCTCAATTAATGACAACTAACCCAAAAAGACCTAGGCAATCTTTTAAAAATGCTCAATGTAGAGAGCTGAGGCTGCTCAGATATTTTCCAGGAGAAGAATCATTCAGGAGGAATGCACTTCAAGGAATTCACTGGGAAAAGGGAAACTGTAAGGAAGGTGTTTTGAAGGATAAATTGCAGGAACTTGATCTGATACAACTTTCTAGCTGAGAGATTTGACTGACGAGTTCAGGATTGGTATTAAGTCTCAGGACTAGTACTTGATTATTTGCTTCACCTAGTTCTAGCCAGGGAGACCAGAGCAGGCTCGGGGGTCCTGAGGAGTCGATGTTTGAGCGCTCTCCAGGAGTTGGTAGGGAGGAACGACCTACCATTGCTGTTGTAAACCAGCTTTAAGAACAGGTTCTGCTATTTACTAATTTCCGTGTTAATATCTGTGTGTGAATGAATGATGCATTTTCAGGTTATGATGTAAAACTTAGAGGATAGAACATCTTAGCTTGATTAGTAATGAAATTATTCTTGATGAAAAATAAATCCTACCTGTGTTTTTCCCCATCTGGAGTAATCCAGATCGTACTCTAGCACAGCTGGTGTATTTAAATGAAGAAAGTATGATGTAAATATAAAATAAGATGTTAGCTTGATTATGAGAATGTTTTCTTTTATTTGTTATCAGAAGAAATATTATTCTATACATGGAGTAGTGTTAGACCTAGACTATGAATGTCAAATTATTAGAAAAGGAAAAGAAGCTATATCATTATACTAACAGTAGTATGTTTTGGTAGATAAAACAGTTCTCTATACAACATTCATTTCAATTATCTTTATATTTATTTTGAAACCAAAAGAAAAGATTATAATAGTTAAAATGTGTAGTGTTAGATTAAATAAAAATGTTTTTCAACTCTACAGTTTATTTCTTTTCCTGTTAGGATAAATAACTACTGTATTTATAGCAACCAAACTGTGAGTAAGGATAGATAAACCTGGATTTATTTCTAAAGATAAAACTAGTTGATTTAAGATTTTATTTATGGCTGGTAATGTAAATAATTCTTTCATTTTTATCTAGCTGAACTTAAACAAGTTCTACAGCTACTAACCTGTCTTTTATAGATTTTAAATAAACACTACAATATATTTTAGAGGAAATAACATAGTTAGTTTGTTATTTTTCTTATTTTATAAATATTAATATTATAATATAAATAGGGTAACATAGAATACAGAAGGGACTTCTTATAAATTATTTAATATAGAAAGCAAAGAATATAACAATAAAATACTTTCTCAATATACACCTATAAATAGACTAAGTACAAAGATAATGTATACAATTATAGGAACATCATTTGTTTGCAGGTAAAATAACATTCTTATCCCATTATAATAAATATCAAGTAAATATAAAATTTGTACTTTAAAGATGTAACTATCAGTTACATAAGTACAACTCTAAGAACATTAAATTACTTATTTTCTGAAGGTTAACAAATATAAAACAATATTTAAAACTTTATTAGAATAGAGTGAATTAAAGCAAGATAATCTAAAAACAATATACAGTTATCCTAAATAATTTACAGGGTAAATTTAAATATAATAACTTGCAGGAATCAAATTAACAGAACATAGACATGCTCGATTCACCGAGCTTAAATAACGATTTATACAATATAAGTAAAACAAATAAATTACAGTATTATATTGTAAATAAAAAGATAATTTAAAAAGGAACAATAAATACATCTTTATATCACGGAGTTAGGGTAAAAACCCTATTGTATCAAAATCACAACAGAGGTATCAAATGAAAGAGTATAAGCTCCTTCTAATGCCTCTCAGCTTCTAAAAATTAACATAGTAAGGCTTTACCAGCCTTCCTTCATTTATACGTTTTATACATAAAAACTAGAACAAAAATCAAAATTATAGTCACGGCCTAAGCTGAAAGCCACGCATAAGCAAGGGTTTTCATTAACAAAAACAACGAACCAAGTTAACCCAGGTAAACCAAAACCACGAGGGTTTTGCAGGCCACGGCGACCAACCATCAAATGTCCCATAAGGGACTGAACAAGGACGAACTGCCATGGGATATCCAAGGCTTAGCCGTGAGCAAGCGCTTGTCCCAGCCTTGCACCAACCACGAGGAAGGTCAAGCCGAAACCTGTGTATCAACAACATCCACGATATTGTTAGAATCTTGCATTTATGTAAGCAGAGATGTAATGAAACAGAAAATTAAAGAGTTAAAAATACCATAAGTAATGCTTACCTAAAACTTCACTGAAATGTAACCACCCACAAGCAGTAGTGCAGCTACCAACGCGAGGAGGAACAAAACTTTCATCTGCCACAGGAAAATTGGAGATTATTATCGCAGCAATGACCAGCGACGACTAAGAGACGGAGCAATAAGCCAAGCGAGTATATACGCTCGGGTCGCAACTATTTCCCAATCCTAAAGACCACCTTACTATGAAACCCTAAGACCCAACAAATTTCGAGATGCGAGACCACGACTCTCACTACTGGGCCACAAAAGATTAAGAATTTTACTATCTGGTGTATACTGAAGGGAGCCAGCCACAAAGGTAAAACCCCGAAGGAAAACAACCAACCCAGCCCAAGCAGCAAACAAAATCATTACAGCACTTCTCTATCGAGCGTTCAGGGCGATCTCATGAGGTGCAGAAGCAAGCTAGGAGATTACCAGCAGCGAGTTGCAGAGCGACAGGGCGGGAAACCAACACATTAGTAGAGTGGCCAGAGGCCGAAAACAACGAAGGAAATAACAAGTTTAGGGTTCACCAATGCCTTTTTAACCTCACAACACATGGCTACGATGAGTCCACGTATACAATCCAATTATTTGCATGCAGTGGGTAAAAACTGTATAGTTCCGGCGAACAATAATCCAAATGATTTCTCATTCAAATCATATGATGGGTGAAGATTCTACAAGGTTCGATAGTCCCGAATGTCAACCAAGCCTTCACGCTGAAAGGTTAAACAAAAGAACCTTAGATCAAAGGTTAGGATTATAACATAGTAAGGTTATAAACATTTATGTGACCTAGCACATTATGCAAGCAAGGGATGCATATAATAAACGGTTATAAAAATTTAGATCAATGTTTAACCATAAAACTCATCAAGGGCGTGGTCGATAATACGACCCATCATTTATACAAATATGGTATATATTCAATCAAATGATTACAACTTTGGTAATGGTTAAGCCATTTAATATGTATGCCAAAGAAATTCATAAAATTAATTTATGGTAAGATACCCCTTTTTGCTAGAGTTATTCTAGTTATATATTTGAGTATTTATTTATTAACTATTAGGGTTTGCAATTGAGATGTTAAAGCCTTATAGGGCTTGTCATTGGAATTTTGATCATTTAATAACAATAACTGGACGAAATTATCCAGGTAAGTTATGTGTAAAAGAACTCAGTGCATCAACACTAACTTAATCCAATTGATAGTAGTATGTAATAATGCTATAATTCCTTTTTAAGCCTCAAAGCTTTAGAAGATAGGATGATGGTATAAAAACTCATTAACTATTATACATTACATTCTTATCACAAGAATTAACCAAAATTTGTCATGATGTAAATTGTTCATGATCACAATTTAAAATAGATCCTTAACGTAAAAAAAAACCCTGCCATCTTTAGTCTGCATGCAAAGAAAGATTTAAGGCGTTTACACACACGAGGACTATGGTAAACATTGATAAACGTCGAAGAGTTTAGTACGCAATAAAAACTATAAATTACAACTAGAGAGAGAAAGCAACTGTCACCAATACTGATAGGACTGAATCTCGTTTCCATGGCGTCTTTAAAAAGAATAACGATTTAATGGTTTTACCTCATAAAAGCATTTGAAATTGAAAAGCATTTATATTCTTTTACTGAGCTATTATTTTTGCATCGAACATATATCTGTATGCTTTATGAATATTGACAAGCAGCACCGGATCTTTCTTACCTGTAAATCTGTAAGAGCAGGTAAACTTTCTGCATTAGCTCAAAAGCTAAGTAAGCCCCAGAATACCAAGACAGTTCCACCTTATGGTCGCAAAGAAAAATAAGTCATTAAACTGGAAAAGAATTATTCAAAAGCTAAACATAATCAAGTAGATAATTCAAATTATGAAATCATTAGCATATAACTAATTAAAACAATTAGCTGACTGCATTATTGAATATTATCTGTATTTTCAAAATTTTAAAATTTTCGGAAATTTTGGGATTTTGACGCAACATACGTGGGGGCCCTACAACGTGACTGGTGCTTGAGCCAACCAAATACGATGGAATCACTTGAAAATATAACACATAGGCCACATGTTTCTCCAGCTGGGCAAGGCCCGTATAAATTTTTATTTGTTTTATGAAACCGTTGGTATTCTCCTAGGTTAAGAAAAATAAGAATTTTGGGAATCTCTTGTTAGAATTTGAATTCCATATGATCTTCAAGTAGAGAGTTCTTATTATTTTGCAGCAATTGAATGGAGGATGAACTTACAAACTAAGCAAAACAAACCACACATGAAATAGACAAGTATTGCTCAAAAATTTATAGTATATTCATTATAATAATATCTTATGTACAATAGATTACAACTAGGTAGAATTCAAATGCATGGAGAGTGAATTTGAATTCTCCAAGTTGATAAGACTGTATCTAACTGAATCTCTAACTCAAGGTCTCCCAATCAATATCGGATTCCATGAAATCAACTCTCCGATGACCAATAACTCCAACAAACAGTAACAACTAGTTAGCTCAGTGCAACTGAGTGTGGTAGGTGAACAAAAGCACTCATCCACATGCATGCATGCACTATCCATGCAAAGCATGCGCTAGCTAACTGATAGTGAGTCATCTGAAGGTAACTGAAGCATAACTGTGGCTAACTAGTGCTAACTCCAAATAACTGAAGTAGGTTGGTGTCGAGACTCCCAGTGGCTCCTAAAATGTAGGGATTGGTCTATGAGGCGCCCCCACTAATGCATGCACATGCAATAAGTGGAATTTAACCTCTATAATTGTCCCCCACACTTCAATAGCTGGTACATGTGGCCCCATTGGGACATGTGGACCCAATTGCACTAGTGGACCTATTTAATTAATCGAGGTTCCTAAGTTAGGCTAATTAATCTAATAGAAAGTATGAACAAGGGAGGATTAATAATCCTAACACCCCCCCTGAATCCTAACTTGGAAAATTTGTGGGCCCTGGTAACGAGACCATAGGTCACCCAATATACAATCTAAGAGACATAATACAAATGAGTTAGGAAAACCTCTTGGGGAAAACCCCCACAAGATAGGAACTGAGAATCAAACCTTAATGCCCAAAAGAGACTTAAGAAAGGAAAATATCTTTTCAGTAAAAGACTTGGGTAAAAATATCTGCAATTTGATCCTCTGTCAGACAATAGTGCAATGTGATGGTTCTGTCATGCACCAGTTCTTGAATTTAGTGAATGTGAACTTCTATGTGCTTTGTCCTCTGCTTCTGAACATGATCACTGGAGATCTTGATTGTACTCTGGTTGTCACAATAAAGATCTAATGTAGGTGAAGTCTGAATCTCAAACTCTGTCAAGATGCCATGCAACCAAACTGCCTGAATAGCTGCATTCTCAGCTCCTTGATACTCTACTTCTGTTGAAGAACGTGCAAGGGCTGCTTGCTTCTTGTTGGACCAACAAATTGGTCTAGGTCCAATCATGAATACAAAACCCGAGGTGGATTCCCTATCATTTCCTTCTCCTGGCCAGTCTGAGTTTGTAAATCCTATGAGATATAGCTATGCTCCATCATCATAGTGGATCCCATAAACAATAGTACCCTACACATAGTGCAATATACTCTTTGTTGCATTCCAGTGCAGCTCATGTGGCTACTGCATATATCTGGAAGCAACACTCACAGCATAGGATATGTTTGGTATCTAATGAGTGAGATAGAGAAGGCTTCCAATGAGATGTCTGTAGAGAGTGTTGTCCACCAAAGGTGTGGAGAAACCTTCTTCAAGCCTAATGCCTGATAAGAAAGGGCATGAGGTTTCCTTGCAATCCTCCATGTGGAACCTCTTAAGCATATATGATGAATACCTAGACTGTGAGATCATGATTCCCGAAGTCTTCTGACTTACTTAGAGAACAATGAACTGTCGTAACAGCCCCAAGTCAAACATGGAAAATTCTTTCTTAAGAGTAGACTTGATGCTCATCAATCTAGTAGCAGAGCTTCCAGTGATGAGCAAGTCATCCATATACAATACAACTAGAAGCAAGGACCCCTCCTTCTTCTTTATGTAGACATTGCAATCAGATTCAAACCTTTCAAACTTCTGAGAGATGAGGAAAGTATTCATCTTGGATTACCATTCCCTTGGGGCTTGTTTGAGTCCATACAATGATTTCCTCGGTTTGAAGACTAAGGAAGGATCATCAATAAACCCCTCAGGTTGTTTCATATAGATATCCTCCTCCAACTCTCCATGGAGGAAGGCACTCTTCACATCCATGTGATGTACTTCCCATCTCTTGGAAGTAGCAATGGCCAATACCAGCCCGATGGAGTCCATTCTAGCTACTAGAGTGAATGTCTCATTGTAGTCCAAGCCTTGGACCTAAGAATACCCTTTTTCCACCAACTGAGCCTTGTACTTGGTTGTGGTCCCATCAACAACTATTTTGGTTTTGCAGATACATTTTCACTATACCAGCTTCCTTCCTGGAGGCAAGGGGACAAGTTTCCAGGTCTGGTTGTCATGTAGCGAATCAAAATCCTTATCCATGGATTCCTTCCATCTGGGATCATGGCAAGCCTCCCTGAAGGATTGAGGATCTGACCCAAGCATCATGATACACCTCTCAACAAGAAGAGGATCTATGTGAGACAATGTTGCACTCTCCTTCTGATACTAGGACCTTGTTCTTCTTTTGTCGTCTGGATCTCCAGCACCATCTCCAGTTGCTTCTATGAGCTACTTGGCCCATTTAGGCTATTGGAATGAGGTAGATGCTGGATCTAGATCTAGATTCCTTTGAGTTGTAAGCTCAATGTTTGGATATAACTGGGACGACTGCTCTTCTGAATCTGAATAAGAAATGTTAGGATTTAAAACTGAAACCGCAATAGGAAGTGAAGGAATGTTTCCACCTTCATCAGCTTCGAATGGAAGCTGCGATGATGTTGGAGTTGAGAATGGCATGAAGTGAGAGAAATAGTATGCCTTGGAGGCATGATCAACAATCCCTTTTGCTACAATCTCCCCAGTTTATATATTGGTGATCTCTACTGAGTTAGGTCCAAACAATACTTGATTTGGAAAGCCAATATGGGTCATCTGATAAACAGATAACATATTAGCTACAAGTGAGGGCACGCATAGGACATCTCTGAACACACCATGCTTCACTCTAATGGTGCCCTTCTCTGCTGCTAGGATTTCAGAATCATCTCCCATGTGAATAGCGGGCCCTTCTTTGACACTGAGAGAGGAGCAGAGATCCTTGGAGGAAACCATGTGGTTGGAGGCTCCAAAATAAATCAAATAGGCTGTAGACCGAGGTAGTCCTGCTTTCAAAGCATGACATCTTTCATGTCCATTATCAAATTGTTTTTCTCTTTGAATGTTAAGTTGCTTGAGAAGAGTAGACATTTAAGTTCCTTCCTCATACAATGATCTTAAAGGTGTTATCCTTTCTTATAGTAGGGACACATTTTACTCATCCTTTCACTCTATCCCACACTGTCTGCATTGGAGCACTAGATACTTGAATTTGGAGAAGAATTGCTTAATAGTCTCGAAACTGCTAGGATGTAAAGATACCAACTCATTCTCCAGATTGTGTCCCTGAAGATCATCTTGTTTGTTAAACAAGCTATCAAGCTTCTCCCAGGCTTCTCTGGGAGTCCTCAATCATTCCAGATGGAAGAGGAGATATCTAGAAATATAAGTACATAAGTACCCGAATGCTTCATCACAATGGTTCAGAAACTTGTTCCGCTCAACCGGTTGATGAGGCTCAGGCTCCCATCCATGTATGTTCCTATGGTAGCCATGCTTATGCAAGGCCAACTGCATATCAATCCTCCAATAAAGGTAATTGGAAGTTGTGAGGATCCATGGCTCAGGAGTTTGAGAACTCATAATTACTCCGGTTGGAAGACTGGAAATGCTTCTCTCAAGCTACATAGCACCTGTGAATTTCATTGCAATTAACGATAAAAAATATGAATTGTTAGAATCATGCTTTTCCTCCACACATGAACATGTTTTCAGGGTCCATCACGCCCTCTCTGCTGCTTTGAATGAATCCGGAGCTAGCAAATTTTCATAGGGGACTTCTGATGTTCGATGAGAGAAACAAGCATGAAACCTGCCTGAGAAGGCTCTGATACCATGTTAGAATTTGAATGCCATATGATCTTCAAGCAGAGAGTTATTATTATTTTGCAGCAATTGAATCGAGGATGAACATACAAACTAAGCAAAACAAACCACACAGGAAACAGACAAGTAATGCTCAGAAATTTATAGTATATTCATCATAACAATATTTGGTGTACAATAGATTACAAATAGGTAGAATTCAAATGCATGAGGAGTGAATTCAAATTCTCCAAGTGGATAATACTGTATCTAACTGAAGGTCTCCCAATCAATATCGGAGTCTATCAAATAAACTCTCCGATGACCAATAACTCCAACACACAGTAACAACTAGTTAACTCAGTGCAACTGAGTGTGGTAGGTGAACAAAAGCACTCCTCCACATGCATGCATTCATTATCCATGCAAAGCATGCACTAGCTAATTGATAGTGAGTCATTTAAAGGTAACTGAAGGATAATTGTGGCTAACTAGTACTAACTCCAACTAACTGAAGTAGGTTGGTGTCGGGACTCCTAGTGGATCCTAAAATGTAGGGATTAGTCTAGGAGGCGCCCCCACTGATGCATGCACATGCAGTAAGTGGAAGTTAACCTCTAACATTGTGCCCCACACTTCAATGACTAGTACATGTGGCCCCATTGGGCCATGTGAATCCAATTGCACTAGTGGACCTATTTAATTAATTGAGGTTCCTAAGTTAGGCTAATTAATATAATAGAAAGTATGAACAGGGGAGGATTAATAATCCTAACACTCCCCATGAATCCTAACTTGGACAACTTGTGGGCCCTGGTAACGATACCATATGTCACCCAATATAAATCTAAGAGACATAATACAAATGAGGTAGGAAAACCTCTAGGGGAAAACCCCCTCAAGATAGGAACTGAGTATCAAGACTTAATGCCCAAAAGAGACTTAAGAAAGGCAAATCTCTTTTCGGTAAAAGACTTGGTAAAAATATCTGCAATCTGATCCTCTGTCAGACAATAGTGCAGTGTGATGGTTCTGTCATGCACCAGTTCCCGAATGTAGTGGATGTGAACTTCTATGTGCTTTGTCATCTACTTCTGAACATGATCACTGGAGATTTTGATTGTACTCTGGTTGTCATAATAAATATCTACTATAGGTGAAGTTTGAATCCCGAACTCTGTTAAGATGCCATGCATCCAACCTTCCTGAATAACTGCATTCATATCTCCTCGATACTCTGCTTCTATTGAAGAAAGTGCAAGAGCTACTTGCTTCTTGCTGGACCAACAAATTGGTCCAAATCCAATCATGAATACAAAATCCGAGGTGGATTCCCTATCCTTCACATCTCCTTCCTAGTCTGAGTCTATAAAGCCTGTGAGATCTAGCTGTGCTCCAGCAATATATTGGATCCCATAATCAATAGTACCCTGCACATAGTGTAAGATCCTCTTTGCTTCCTTCTGGTGCAGCTCATGTGGCTCCTGCATATATCTAGCAGAAGCACTCACAACATAGGATATGTCTGGTCTCGAGTGAGTGAGATACAAAAGGCTTCCAATGAGATATCTGTAGAGAGTGCTTTCCACCAAAGGTGTGGATCCACCTTCTTCAAGCATGATGCCTGATAAGAAAGGGCATGGGGATGCCTTGCAATCCTTTGTGTGGAACCTCTTAAGCATATCTGATGAATACCTGGACTGTGAGATCATGATTCCTGAAGTCTTCTGACTTACTTTGAGACCAATGAAATGTCTTAAAAGTCCTAAGTCAGACATGGAAAATGATTTATTAAGAGCAGACTTGATGCTGATCAATCCAACAGCAGAGCTGCTAGTGATGAGCAAGTCATCCACATATAATACAACTAGAAGCAATAACCCCTCCTTCTTCTAAATGTAGACATTGCAATTGGATTTGCACCTTTCAAACTTCTGAGAGATGAGGAAAGTATTCATCTTGGAGTACCATGCCCTTGGGGCTTGTTTGAGTCCATACAGTGATTTCCTCTATCTACAGACTAAGGAAGGATCATTAATAAACCCCTAAGGTTGTTTCATATAGATATCCTCCTCCAAATCTCCATGGAGGAAGGAACTCTAGACATCCATGTGATGTACTTCCCATCTCTTGGAAGCAGCAATGGCCAATACCCTCTTGATGGAGTCCATTCTAGCTACTAGAGCGAATGTCTCATTGTAGTCCAAGCCTTGGACCTGAGAATGCCCTTTTTCCACCAACCGATCCTTGTACTTGGTTGTGGTCCCATAAATAGCTATTTTGGTTTTGTAGATCCATTTGCACTGTACCAGCTTCCTTCCTGGAGGCAAGGGGACAAGTTCCCAGGTCTGGTGCCATGTAGCGAATCAAACTCCTCATCCATTGCTGCTTTCCATCTAGGATCATGGCAAGCCTCCCTGAAGGATTGAGGATTTGATCCAAGCATCATGAAAAACCTCTCAACAAGAAGAGGATCTGTGTGAGACAATGTTGCACTCTCCTTCTGATACTGGGACCTCGTTCTTCTTTTGTCATATGGATCCATAACACCATCTCCAGCTGCTTCTATGAGCTTCTTGGCCCATTTAGGCTGCTGGAATGAGGTAGATGCTAGATTGGATCTAGATCCCTTTGAGTTGTAAGATCAATGTCTGGATCAAACTGGGATGACTGCTCATTTGAATCAGAATCAGAAATGTTAGGATTTAAAACTGAAACTGCAATAGGAAGTGAAGGAATGTTCATACCTTCATCAGCTTCGAATCATAAGTTGTGATGATGTTGGAGTTGAGAATGGCATGAACTGAGAGAAATAGTATTCCTTGGAGGCATGATCAGCGATCCCTTTCGCAACAATCTCCCCAGTTGAGATATTGGTGATATCTACTAAGTCAGGTCCAAACAATACTTGCTTTGGAAAGCCAATATGGGTCATCTGATAAATAGATAACATATTAGCTGCAAGTGAGGGCACATATAGGACATCTATGAACACACCATGCTTCTCTTTGATGGTGCCCTTCCATGCTACTGGGATTTCATAATCATCTCCCATGTGAATAGTGGGCCCTTCTTTGACACTGAGAGAGGAGAAGTGTCACATGCCCCAATTTGCAAAAAAAATTATGTTATTGAGGAACATTATGTTATATTTTATGTTAAAGTTTGTAATTAATGACCAAGTGGAGTGAAGGATAATTTAATGTATTGTAGAATATTTTATTAATAAATAAATAAAAGATGAGACAACAGCTTAGGGAAGTTGTTAAATGAGTGTTTATTGGTCACTTGGTGGAGGAGACTAGGTTGAGAGCAGATTGACATGTGATAGCATCCTCAAACTACTTCTAGCTGTTGTAGGTGGCAACTTCCCTATTTTTGTGGTCACGATTCCCCAAGAAAGTGGAACAGGAGCAGGTGGCTCATTAAGTAAAAACTGACCCAAAAGACCTAGTCATGCTAATAAAACTTCCCATTGAATACAACTGAGGCTGCTCATTCTGTATTTGTGATCATTCTGAGTGAATGAAGTGCACATGTGAATTCACTGGAGGGGACTAGCTGAAGTAAGTTTGAGGGGATAAGTGCTGAAGACTGAACTAGTGCAACTATTCTAAGCTGAAGTTCTTACTGCTGTAAGCAGGACTGAGTTACTGCTGAACACTCAGTGGAGTTGCATAGGATCTCAAGACTACATCTCTCACCCGGTACTCTACCAGGAGGACCAGGAGACAAGCTCAGGGGTCCTAAGAATTGCAATTCAGCTCTTCTCCAGGAGTTGGTTGGGAGGAAAAACCTCCTTAGGCTGTTGTTACCTCATCTATATTACAAGTTCTACTTGTTTAAGATCAGTTATTATTTTATTTACTGCATCAGAAAAGTTTAAGAGTTTTTTGATTTATTGATGTTAGGGATAAATAGGAAAAGTTATATATGCTATGAAAGTTAGAAACTAGTTATATTAGGGTAAATCAGTAGAAACATTGCTGAGTTAATTGATAGATAGGAAAAATTACCTAAACTGCATTTTTCTACACCTCTTGCAAGGAAGTACTCTAGTACATCTGGTATATTTGTTTCAGATAAGTAGATTCAATAAAAACTTGAATGCATATGCAAATGATTACTATCTACAGGATTTCATGTAAAATTATTTATAGTCCTTCAGTTGTGTTTGAATATTTACTGAAAGTATTTAATTAAACTAGATAAAGATAGAAATACTAGTCTAAATAATATACACTAGTATGTGTAATAGTTTATACAGTAAAGCTAACAAAGTTACTTACTATAAATCTAGAATGTAAACTTAAATAAATAATATAGGATCAATAATTATTTCAAACTAGGTCAACTAATTAAAACAGTAATTTGAAATAAATAATTACCTAGTTAGTTTATTTATAACCAAAGCATGTAAACTAGGTTTACTAAAACAAAAAGACTAGTCTTTAAAGCATTAAAAAGAATTAGGGTTTACAAACTAGCAGTATAATCCCGAAATTATAGAAAAGAAATACATTAATTCAATAATAACATTCTCAGTCTTATTTACAAATTTCATTGCAGTATTATTAATTTTTACTGCTAGTAAAATATTCTTTACCTAAGGTCTTCAAAAATTATTCCTTTAAATAAGAAACAAATTTCCTTGCTGATCTATTTTAACCCTAACCATCGAAATTTAAATAACAATAATAATAACTAAAATAAACAAAATATACATAATTTTTAAAATAAACAGAGATACTGCTTATTCCACTTAAGAGGTGAAAACCCCTTTAATATTAAAAGCAAACTGAACAGTCTTAATTGGCCTACGACCTTTTACATTTTTTTTGTCAAGTCTTAAATCCTGAGCAAAAGTATCCTAATTTAAACAGAGTAGTCAAAATAGAAAAACGACCATCTGTTTTCAGCTACGAAATCCCTTCACAAAAACGAGAAGTGCAGTATGAACAACCAGTAAGTTGTTCTTTAAAAACCCTAAATGCATCCGCATCTAGCGACCCAATGGCCTGACAGTGAGAGTCACGGCTTAAAACCGGTTCCAAACATTATTGTAATAAGTTAATCCTGGCTGAACAAACTTAAAACTATTTCCTTAAGTCTCGGCTGAGAGAGCCCGAGTTCTTCCTTTACAAACAACCACTAGGGATTTTAAAACCAGAAACTAAAAGAACAAACAGAGCAACTAATGACCACGACCGAACCAACAACCACAACACACGACAGTGCCGTCACTTCCACCATACATTTTGTGCAGGAGAAACCCCAGGTGAAACCGAGGCTTACCAGGGTAGACGCCCCCATGGAAGCCTGTGGGTAGAGCTCTTCAGCTTCAAGCTCAGGCCTGGAGAGCCTGCATAGGGAAAACCCTAGTTCTGTTAGTTACTTTCATTACACAAAACAATAATAAAAAAAAACTGTGCCCGATTAGAGGAAATTTCAACTCAAAATGGGCCTTTTAACTTTAACTCAAATTCCATGTCATCATGTGTTAGCCAATGAAATTACTTTAAATTTGAAATACCGTATAGGTCTTAAACACTTTTTTAATATAAATTTGGGGATAGGTATCATAAAAAAAACTACTTTTTTTGTTTGTATTTTCAACATATCTCCCCGTGTTTTTACTCAAATTTCGATCGAGAGAACTCGTTGGATGCGGAATTAAATTTTGCATCCAACGAGTACCCACTCAACATTCTTTTGACGGACCCTGCTACCCAAAAATCAAGAAATACCTGAAAAACGTGATGATGACATCATCATCATGTTTTTCAGGTATTTCTTGTTTTTGGGGTAGCAGGGTCCGTCAAAAGTATGTCGAGTGGGTGCTCGTTGGATGCGTAATTTAATTATGCATCCAATGAGCTCTCCCGATTGAATGTTTGAGTAAAAACACGGGGATATATGTCGAAAATACAAACAAAAAAGTAGTTTTTTTCTTTTCTTCCTCCAAAATTAATAAATATTATTTTATTATTTTAACTATTATTTTATCAATTTTTTTTAGGAGGCCCATTTTGAGTTGAAATTTCCTCTAATTGAAACAAATTGTAAGGAAACCAATTTTGTTTTTAACTTGGAGCCGCGCAACTGTGAGGTCGTGGAAAAGCCAACTTGAGCCTCTTTTACTTGTACACAAGTTAAATGGAGCAGTACTACAAAGAGGGAAAGTGCAGAATGTAGTGTCCAAGATAAAATCTCCAGCCATGACGAGGAAGGTTCCAACCTACGAAACAAAAACCAGCAATGAACAAGAACCTAACACTCTACACTCAACGATTTCCTTCACACTGGTTTACAGTCATTAACACTCACACAGAACCAAATCTCACTCAGAAAAATAGCGGCGAAGACAGCCCAAACCCCCAATACTCTTTACACAGTCAAAACCACTTCACGAGGGTAGTAAGTTTCTTACTCACCCTTCTGCACCAGCTCCTTAAAGTTCACAACGGCCTGCATTCGTTTTGGTGGAGGTTTGACATCAAACATGGCCGCCACGAGCTCGCAGCTCGACCACTTTATAGCCCATACTAAAACAAACACGTTTTTAGGGTTTGGACAGGTTCTTATGGTAACACAAAGTCAACAAACCTAATCATCAACCACCATACACGTGTCCTCCCAAAATCATTTGCAAATTATGGGTATCAAGCTATAGTTTGAAGTCTTGCTTTTAATCTGCGTAAATCATTTGGTTATGAGTCAAAACTTTATAACATCATTGCATAAGTATCATTATTTTTCCTTGATTCGATGTCCTTGTTTTATAACCATAGTATATAAAAAGATTGAAAAGTGTTCATTTATACTAGAGTCCTTTGAATAACTATATTCAATTTATGTTATTCTTAGTATTAAAAAATGTTTACATTTGATAATAGTAAGACACAATGATGGAGGTAAACTAACCTTCCATAGAAGTACATAACCATACAGATCCTTAAAGATAGGTTTGGACTAAGCATAGTTTTTATATTTCATTCATATGCTCTGTCTACAAAAACTCTTATAAAATGAGTTATCTGACACAAGGAAATCAAGTGTAAATACTTGATTTAAGAAGAATTCACTAACTTAGAATGTTTAAAATTTTAGAAGGAACTCAATAAGTATAAACAACACTTTATAACAACCACTGAAGATAGACATGTTGAGTTGGTCACAAACATGTGAAAACCATTTTCTCTAGTTTATAGACTTCTTAGGCCACTATGTTTTTATGACAGAAGTAGAACTGTCCTTATTATACACCATCTCAAAATGAAACACGAGTCTACAACTGAAGAACACAAAGATAATGTTAATGGAACAAGTACTGTGTGGAAAACATAACTATACTATACTGATTCTTTTTCAATAGTGTTATTACAATCATTTATGCAGTTGATAACTTTAGAAATACCAACAATACCTTTTATGGGGTCAAGCTGCAAACAAACTTTTTAACTAGTATTTTATCTTATGCTAGTGGTGTATTATTTGCGATCTAGAAATAACACTGCTTACCTGTTTAGAACCTGTAAAAGAAGCATTACTCCACTGCGTTAGTTGTAAGCTAAGTAAGCCCCGATCTCATCTAAGATTATATCCTAATTGACAAAAGAAAGTATTAACACACTTAGCACCATATCAAGATGCAGTTCCTCTTCTTGCTTGCTAAAACATAAACTACAGTGTTTAACATCCCTAACATAGTTCCTTAAGATAAACTAATAAATTATACAGAACTAAAGAAAAGTAATGCTCATTGTTAATTATTACTGTTTGAATAACCGCTAACAGTTATTGGTTCATTGGCAATGAAATCCTGGAACATTTTATGTTACATGAAAACTTTTAAATTTTTATGAATTTTGGGGTTATTACATGTCGTATCAGAGCACAAAGTTCAAATACTAGGCCTGAATGTGGCTAAACTTGCATAAATAAGACAATATATTTAAAACATGTATACTGATTTTTACTTTTATTTTGGAATCACATCACAGAGAATTTTTCTGAGTTAACTGCAAGTATGGAAGGATTGGAAGAATATGCGGATAGGAGTCTCCATTTACTAAATGAAGTAATTCTAAAAGATAACCTATACAAGAAGAAATAACTAATAATTCTTCTAAATTATTACAAACAGTTAAGGAACTAAGAACAGAGATGGAAACGGTCAAAAAAGAAAATGAGAGAATTCTGAGAGCTCAGGAGGAGCTAAATCAGATTTTGATGGAAAGATTTCCAAATGAGGAAAAAGATAAACGAACAGAGTCTGAAGATATGCCTTACCAACATAAAGATAAAAAGACTAAACAGTTTAAAATCGAAATTATCTCATCTTCTGAGGTTTATGGCGATCCACATAAAAAGAATTATCAATATACTAGTGATAGTAGCGAAGATAATCATTATACCAGAAAGAGAAAGTTTAAACCTTACGAAGAAATCTCTGGAGAATTCAAGAAAATCAAGCCACCAACCTTTAATGGTGAAACTGAGAAGGGAGAAGAGGTGGAATCATGGCTGTCCGGGATGAAGAAATATTTTCAAATTTACAACTACTCTAATCAACTGAAAGCCAGAATGGCTATTTATAACCTCACTTGGAAAGCAAATATTTGGTGGCAGGACCTAAAAAGAGTAAAAGTAATTAGGGAGAAAAACATTAATTGGAGTACGTTTAAGAAATATTTTAAGAAGAAAATTTTGTCTGAACAGTACTATGAAGAGCGGGCTAAGGAATTTTATGAACTAAAACTGGGAACAATGAATATGAAAGAACTAAATAGTAAATTTCTAAGTCTGCTAAGGTATGTGCCGTATATTATAGACGAGCAGCCTAAGGTACAACGGTTTCTCAGCTGTTTACCCTATCCTATAAAAGACAGAATTGAGTATGACAATCCAAAAACTTTAGAATAAGCAATAAGAAAGGTGAATTTCTGTTATGAACATAATCGCAAAAATGAAAGTATGACAAACTGGAAGGAAAAAAGAACTAATAATTTTGAACAGAAGAAGAAAGGTTTTGTACCTAACCAAAACTTTAAGAATAATAACACACGAAATTTTCCTAGTAAAAATTTTCAAGGGAACAAAAGTAATTCATGGACAAATCCAAATGGTCAAAGAAATAAAGAATATGTTAATAATCACAGTAACTATACCAAGAATTTTGAACGAAAGGAACTAATAAAGTGCTGGGAATGTAATGGTCCTAATTATGCATCAGTTTGTCCCAACTGGAAGAAGACTGTTAGCAACATACACACGATACATGAGGAGATGACTGTCGGTGATCTAGCGAGGACAATACCCAGCATCAATGCAGCACTGGAGAACAGGCAAGCAGATTATCAAACTTCCATGGTGGAAGTGGAAGGGAAGCTAAATCAAGTACCTATATCTATTTTAATCGATCCAGGGGATAGTTTAAGCTATATTTCTCTTGATTTAGTAGAAAAGTGTAAGTTATCAGTAGAAAAGTTTGCAAAGTCTTGGTTAGTCCAGCTAGCTACTGGTGCCAAAAGAAAGATGATCAGCTTTGTTAAGAATTGTACAGTAAAAATGGATCAATTTGAAACCTCTATTAAGCTTAATGTTTTACCTTTAGGTTCATATGATATGTTAATAGGTATGGATTGGTTGGAACATCATAAGGTACTCCTGAACTATTTTGATAAAACATTTACTTGCGTAAGTAACAATGGAGAACTAATAACTGTAAAAGGAATCCCTAGGAAAACAGTTGTAAGACAGATTTCCGCTTTGCAGCTGAAGAGAGTTGTTCAAAAGGGTTGTAAAGCCTTTGCTGTAACAATAATTAACGAAGAAAATACTAATAACAAGGATAAATTAAAACTGGAAGATATTCCAATCCTAAGGGAGATTTAGATGTATTTTCAGGACTTCCTCCGAAACAAGAGTTAGACTTTACTATTGAGCTGGTACCTGATGCAGTGCCCAGCTCAAAATCCCCTTACCGGATGAATATATTGGAATTAAATGAGCTAAAGTCACAGTTAAAAGAACTCATTAATAAGAATTATATTAGACCTAGTGTGTCTCCCTGGGGAGCACTTGTTATTTTTGTTAAGAAGAAGGATCGAACTCTACAACTATGTATAGATTACCGTCAACTAAATAAAATGACTATAAAACAGATATATGTTACCCCGCATAGATGATCTGTTTGATCAGCTATGTGGAGCAACGATATTCTCGAAGATTTATTTACGATCTGGTTACCACCAGGTCCGAATCAAAGATGAAGACATCAACTTTTAGGACCTGGTATGGTCATTATGAGTTTGTCGTTATGCCATTTGGACTTACTAATGCCCCAGTTGTTTTTATGTGTCTGATAAATAATGTAATGCATAAATATCATGATAAGTTTGTGGTCGTATTTATTGATGACATCTTAATTTATTCAAAGTCTGAAGAAGAACATAAAGAACATCTAAAAATTGTCTTACAAGAGTTACAAGAACATCAACTCTATGCAAAATTTAGTAAATGTGATTTCTTTAAGGATAAAATTTAGTATATGGGTCATGTAGTGACTAAAGAAGGAATTTATGTCGACCCCGAAAAGATAAAGGCAATCAAAGAATAGCCAGTCCCAAAAGACATAACTGACATACCATCATTCATGGGGATTACTGGATACTATCGAGTTGTCTGATGGTAACTGAAGGATAACTGTGGCTAACTAGTGCTAAATCCAACTAACTGAAGTAGGTTGGTGCCAGGAAACCCAGTGGCTCCTAAAATGTAGGGATTGTTCTAGGAGGCGCCCCCACGGATGCATGCACATGCAGTAAGTGGCAGTTAACCTCTAGCATTGTCCCCCACACTTCAATGACTAGTACATGTGGCCCCATTGAGCCATGTGGACCCAATTGCACTAGTGGACCTATTTAATTAATTGAGGTTCCTAAGTTAGGCTAATTAATCTAATAGAAAGTATGAACAAGGGACGATTAATAATCCTAACATCTCTAGGGTTAGAGAGATCAAAGGTCGCAGCGTGATGGATCCAGATAATAAATAGGGGTGCAGAGCACCATAGAAAGGACTTTTGTCTAGTGAAAAGAAGGCTGGACTATTTTGTAAAAGGGCTAACTCTTTGTTAATAAGAAGGATCATTTTGCTGGAACAAAGGACTGCACAAAGATTTACTTGGAATGTGTGGAATGCATCTTGTAGAACTATTTCTTCTTGATTCTGTACATCATACAATGAGATTGTTCTAACTTCATGGAATTAATTCTTTGGTTATGAATGTTTTGTTGTCTGTATAAATGTGTGTGTAATGAAAGGGTAATAAAAGGTTTAATTATGCCATAGCTATCTTTGTTATTCTTTCTACCGTGAATGTGATTATTGTGTTGGAACATCTATCTGTTAGACTTATATGAACATTTTTAGTATATTACTTTGAACTCTAAATTTGCTCCCTACATGGATAGAATAGATTAGTTTTAGATTTAGATTTAATTAAGTGATTGAGGTTCTTGTTCATCAATCACATGCATTTAGCTTAGGCATCTGCATTTCAGTCATTTAAACATAAAATAACATAAACGGTGGACCGGGCCGTAACCGGTAAAATATTTAAAAAAATTAATCTACGGTAGCCGGACTGTAAACCGAACGGATTCCCCACACCAAACGGTGGACGATCTAATTGGGATTGTTTACCGAGGAGAATCCCTTCTGTCGGTACCTGGGATTTTTCCAAGAATCAACACAACCCAATACCTTTTTTGCATTTGTTTTGCACAATATTTCCCTGCACACTTGAAATATAGTTATCTTATGACTCTCATTCCCTCCACTATACCATAGCGTAATTTTATCTTCTTCATTTTGATAAAAACATGAACAAGACAAAAACAAAAAACAAAACAAAAACAGGGGGATATTGACCCTAATTTTTTTATTTTATTTTGTTAATGTTGAAATTGTCGATTATCACCCTTGAATATGGAACTTGTTTGTGCCAAATCTCTTATAGTTGGGTTTAGTACCGCTTTGAAAACCATACCATGATGTTGCGTTTTCTCCACCAATTTGTTATCCTTCCAATAATCATGGAGCATTTATTTGATTCTTGTAGCATTTATGGATTATATCATTTGTTTCGTTTAAGTGTTAGTTGGTGCTCAAGTCATATTTGTGTTGTGCTCGTGTTCTAGGAAAGTTTGTAAATTTGTGTTGGCCATTCCTCATATTTGTTGACCATTTATGTTGACCTTCTTGATATAAAAAAATGTATATTTTTTTTGTTTTCTTCATTTTAATACATCAATTTAGTTACTTGTCTTATGTTAGTTTAAGAGCGACACTCTAATTTTCTCCTTGTGATGAACTTCTTCCTATCGAATTCAACTTGTTATCTAGGAAGCATGTTTAGGGAACCTTTATAGTACCTAGGGAATTGAAAACATTAGTGCCAAGTTCCCTCCATTAAAAAAAGAGTGTACATAATTGACCCTTGCTTGGGTGATTCAATCAGGTGTTTGACATCGGAAAATTTATTCACACTTGATGATTGTACTTAGTTCCTTGGAACCCGTTATCATCATTGGTGGGTATGTACACATCTATTAACCATATACATAATGACAGGTAATCAAACAATGTCTCCTATGTTCAAGATCACATAAATTATTCACATAGGAAGACTTCCACTTTTTATGGTTTGGATTGAAGGCCTTGGGCCAATATAACTAAGAATAGTTGTCGCCCATGTTGCATATAAATGTACCACTATATGATGAATACCTCAATTCTCTCCTTTTGATGAACCTCTTCCTATTGAATTCAACTTGTTATCCAGGAAGCAAGTTTAGGGCCGTTTATAGTACCCATGTAATTGCAAACATTAGTGGCAAGTTCCCTCCCATTCAAAAACGAGTATACATAATCAAACCCTGCTTGGTTGATTCAATCATGTATTTGAAATTGACTCATTTATTCACACTTTATGATTGTACTTAGTGTCTTGGCATCCATTATCATCCTTGGTGGGTAGCTCCACATCTGTTAATTGTATACATAATGATATGTTGTTAGACGATGTCTACTATGTTCAACATCATATAATTTATTCACTTAGGAATAATTGTAATTTTGATGGCTTGGATTGAAGACCTTGGGCCAAGATAATCAACAATAGTTGTCACCCATGTTGCACATAAATGTACCACTATATTATGAATACACTGGAATATTAGTTGATATATTTCCTAGTTTTTGACATTTCTTTGTTGTACAATAAGACACAAATCCACATTGTATCTGCTATTGGCTAGGAATCTTTTGACTTGGATCCTCTGTGTATACCGTGATAATATCATGGGTATGCTTTCCTCAGTGAAGGTTTATATATTATATTTTGGTTTTTGTTTCTAGTTTTTTTAAATCCAATGTTTTTGAAACTCCTCATCCCACTCGTCAACATCCTTTGTTAGTAATTCATTTCGATTATTAGTATCTCTTTTGACCTCATACATATGTTATATGGATATTTTATACCCTAAGTCTATGACACAATGACATGTGATACTCTCACTCACAATTAGTTTTTTTTTTAATTTTGAAAATTAAATTAAGTTAAAATACATATGTATAGAGCAACATTGGTATTAGACATATTGTTGTTTGAGTCCTCGTGACATTGTTTGAGTTGTTTACCACTAGTACTACAACTACTATCAAAAGTATGTCTAAAGCAGTTATCGCCCATAGTCTGGGAGTTATGACCAAATCCTCCACAAACATACCAGCAAAACTTTAAAACAAAATATATTGCACAACCAACAAAATTCCTGAACCTAACAGAGTTATTCATCATTAGAGAGAATAATAATATTAAGATCCTATATCTCTATTTTGTTGAGCAATGCTCCGAGCTGCATGAAATAACTCTCCAGATATTGTATTTTTTTTTACAGCAGTCTTTGAGCAACATTCATCTCATCCTGCACTTCAAGTGCACATGCACAAAGCTCCGTGATGTTGTCCGTGTCCTGTCCTCTCTGTAATACTTGACTTTATTTTATAGCAAAGGCACCTGGATTTCCCTTCTTTATAGGTTAAGAAGCAATGTTTCGACAGGATGAAGGGAAACAACAAAATATGAGTTGCCAATTAGGGGCAAGAACATGCATAGCACGACCGAAGGTTTTTCCTGTGAACTCTCTTGCCAGTGCATTTAACCTGGCATTGATTATTTTGTCTGCAATCAATTTATTGTGGGAAATTATTTGCATTCCCACTTCCATATGAGCGATGCGTTCAGATAGGGGGGTGCACTGAGCGTTTTCGATCAAAATTCCTCTCTTACAATCTTCCAAAGCCAAAGCAAACAAAGATTTCATGTCCCAAATCATACCAAGTGTATGCGTATACCTAGTATAGCGGATTCTTGTAGATCCCTTATTTTCCACCATGCCGCCAATATATGCAACCAATTGCTCTGGGGTCAGCCTGCAATGCTTGTTCCTCAGCTTAGTTTCCATACCATAGATTTGGTTCTTGGTAGCATGCGATATTTCCTGGTCATGAAAACCTTTGGCATTTTTCAAATACTTGAGGGCGCGAGGAATATGTGTTCTCTTGAATCCTTATCGCATTAGCAGTTTTCCTGAGAGTGACCTTAGTACGATCCATGAAGACTAGAGGGTCTGAGGAGTTCCACACCATGATCCACCACCAATCGAACTAGTGGAGGAGAAAGGCAATGTTCTGAATACCACCAACCAACAAAACCTTTCATGAAGGAAATTTTCCAAACCCATGTCCCAAATGCGCTTAGACTAGACTAGTACTCCTCGAACAATAAGTACATAATGACGAAATCCCCAAAATGTGAGTGTTCATGACAGGAGTTAAAATCCATGAATGCTCGCTTGTATATAGAACCTGAGCCGTAGACAAAAGTACACAAACCAACGCTTCAGGCGTCGACCTTAATCATGAGAATAGGAGGTAAGAGTCTTATCACAAAGATCAAGGCAGATACAAGTGATACTCGATGAGGTAGTTTCCAATTGCCATCTGTCCTCCTTCCTTATCATTGCTCCTCGTTTCCGTAGGAGCGTTCCACCCATCATGGGGGAGTCACAATTAGTTGAGAACATAAAGACTACATGTGTTAATCTAGATTTTGCATGAAATTTTATCACTAGGTTGTGATTTTTCTTTAGGAATAATGTGACCCTTACCAGTTTTCTTAAAAAAATTATGATCAACCACACTTTCTCAGTGCTAAAAGTGCAACCACATCTCCAAGGCATTGAAAAATAAATAAAGATCATGGAAGACACATGTATGTTAAGCCTTCACTCTTAACTTCAAGTTTATCACCCACCTAGGATACAAATGGGGGATTTTGGGTTGAGAGAAGAATGACAAAGAAAGTGATTGGAAGTATAAAAAATTTGGAGAAATCCAGTGACAGGGTGAAAACAATTATTGGCTTACATATTTGTTGCCAAGGAGGAGATATCAATTGGTGTTTTCAATAGTGCAATGATATTGAACGGTGTTGGCTCATTCTCAACTAACCCAAGTTGAACTTTCGATCCGACCAACAAAACCCCAAGGTACTGTCTCGACAGGGCTTAACCTCATCGACTACACTTGTAAAGAAAGTGAGGTATCACCCGAGAGACCTATAGGAGCTACAGGAACTAGGTTTCCCCAGTGGTAAAGGGGATCTTCTCATGCTAGACATCGACATACAAGCCATCAACACATAACTACTACAATAGAATATTACAACCCATTTACAACCTTAAACATATTCATAAAACCCATTAAATCCTTGTCGATTCAATTACTTATTTAGAAGTTAACATATTATCACAAATCGAAGCAATACACAAAACATCACACACAATTATCATGCACCATTCAACATAAGAAATTTAACTTGGAAACCTATATGGGAAAAACCACAAAAGCGTTTATTAATTGGTAAGAGTCGTATCTCGAACGCTTTGGTGTGTGCATACAACTTGCTAACATTCCTCTATAATCCCCATTACATCGAGACCACGCACACAACTTTCAAATTGACAGTATACTCACGTCTCTTATTCATTTTTTATATAATAGTACACAACAATCTAATGACATTGCATACTTTATCTCTCGAAAACTTGGCTTGAATCAACCCTATTTTCCTCCAAGCTCCAAAAATCCCAACCCTTCACCTTTTATAGGCTCTAATAGCTGACTTTACATCCCGCACCCACTACCCAAAAGTGGACAACCCTTTTAACTAACTTGACGACTCTACCATCAGACTCTGTCAGTACAATTACTTCCCCCCCCAAATTTTGGAGCTGACCGTTTCAACACTTGCTCTATCGCAGTCCTATTCACACCTCAAATGGGATCCCAAAACTTAGAGATCAAACTTAACCAACTTTCCTAGGGAAAAAAACCCCCCCAATACTCACATGTGGCTTGTCCCGAACCACTTTAGATGGAAACCTCTAGCGTGTTTAGCTTAGATTGAAAATCTTGAAAGATTTTCATCACGTCCTCAGTCTGTTGCTGAACATCCACTTTAACCTCATCAACTTGTTCAATAATTTCAGAACTGATATGTTATGAAACATCCACCACAATTGTATCTACAACTTACTTGAATTCAACATGGATTCGATGAAAGGTCATAGTTATATGCTCTGCTTCAGCTTGAAACTCTGCAAAACGATCACTTCTTCTTTATTGTTGTGTCTGAAGTTTGGTGACTTGCTGCTGCAATATTTTACTCTCAACAACGTTACTCATCTTCTAGACCTGTGATAATGCTTTCAATGAGGTCCATAGACCAACCAGACTTGACTCTACTGCATGAAGTTTCTCTGTTGCTTCGTGTAGCTCCAAACCATCCATTAAGGCCTCCCATGCATGGGACGCCTCTTCATACGCCTTAGCACAAAGTTCCCCAACCTCTGGAATCTTCCATGTATCCTCTTCAACCGCCTTCTGTCGCTCTTCCAATACTTCAGGAGGTGTACTGGAAAGAATCTTGGCTTCTAAATATGTAATCTTATGACGAAAGTCACTAGCAACTTCCCCCAATTTGAATACACAAGCTTCAACAATCATGTCAGGTGTGACCCCGACCTCTGGAATTTATTGACAGGAAAGAGCAATAACTTGCTCTAGTCACTGCCTATCTTGCTGCCACTTTTGTGTTTGATTTTCGTTATCCTCTAGCTGACTTTGCAATGAAGACACAATGTTCTTCGACTGCTTCAGTTGATCGTACACTGTATGCTCCCGTGCCTTGATTTCTTCCACTGCTTCCTACTGAATGTTGTACAGTATAAACATGGGAAACCCAAACATGTCTAACCTGACATAAGAAATATCGTGTATCATACTATTGAGCTCTATTATGCTCAAATCAAGCACGTTGGTCACCACCTAGACCTTACAATGCTGCCGAGACATTTGTAATTTGGCTGGATGATGAGTAGAAGGGCCATCTTCCTGCGACTGCACTGACATCTTACTGACCACGACTCTAACTTCTTTCACAATGTTACAAAGAGTTTGAAGTAAGTCAGTGACTCCCTCAAAGAGATCAATATACAGGTTATCAATCTTTTGGCGCATTTCATCAACAACCTCATCCATTCGATCCGCCAATAAGTTATAATCATCATCAGTTAACTCGATAGGAGTGGAGTCCCTGGTGGCCTTCTGCTTCTTCCTACCTTTTTTTGCCAAGTCAACAACTTTTCACTTCACCCCCACATCTAGATTTGTCAGGGTGGTGTTCGACTCTTCATCACTATCGTGGTGAGAGCTATGTGGGTTGTGTTCTTCTTGTGGACCCCTTCATTGGGTCCCCGATGTACCCTCCTATTGTGTCTCCCCTTGTTTGGGTCCTTGATGTACCCTCCTATTGTGGCTCCCTCTTCTTATTCTTGTGCCCCCCTTGGTTGGGTCCCCGATGTACCCTCTTCATCTAGGATGAGAAATATATGCACATTTCGTCTGCATAATAAGCTGCAGACTCTGTTCTAAATATTCTTCTTTATCTTTACAAACTCCTTCTTCCTCTCATGATTTTTGATCTTCTCTCTTCTTTCTTTCTACTCAGGTTTACTAATGATCCGCACACAGTCTGGATCGACTCAAACTCTCCTATACCTCTGCACACTCAGCTATTGATTCTTCAACTCATATGCACTCAAAAACACTAATAGACAACAAAATACAGAGAAACTAACAATCTAACAATACCGGGCTAACATCAGAGAAGCTAACTCGCATACAACTTGGGTTCCTTCTTTTATATAATCTTTTACAGACTTGTTACAGAATTTTTTACTATTGCTTTCTTAGTCGACTTCCAATACTTATCCAACAGGCTGTCTTTCCTATTTTGGTAACACATAATGGTAGGCACTAATGACCTAACTTATAAAGATACCTTCATATGTTGGGGTTTCTTCCTTCTGTATCCGAACTCATATCCACAATATTTATGGCCTGTCACTTTCTAACCGTTATGCCTTACTGTCGTTTTCCAACCGTTATGCCACTTGCACGCCTTTTGATATTGTTATTTGACCACACCTTCCCTTATCGCACTCCTTCCTTCTGTCATGACTTCCTCTTTTGTCGCCACATATTCCTTCTTCTTCCTTCCTGTCACTACTTCGGTCGCAACTGCTTTCTCTTCTTCTTTCCTGTCGCTGCTTCTGTCGCATCTCATTTTTCTTCTTCTTTAGCTCTTCTCCATACTTGGGCAGAATTCTAAGTGAATTATGCCTTCCTTTCCCTAAGCTCAACAATCCCCCAACACTCACCTGTAGCTCATCCTGAGCCACTCGAAGCTATTCCTCCATGTATTTCCTTATGCCGACTTTACTGTGAAAATATTCCAAGATTTTCACCACTTTCTTTGCTTCCTGCCACACTTCTTCTATTGTTTTCTGCAATTGTCCCACAAGGTCAAAACTGACATGTTCGACATTATCTTCTCTACCGATGTCGCTGCATTGCACACCTTCTAATGTACCTTCTTTCGTGTATGTACTTTCTAGCTTCTGCTATTACTGTTGTTCTTTCTTCTATCGGATAAAGTTACCGTTTCAGAGCAATGGGACAGATGAGATGGGAAACTTATCAATATCACCGATTCTCCTTGTTTACTTTTCTAGCTTCAGCTTCCAACTCATCCCAGGTTTTTCCTTCCCTTCTTCATAATATTCCTCTCTATCAGTCCCGACTGAGTATGCAACATCCGTATAAACTTTGGAGCTCGTAGCAGTCGGCAAGGCCACTCAGTGCCTAGATATTTTCTTTTTCCTACTGCCGGTAAAGTCTACCATCTCATCGACATCTTACTTGTCCTTATTGGAATCTACCAGTTCATTTTTCTCTTGAAAACGTCATCACCCCGTATGTTTTAAGAGTTTTGCATAGATGATGGTGGCATTTGTTTTTGTTTGCCACTATCCAAACACTAGTTCGAACCGACGGGTTCTAGCAATGGATACTATGCACTATGGCGACTGGTTTCACAATTTTATCTGGCGGCTTCAGTAGGATGTCCTTTTCCCCTTGAGTTCTAGCTGTTGCTTCTTTGTTCTTTCTCAGCAATGCTGAGATAGTGTTTCTCTTGCAGGAACCCGAACGCTTCCTTATTTCCTATCCTGGTTAGATGGTCCGTATCGTTAGTGCAAAGAGGACTGGAATTAGCTCAGTTTCCAATCGCCTCCCTGCTTTGGTGGAACATATATGACAACTTTTTCCTCAACCATAACAAGTATCACAACTTCAATCACAGATCCCATGAGGGCACTAGCGCTAAAGCTCACTGTCACCATAGTTTTCCAACAAATTTACTTCAGCTCTGGGTGTTCCAAGCAGCATCTCGCTGTGGCATCATATGAGAGTTAATTTGAAATTGAGGGGAAGTAGAAGACTTGTTTAGGTGTTCAATCTGTCAAATATTCACATGCATATTCATCGAGTGGATAATGACAACACGATCCATCACATGCGTCACCCCTCCGAGTTATTATGTTGACGCTGCCAACTACGCCACCCCTTTTTGATATGAAGCCATTATACTTATGATCGAAGTGACCATCATATTCTCCCAGTATCTGTAGATTTAATGACTGACAACTATCTTGTCAACGAGTTTCTTCATTATTGTTCCAATGCCACATCATTTGCGACCTATCTTCTTTCATGTGGTAGATTCCCTTCCTTTTCTAGCTCCTTAAGTTTCTTGTTGCACTCCTTGCAACTTTCATTTCCTTTGCACTAAGGTTCCCATATTGTGACAAACCAATTGTCTTTTTTCTGTGGCAGACTAGCGGTCTGTGATCATACCTTCTTTTCTCTCTCTTTTTTTTTTAGTTTCTATGAGATCGAGTCACAGTTATCAAAATAAGGTTTCAGTCGACTCCCATTGACGAGTCCTCTGACCTATGTCCCATCTAATTTCTCTAACTTCACTGCTCCTCCATTAGTGATTTCCTTAATGACATATGGTCCTAACCAATGTGTTTTCAGCTTTCCTGGATGCTTGAAGAATTTACTGTCATACATAAGAACAAGACCTACAAATTCAAAATACTTTCTCTTAATGTGTCTATCATGCCATACATTTTGCATTTTATTTTCTACGTTCTTGTGAAATCCTACAAAAACACGTTCTTCCTCCAAGTGTATTAGTTGAAGTAATCTATCTTCCACAACATCAACTTCTGTCATTTCAGTGATCACAACAACTCTTAAACTTGGTACAATGTATTCCATAGGCTTGACAACTTCTTGTCTATATACCAACTTGAATGGTGTATGAACTATCAACTTCTTATCTATATGCCCATAATACTTTAGATATCTTATGATCCCAACCATCCCTTCGCGCATTGCAGACCTTTGTCAGTGCATTTTATAGAATCTTGTTAAATGCTTCGACAACTTCATTTGCTTAAGGGTGATATGGAGTTTTTCTCCTATGATGTATCTGGAATTCGTTAGTCAGTTCTTCAATCAATTGATTAATAAAATGCGTACCTTGATCTCTGATCAAAATCTTTGGGCATACAAACCTTGTCACAACGTTTTCAAATAAGAACTTTGCAGTTGTCGCAGCATTACGATACTTTACTAGTGCAGATTCTGCCCATCTGGTTAGGTAATTAGTCGTAGTGATAATATACCTTATGTGCACTTTCCTGCTAGACTGATAGATCCCACAAAGTCAACATCCCATTTATTAAATGCCTGTAATGTTATCTGCGGTACTAATGGAATTTCATCCCTTTGATATGACTTCCCAGTTATTTGACAGATATCACAACTCCGATAATAATCTCGAGCATTTGCATGCATGGTGGGCCACCATAATCCTACCTATAATATCTTGTGCACTGTATATTTTCTTGCATAGTGACCTCCCGCGACACCAGCATGTGCTTCACTCAATATCATCGGCCACTCATGTTCCAAATCGCAACACTGAATTATCTCATCAGGACCCATTTTATACAAGTGTCAAGCAATTAACTGGAAATCTGCAGCTAGCACCACCAACTGTTTCTTTTGCGCCGTGGCAAACTTTGGCGCATAACCTGTACTCAGAAAATGTATGATATCTTTATACTGATCATCAAACATGGTTATCACAAACAATTGTGTATCAGGAAGATTATCTTCCATACTAGTAGGTTCTTCTCCACTTTCAATTCTTGACAGGTGGTCTGGTCCCAAATTAAACCAACCGACTTTAACAATTATATCAAAATTAAATTCCTGGAAGAGGAGAAGCCACTGAAATATCTCCCCCCCCCAACACAGTCTTACTGACCAAGTATTTCAGTGCATAATGGTTAGTGTACATCTTGAAATTTCCACTCAGTAAATAGTGTCTAAATTTCTGCAACACATATACCATCGCTAGTCCTTCTCTCTCCATTGTGGTATAATTTTTATCTGCAGTTGATAACTTTATGCTAGCAAAGGAAATGGGGTGATCAATCGATCCTTCACCCGGCTGCATCAATACCATGCCGAGCGCAATAGATGATGTGTTGACATGAACATGGAACTCTTTTTTCCAATATGGAAATACAAGTATCGACGTAGTAGCCATCTTGTTTTTCAGCTTGTCCAGTCTCTCTTCACATTCTTCTGTCCACTGAAAATTAGTTTATTTTTTTAGCAGTATTTCCATCGAGGCAGTCACCTCCGCATATCCCTTGATAAACTTTATGTAGTATCGAGTATGTCCTAATGTTTCTCTTAAATTCTTAACCATGGTAGGTGGTGGTAAGTCAAGGATGATCACAACCTTGGCTGGATCAACCGAAATTCCGTCGCGACAGACCACATGGCCTAATAGAGCTCCAAAAGGCACGAAAAGATACACTGTTTCAAATTTATGGAAATTTGATATTGGCGGCATTGTTGCAACATCATTCTGAGGCTCTCTATATGGTATTGTACAAGACCAAATACTATCCTTTCGTCAAAGTTGACTTCAATAAATTTATGTATAAAATCTTTAAACACAACGACTACGATTCTAGAAAATATTGCAGGTGCATTCTTGAGTCCAAAGGGAATTATCGTGTATTGGAAGCACTCCCACTCCATCACAAAGGTCAACGAAGTAATACATTTTTTGTCCTCTGACATTCTCCAATACTTCATCTCTGAATGGAGTCAGAAATGGATCATGTAAATAGGAATAATTTAACTTCCTCTGCTCAACACAAATTCTCACTTTACCTGAGGTTTTCTTGTCTTGCACTACAATTGGACTGATCGATTCTAATTCTTCAACGGGTTCTATCATGCTAGCATTCGGTCCATTTCAGCTTTAACTTTTTCTTTGTAGCGCAAGTTTAATATGTATGACTGTTGTTTGATTGGCCTTGCGTTTGGCCTCAAAGGTATCTTCATTTCACTAAGGTTACCAAATATTCCTTTCATCCCAAAAAACATGGTAGGGAATAGATCCTAAAATTTATGCAGTAACTCCGTGATCTTCTCCATAGTCTCATCATCCCAGTAATCTCCAATATTGGCAAACTTTGGGTTTTCAGATGAGCCAATATTTACTTTCTTGATCTTGAGTGGACTTAGGAATTGGTCACTATAAATTCCATCTCCTTCCACTGCGCACATACCTTCTGACTCAAGTATGTTTATCTCAAGCAGATCATCATCATCCGGTTCTCATGTAATATTGTAACATTCCATCTAGTGGTGTACTGTCGTGCTGCATTGATGGAAGTTCGTGGCTGCGGCCAAGATTTCTTCAAATATCTTTTCCTTCATTTTTTGTAGTGAAACATCAATTGTCAGGTGCTCACTTGCAAACTAAAATGTATGGGTGAATCTTATGGCTAACTCTTCCCATTCAATAGTTCATCTTCACAGCTCCACTGATGTATACCAATTCCTTGGTACCATTTCCAATGTGTGGATGAATCGATGAACCCACTCCTGTCGCAGATATTCCTGCCATGTCATGCGACAATGCTCAATATGCTCCACGATATTTTTCAATCGTGTATACTTCTGATTAGAATAACTGGTCTCTTCCCCAAATCTAATGTCTAGTAATATTTTACAGTTTGTCCACTCAGAGACAGATTGTTTATGTGTACCCAAGGTGGAAAATCGTTGCGATTCTATAACTTTTTCGTCAAAATCCACCAGAAAAGATGCAAGGTTGGGTAATCCTTCATATGTAGGAAACTCAATTGCTTCGGCTCTTACCTTTCAGACATATCTTGTGATTCTTGTGCATCTTCTCATGGAGACTTCATGCAACCCGTCCTGCCAATTTCTAGGGCATCACTTGAATCATATGTGAAAGAGATTACACTCTGCTAACTCAGCTTTCCTTCAGCTATTGGATTTATATAATATTCTCTTGAAGACATGATATTATACTACTGATCCAGGTAATTGTTGAAGAGAGTAATCTCAACCGTATTTAGTTTAGAGAGTTAGGTAACCCACAACGGTATTTACCTAGCTGTGGTATTTCACCCACAGTAATATTGTTTTGTATTTCCTATTTAAACACCTCTGAATAATGAGAAGGCAATCATCTACCCATGTGTTTTATGTTTGCTCTGTTCTTTTCTTTTTCTTGGTATCAGAGTTGATGGCCTGATCCTTTCATTGTTGGGGTAAGCCTTTTCATAGAGTGGAAAGAACTCTAAGGAGCTCAAAAGCCATTCGAACACAGCAGATCTATTTGACTGATCATAGTGGAGTGGATATCTGACCCACAACAAGTTTTCCATATCTATTCTATCCAGCGCGCAGGCTCCGATCAGATCGAGATATGGAAGAGCTGTAAAATCCCTTCCGCTCCCTGAATACTGTAGAGGGTTTCTGCGATTGAAAGCTGCGATCTCTGTTGATTCAGCACAGAGAAAGAACCAACGATTGTGTAAGAAGGTGACATTGATTGCTTGAATGTGTATGCAGATAACAACCAAGGCAGAAACCTGAAAATCCTTCCCAACAACCAGGTCCAAAAAAATCGTATTCCATATCTTGTTTTTTGATATTCCTAATATATTACAATACACGTCTGTTTCTCTGGCAGAGATCTTGGATCTACCAGAAACTGATCAATAAACTAGTAGTGTGTATACAAGTTGATTTATTATACAAATCTGTTGTCTTCGATTTGTTGTCTCTGCATAAGTAGTTTTCTGAGAGATTTAAATAGGAGGACTTCTGCAAAGCATTGAATAAATCGCTCACTCTGCTTTCAAATGCTTGGAGATCATCCCTGATGAAGCTTCCATAGATACTCTGTACTGGGAGATCATTACTGGCACAGCTCTCAATAATGTATTCGTAGGAAAGCGTAGCGAAATGCAACAGCATCAAACATCTATGTAAAGAATCCATAGACATGTTGCGGCCTTCCATTGATAGCGTGCAGCAAATTGCTCCACTGAAGCCTGAATCCGAATCATAGGAGTGCATTTGATATCAGGTGTGCATTTTTTTTCTGAACAGAATTCCACCTTCTGTCTCCATGACTTACTTATTCAGATTGCAATGTGTTATCGCAGTAGTGCTATCAATTTCTGCAGAGATCATCGAGATCACATAGGTATCATTATTTCTTTTAATAATAATAAAAAAGTCAACTCAGATCTGCGTTGTTCAAATCTGCTTATCTTTGTTTTTAGTCATATCAGATGGCTAATACCAGTTCTTTGAAGCCAATCTTCGAACCTGTTTTGACCGGAGCAAACTATGAATTTTGGTCTATCAAAATGAAGACATTTCTACAACTCAACAAATGTTGGGATATGGTGGAAACTGAGTTCACAGAACCTAAAGCGGTTGCTTTGGCTGCAATGAATAATGCACAGAAAAATGCTCTCGAAGCTCGCCGAGACCGAGATCTCATAGCCACATGGTTGATACAAAGTTGCATTGAAGAGTCCATTTTCCCACGAATCTTCGGAGCTACCAGTGCATATCAAGCTTGGAATCTTCTTGCATCAACCTATAAGGGAACCGATCGCGTTAAAATGGTAAGACTGCAAACCCTGCACCTTCAATTTGAAAGTTTAAAGATGAAAGAGTCAGAATCTGTAGATCAATTCATGACTAGAGTCTCGGGTCTTGTAACCCAATTCCAAACCTATGGTGAACCACTAGAACAAAAAATAGTTGTTCAAAAGATTCTTCTGTGTCTCACCAAGAAATTTGCTATGGTAGTGACTACCATAGAAGAAGCCAAAGATCTGTCTAAATTCACCTTAGAAGAGTTAACTGGATCTCTTCTATCTCATGAAGTGTAATTCACTCAAGAAGAAGAATCGTTGACCAATGCATTCAACACTCAGGCTTCCCTCAACAGAGGTCGAGGCAAAGGAGGACGAGGTAGATGAAGAAGAGGCCGATGGTCTCGATCTACAGAAGATAGAACTAGTCAAAACCATGAACACTCAGAGAATTCAGAACACTCTCACCATTCTCAAGGTCAAAGGGGAAGAGGCAAGAGATGGACCAATAAGTCCAATGTTCAGTGTAGCTACTGCAAGAAGTATGGGCACTATGAACGAGAATGCAGAAAGAAGCAAGCGGACCAGAACAATAACCAGAACAATAGCAGAGCTAATGTCTCCAAAGAAGAAGAAGGCTCGTCAGAGGTGATGTTTTTGACTTATCAAGCAACTAAAGACCACTGCAGCTCAGATCTATGGCTACTAGATAGCGATTGCAGCAATCACATGACAGGTGACAAGTCATTATTCTCTAGTCTAGATTCCTTTGTTATCACGAATATCAAGCTAGGATATCACTCTCTGGTTCCAGCAAAAGGCAAAGGTATTGTTCCTGTACTTAGTAATCAAAATAAAAAAATGTCCATTCATGAGGTGTTTTATGTACCTCATTTGAGTGTAAATTTGATCAGTATAGGTCAATTACTTCATAATAAGTATGATGTTAGGTTTCATGATACATATTGTGCCATCTATGATAAACCTCCCAGTAAGAGACTCATAGCCAAAGTTGAAATGACCAAGAATAGAATCTTTCCTCTTAGTCTTAGAAGTGCTAACCTTCCACATCCTGTAGTTCATACAGTTTCTAGTCAAGATGAATCCTAGTTATGGCACTGTATATTCGGTCATCTTCCCTTCAAACGTCTCCATCTCCTACACAAATAGTCAATGGTCAAAGGATTACCGGTTATTCATAAACAATCCAACACCTGTGAGGATTGTATCACTGGTAAACATCATAGGGACACATTTCCCACTTCCACATCTTGAGCCAAAGAGCAACTTGAGTTAGTTCATACAGACCTCTATGGACCCATGCAAACCCAATCCATAGGAGGCATTTTTTATTTTATGACCTTTATTGATGACTTTAGTAGAAAAACATGGATTTATTTTCTCAGGCACAAATCAGAGACCTTCTCCAAGTTTAAAGAGTTCAAGGCTCTCACTGAGAAACAGTCTGGAAAGTCCATTAAAATTCTCAAGTCAGATGGCGGAGGTGAATATGATTCACATGAGTTTTCATACTTTTGTAAGCAGCATGGCATTCAGAGACAGTTCACCACCAGATACACTCCACAACAGAATGGAGTTGCTAAATGGAAGAACCGTACCATCATGAACATGGCACGTAGCATGCTGGCACACAAGAAGCTGTCAAATGAGTACTGGGATGAAGCTGTTGGATGCTCAGTCTACTTGCTCAACAGATCACCCACAGTAACTGTCCAAGACAAGATTCCTGAAGAAGAATGGAGTGGCACTAAGACTAGTGTCTCACATCTCAGAATCTTTGGTTCTGTTGCCTTTGCACATATACCTGATGAACTCAGAATAAAGTTAGACAAGAAAAGAAAGCGTTGCATTTTCACTGGTTATAGTGAATAGCACAAGGCATACAAGCTATATAATCCTATCACCAAGTAGCTTGTGGTGAGCAGAGATGTAAAGTTCAATGAAGACAAATGCTGGAGTGATCCTTCATACATACAACATGAAGATCACTCATATCAGCCAGATCTACCTATCAGACTTCCCAGATTGGAAGTACAGTAGCAGATGGTCCACCACAGAACTGGAAAACCAAAAGCTTGACAGAGTTATATGAACAAACTTCAGTTCTTCATGAGCAACTTTAGTTTGCTCTCTTCTCCTGTCAGCCCACATCTTTTAATGAAGCAGTGAAGGATGCACAATGGGTAAAATCCATGAATGAAGAGATTGATGCAATAGAGAAAAATTAGACTTGGGATCTTGTTGACATCCTTGTAGACAAAACCAGTATTGGAGTCAAATGGGTCTATAAGACCAAATTGAATGAAAAAGGAGAACTTGAAAAGAACAAGGCAAGGTTGGTTGCCAAAGGTTATGCATAGAAGTATGGTATAGATTATGATGAAACCTTTGCTCCTGTAGCAAGGATGGATACCATCAGAGCTGTACTTGCCATTGCAGCACAAAATCAATGGCCTGTGTATCAAATGGATGTGAAATCTGCCTCTCTTAATGGAATTCTTGAAGAAGAAGTTTATGTAGACCAACCACCTGGTTACATTGTCAAAGGTCATGAAGACAAAGTGTGTAAGCTGAAAAAGGCCCTGTATGGTCTAAAACAAGCTCCAAGAGCTAGGTACAGTAGGATTGACTCCTACCTCATCACCAATGGTTTCAACAGAAGCAGCAATGAGCCCACTCTGTATGTCAAAACAGAGCAAGGTAAAATATTGATGGTATGTCTTTATGTTGATGACATGTTTTACACCGGTAATTTGATGCTTGAAGATTTCAGGACAGTCATGAAAAAAGAATTTGAAATGATTGATCTAGGACTAATGAAGTACTTCCTTGGCCTGGAAGTTACTCAAACTAAAAAAGGTATTTTTATCTGCCAGCATAAGTATGCTACTGATATTTTGCAAAGATTCAGAATGGATAAATGTAAACCAGCAGAAACCCCTATAGCTCTTGGCACCAAGTTAACCAAGAATGGTGATGAACCAGCAGTAAATAATACACTCTATAAACAATTGGTAGGAAGTTTAATGTATTTGACTGGAACTAGACCTGATTTGATGTATGTTGTCAGTCTTATTTCCAGATTTATGGAGTCTCCCAAAAACTCTCACTGGAATGTTGGAAAAAGAATACTGAGATATGTTGCAGGAACACTTGGATATGGCCTCTGGTACACTCATACACCAGACAATACTCTTACAGGGTACACTGACAGTGATTTTGCAGGTAGTCTTGATGATAGGAAAAGCACATATGGTTATGCTTTCCATTTGGGTACAAATCTGATCTCTTGGGTATCTCAGAAACAACCCATTGTGAGCATGTCTTCTATAGAAGCAGAATATGTAGCAGCCACAACAGCAGCTTTCCATGCAGCTTGGCTAAGAAGACTGTTGAAAGATATGGGACACACTCCAAAAGATCCCACTTCTATTTTATGTGATAATAACTCGGCAATACAGTTGTCTAAACATAATGTATTTCATAGAAAAAGAAAACACATTGACACTCGCTATCACTTCATTCGTGAGTTAGTCAATGAAAAACAAATTTCTTTATTGTTTTGTGGCTCTAAGGAGCAGTTAGCTGACATGTTCACCAAACCATTGGGAACATCTGCATTTGTATATCAGAGAGAGCACTTAGGCATAGACAGTGCTGATGATGTACTACTAGTTGAGATTAAAAGGGTGTGTTGAAGAGAGTAATCTCAACCATAGTTAGGTTAGAGAGTTAGGTAACCCACAACGGTATTTACCTAACTGTGGTATTTCACCCACAATAATATTGTTTTGTATTTCCTATTTAAACACCTCTGAATAATGAGAAGGCAATCATCTGCCTGTGTGTTTTCTGTTTGCTCAGTTCTTTTCTTTTTTCAGTAATTACCTTGGCCTTCACTATTTACTAGCTCGACATATCTATGCCATTCAAGAGGATCAATTGGCGCGACGAACCTTAGTTCAGAATCTTCAAAGTCTGCATATGTCCATAATCCTGCGAATTCTACAGGAACTTGAGTTAGTCTACCAATTGGTAGAACCTTCGACTAGCTCACAAGTCTTAGCTGAATGGGAGAGCAATCCAGTCGTGGCTTATTCATGCTCTCCCATGTTCGTATTGTCAATATGTTTACATACGAGCCCAAATATAATATGATATAATCCATATCATAATCTCCTATATGCGCAGTCATTTGAAGTTCTCAGCCTGTTTTTAGTCTCTTCCCAATATGGCTAACTCTCTTTTTAGGTCACAGATCATCTAGAGTTTCTTCTATAAGTGTCGTCAGTTATGTGACAACATATTTATCATTGATTAGTGCTAAAAAAAATTGAAAAATTCTTTAAGCTTACTAACCTTTTTCATTGTCTGCTTCCTGAGAAACTATTCAAATCGTTTGGGCATGCTCTTGACTAGTCCAGATGTTGACGGTTGATTAACATCAACAAACTCTTGTCACACATCCAAGAATACTTCCTTCTCCTTCTATACATCTAGCAAGGATTTCTTCTATGCCACGGGTAGCACCTGCGGTTTTCCATGGTGTGTATTATGGTATGCACCTATCGCAACACCTTCTCTTGTAACCATAGCGATCTTCGACCAAATCCTCCTGCTCCTTTTTGTTGTCCTCGACCTCAAAAATTTCCACCCCCCTTTGTCGAGGGTATTGTTGTTGTGGTGGATACTGATTTTGTTGGTATTGCGGTTGAGGATACAGTTGTTGTGTTATATATATATATTTTCTTTCCTGAGAAAAAAACCTTTTATTCATCGAATAAACATGAACTGCTTTTTCGAGCTTTACATAAAAAAACTAGCCTTACAGCCTAGACCACAATCTTTGTTTCTGGTCATACAAAATATGCTCTGCTGAGCTTACATAAAACCATCCTTTTGCATATGCTTAAACATTCTTGTTGTTTCTTTTCAAGTCACTATCTTACCAAGGTTTGCATAGGATTGTCCCTTTTTTAAATTGTTTCATTTTTGAGAGTTGAAACCCCTTCTGTGACTTATTCTATTTCTAGCACACCTATTTGATATGTTAATGCTTTTTTGGAGAGGTTATCTGCTTCTTCATTCAACTCTTGATAAATGTGTGCAAAGGATATCCTTCTAAACAATGCTTCCAAAGATAGTATTTCTGCAAGTAAATGTTGTAGATGCGGCACTCGTATATTGTTTCTTCCATTTTCCCAGTCTACCACAACTTTTGAATCACCTCAAATTTGAATGTCTTGTATCTGTTTGTTTTGTGCTACCTTTAAGGTTTCCCATAAAGCTGTGAGTTCTGGTTTGTTATTAGAGGCATGTCCCATGGCATATTTTATACGCACCTTTCATTCTAAGTAAAGATATATGATTGCTCCTGGACCTCCCAGCACATGCTCTCCCTGACTGGAACCATCGAAGTAAGCCCATGGAATTTCATTGTTTATTACTGGGGCTCTGATAATTATTTTTTTGGTACTGACAGTGCTAAGTTTATTCTCCTATATCTTATTCATCAACAGGGAAATGGTAATGTCAGGGGGAGTCTAGTTGTTTTTGAAAATAGCCATGTTTTGTGCTTCCCATATGCTATAAACAAAAAGAACTGGAAGAGATTCATAATCACCTATCCCATCATCATGCCACCAAGTTTTGACCCATTGTTCTAAGGTAGCCTCTTCTCTTTCATGCCTTCTTCCTGCTGATAGCTTTTCCACCACTCTCGTCCATACGATGCATGCATATGGGCAGAAGGAAAACATGTGAGAACTTGTTTCATCATTTGCTCTGCATAGAATACACAACCCTGGCCCTTCAAAACCTATTTTCTGTAGCATTTCCCTGGTCAGTAATTTATTAGAGAGGGCCAGCCACATTGTGATTGTGGTTTTTAATGGGTATTGAATTTTCCATTAACTTTTCCACCACCACTGGTTCTCTCTCTCTGGTTTCTCTTCGAAATTCACTTGATATCCTAATTTGGCTATATATTGTCCTGATTTTGGATTTTTAGTCCAAACTAACTTATCAGGCTCAAAACTCAGATGGATAAAGTTAGTGACTAGTAAATTGAGGAATTTGTTCCATTCTGTCGCCAGTTCTTCTGTTAAACCAATATTAGAAATCATTCTTCCACTTACCTCATCCTCTTGATTACGGATTGCCACAAGCATCTTATAGGGAGTGGATTCATAGGGATCTTAAATGTTGAACTAGCTTTGGAATCAATTTGTAATTTTCCCATGCTCTAGCCCATGGGTCCTCTCCCACTCTCACTTGTCTTCCATCTCCTATCTTCCAATCTATCCACTTTCCAGCTAAAGGGTAGGCCAAAATCATTTCCTTCCACCATATTGAGCCATTTTTGTATGATTTAACAGGATTTCTGATCCAATCTTCTAGGTTGTCTTCGGTGCAATATTTGGACAATATGACTCTTCCCCAAAGAGTGCCAGGGTTTTGTAGGAATATCCACATAGTTTTGGCCCCTAGTGCCTTGCAAAATAGGTCTAAGTTTTTTATGCCCCATCTACCATATTTCTTTGGTTTTGCTAATGTTTTCCATTTTACCAATGGTATTCCGTCAGTTTGCTTGCTTGCTCTCCACAAAAACGAGAAGCATAACTTTCTGATTTTTGTTAGAATTCCTTTTGGTATGTAAGTTATTGAGGCCCAGGAAACTGGGATGCTTTGTAATACTGATTTTAGAAGTATAAGACTTCCTCCTCTGGATAGAAACCTATTTTCCCATATATTTATTCTGCTTTCTATTTTCTTGTAAAGCCAGACCCAGTCTTGATAAGAGTAACAATTAGGTTTCAGTGTAAATCCAAAATACTTGAAACCTTCTTCCACATGGGTAATTTGATAATGTATTACCTCTCTTGACCTTTGTATCATCTCTTTCGAGAACTCCTTGTGGATAAGATTAGATTTTTCCACATTTACCACCATTCCTGTAGCTTTTTTGTACTTGTCAATAAGTTGAATGAAGGCCTCAAGGTTCCTGATGTTTCCATCTCCAAACAATAGGACATCATCCACAAAAAGAGTGTGTGTTGCTTCTTCTGAGCTAGACACTTTGATTCCCTTTATTGACCCTTCTCATTTGGCTTTGTGAATGATCCTACTTAAAGCCTCTGCCACCAGCAGGAATATGAAGGGTAAAAGAGGGCAGCCATGCCTTATGCCTCTTGTTGGCCTGAATAAATTGGAAGGAGATCCATTGATCAAAACAACAAAGGAGGTGGACTGAAGGCATACCATAATCCACTCCACAACTTCTAGGGCTACTCCAATTTTTATCAGCAACAGTCTTATGAATTCCCATCCCACTCTGTCATAAGATTTTGATAAGCCTAGCTTTAAAGAAAATGCTCTTTGCTTTTCTTTTTTGATGGTATGTATTGTTTCCTGAGCCAATGACAATGCATCATGAATCTGCCTGTTATTCAAAAAACCAAATTTTTCTTCAGTGATAATTTCACTTAGTACTGGCTTGAGCCTTAGGGATAGTACTTTGGCAATGATTTTATATATCATGTTGCAGCATGAGATGGGACCGAATTCATCAAATGATTGTGGTTTCTTCTTTTTTGGTGTCAATGTTAGGAAGGTTGAATTTATACTCCCCAACACTTTCCTTTCCCTCTGTGAATCTCTCACTACCTCTAAGAGGTCCTTTTTCATCATATCATAAAACCCTAGATAAAATTCTAAAGTAAAACCACCTGGCCCATGGATTTTACCTTTTTGGAATGTTTGCAAAGTATAGCTAATCTCCTCCTCTAAGATTTCCTTGGTGAGTTCTTCGTTCATGTCTTCATTTATCATTCTTGGAAAAAACTCTAGTACTTTTAGGATTTCCTGTATTGGACATCCATCAGGTTCTTTGAAGATATTTTGGAAATAGTCAACACATGCTGCTACTTTTTCTTTAAATGAGCATACTAGGTTTCCTTCCTGGTTTTTTATTTCACAAATCGTTTTTACATTCCTTCTGTGGGTTGCATAGTTGTGAAATAATTGATAGTTCTTTTCCCTTGCTTCAAGCCACAGTGGTCTTCTCTTAAGGTGTAGGGTTTTCTCTTCATTATCCAGAATTTTCTCTTTCTTGTTCTCCAAGGTTTTCATCCTATCACTTTCCTCTAAGATAAAAAACCCATTTTCATTCCTTTGGTACATGTCCTTTATACTCTCTTCTATTTACTTTAACTCATTTTGTGTAGAGGCTTTCTTCTTTTTATCCCACTCCTTGGATATTTTCTTTTCCCTTACTAATTTGTCTGCAAACTGTTGCATTGCACTGAGGCTCAAGGATCCTCTTACAGGTAGCCATGCATTTTGGATTTGGGTTCTATAAAGATCTTCTTCCAACCAAAGGGGATTGAATTTGAATGGGGCTGGTGGATTTTTCTCTGGAGGGATTATTAGTAAGGAAATGGGTCTGTGATCTGAAGCGCCCCCTGTCTCTACTACTGATTTTAGGATTAGGTTTTATTTGATAAAAAAATGATCTAGCATTTTTGAAATGGCTTGAGCACCTCCTCTCTTATTTCACCATGTTGGTTCTAACTTAATAAGAACCATATCCACTAATTGCTCATTTTAAAAAAGGTCATAGAAAAAGAGTCCAATACACCTTGTCTGGAATTCTCTCCCCATACTTCTCTAGTTGCTAGGGTAAGGTTCAGATCTCCTCCTAAGATGACATTAGGTTGGTTCATTGCTCCAGTGAGTCTAAACTTCTCCCATAATAGTTTCTCTCAAAAAAAGGGTCATACACATTTAATAATGTGAAGTCCATCCCTGTCGCTTTATCATTCAATTTGGTTTCAATGACAGAGTCAAATTTTCTTGTAGAAATTTGGTTCAAGGCGGGGCTCCAAGCTGTTAATAACCCTCCGGAGTGACCTTCTGCATCTAGGGTTACCATCTCCCAGTATTTGAGTATTCCTTTGACTATGTTTTCTACTTTAGATCCTTCTAGAATTATTTCCTGTATTAATAACACCGTTGGTTAAAGGTTGTTGAGCAACCTTTTGAGGGAGGTTTTTTTTGAGGTCCCCCTAAGCCCTCTTGTGTTGAAGGAAAGTACAAGCATTAAGCACCCCCTTTTGGGGCCACTACTCTAAGAGCCCATTTGAGAGTGGTCTCTTTTCCTTGCTTGACGTCTATAATAGCCTATTTTTGGGCTTTGGATAGAAGTGTTTTTCTCCCTACCCTGGGTTTTTGAGGAGAATTTAAGGCTAATTCCCTCCAGTAGACACCACTTCACTTAAATCCAAAGGAGAGCTTCGAGACTGCAGGTCATATGATCTGTTAAAATCAGCTTTTTTTGGTTTTGTAATAGAATACTGCTCTTTTATGGGAGAAATTAACATTGTAAATTTTTGCTCAAAAGGAGGGGTAAAAGTAACTTTGACTTGCGTTGTTGATCTCAAATCCCTTGCTTTTCTTTCATTGCTTTATATTGATGAAGCAAGTTGAATTTTCTAGCTCCATTCTCCCTCTTTTTTGCAGTTTCCGTTGTCTCCTTCCGTATTCTATGATCCAGATAGTTCTCTAACCATGTCACCCTGCTCCTTAATTGACATGTTCTCCTCTCCGTCTAGTATCTCCTTCCCTTTGTCTGATATCCCTTGAGGTGTTTCCTGTACGTTTTGCAATCCGTCTTCTTCGTTATTTTGTCTATTAGATTATTCTTCTCTGATTATTGGTTTACCCTTCTTTACCCATATCTTCTTGTGAACAGGCTTTGTGGCCCTCTTAGGACAATCCTTCTCCATGTGACCCACCTCCCTACAGTTGAAGCATCTAAAAGGGATCTTCCAGTATTCTAACCTCTGTCACCATGTGCTATCGTGCATCACTATCTTGAGCTCTGCATATAGACCATTTATCAAGTCCATTTTGACCATAATCCTTGCACATCTCCTGTCCAATTTTCTCTCCCAATTATCCTCTATAGCTATGAACTTTCCAAGCCTGTTTCATGGCTTCAAAAAATTTGGGCTACCAAAAAAATATCGGGAGACTAGGAAGAATGACCCAAACCTTCTGCACATTATGGGGTTCTTGAAGTCCACGGTCCACTTCCTAAGTATCAGACCTGATGGTCCCCAACTCCAATTTCGTTCGAAAAGTTTGCAACTATCGTTCATATTTCGTAAATTGATTAGGAACCAGCCCTGGAGGAGTGTGTAGAAGACTGGTTCATACCGTAGTACCTCATTCCAGTTCGCTACTATCCACTGTTGCAGTGTGGTTCTTGTAGTCACCTTATCGTATAAACGACCAACTAGTGCTTTTGTCAAAAACTCTGGTATTTGATCCAATGGAATATCTTTTCCCACAATTAACTCGGGATTATCTTTTCGTTCCTTCATTCCATGACGTTGTTTGTTCGCCACCTTTGATCCTTCATGCGAATTATAATTCTGCGTGGATTGATTGGACTCAGATTGTCCTTAGTATGATTTACTTCCTGCGCCACTTCCTCCATCCGTGTCGAATGGACCTCCTCTTGTGTGCAAAAAATCTTACCACCTTCACTCTCTTCTTCGTAATCCACAGCCTCCAAATACATGTCTGCTCCTCTTCTTTTCTCCCTGTCTTAACCCTTCTTCCCTTCATTCCTCCTTAAAAAATTTAAAACTTAAAACTTTGTCCCTCCTTCGTCACGTCAAAATATCCAGACGTACTCCTGCCGCAGAGATCCATCGCAACCCCTCATATTGTATCATATATATATATATCTATATATATATATATATATATAAGATCATCAATATTAATATTAATTATTAATTAATTATTTAAATGAAAATACATGCCTCTTAGTAAAGACACGATGGGATTATATAAGACCCATAATTGTAAATGTAATATCAATTTACTTATCTATCATACATTACATTTTTACTTTCTACTTAGCCATTTATGGCTTTTCTATGTTACTTGTTCTAGTTATTCGATTATTGAGGAACTTTGTTCCTCCAGTGGTATCAGAGCTAGTTTTGATTCCAACCCTTGGACACACCCTTTATTAGACCTTGTTTTATAAACATTTCATAGTTTCTTTGAATCCAGGTCCTTGACCAAGATTTAAAAAAAAAAAAGTTTCTTTGCCATTATCCAAAATCTTGTTAAATTTTTTTTATTATTCCGCTGCATACTTGAAGGAAATCAAAGATCAAAAAGAAGAAAAGGAAGGTGCACAGAACGAATAAAGAAAAAAGTAAAAAGAAAAAGAATAAATAAATAAATAAATAAAAGGAGGGGAAAAGGAAAAACAAAAAAATAGGACATTATCCTAAAAGAAAAGAAAAAAAAGAAGTAAAAAGTAAAACAAAAAAGGGTAAAAAGTAAAACCACACGTGGTTTCTTAATAAGTGGGTTTGGGTTTATTCTCCAACAACAAACAAAAAAATGTGAATTGAACATGGGTGGGGAAGGTAACACTCATTCCTCCCAACCACCCAATTTACACCATTTTACAAAACTTAAGGGGAAACAAATATAAAAGTGCATAATAATTGCTACTAAGAAGCAATTATTAATAAATAATATTAATATTTAATATTTAATAATTGTAATAAATTACAATTTTTATATACAAAGGGAAAAGAGAACAAATCAAAATCAGGAAAGAAGAAAAAGCGAAAATGAAAGAGACTGATTTTAATAAAACAAAGAAAATATTTCTCAATGTTTCGACAAAAGTACCGATGGCGATGCTGAAAGTTAATGGGATATTTGATGAAAGTCCAATTTCCATCACTATTTTTCCATCCAATGAGGAAATTTTTAGAAACATTGATGTCGCAAATCAAGTACAAGTTCAAGAATCAATGAAGAATGAGTCAAACGAAGATCAAATAGAAGTACCATTACAAATCGATGATTATTATTTTGCAGCTCAATTCACTGTCACAGCTATAGACGACCATCTCATCGACATAATGTTGGGTTATAACTGGTTGGAAACACTAGGAACATTCTCCGTCAATGCAAAAAAGAAGTGCATCGCTTTTATTCATGAGAAGAAGAAAATAACACTATAGGATTTCTCCATGGTTGTTCATGTATCTCAAACTACAGAGGAAGAATCAACTGATGGACGATATGAAGAGTTGGAAGACGAAATAGAGATTTTAAACAAACTCCTCATGGACAAAGATGATGAATTGGAGCACATCCAGAGAAAGAGACAAAATCAAGAATTCGAGTTATGTCAACATCAACAAAATAAGGAAAAACTTTAGCAACAGTATGATGACATTAAGAATACACATAAGTTGGAAATTACAAAAATCAACAAGGTGTTATCAAGCAATACTGAAGAAATTTTTTGACTACGAAATCATAAAAAAACATTAAATACCATTATTAAAAAAATGAAACATATTCGCAAGAAGGAACAATCCATTGAAGACCTCGAAGGAAGAGTTCTAGAAAATCAAGAAGAAAACCAACGCCTAAATAATCTTAACCAAGAACTAGAGAAACAAATCGAGAAGTTAAAATAGGACAAAAAATTGCAAGACAAAAGGTTCGAGAAGATTCAGAGTAAGAATAATATACTGGAGAACAAAATAGCGCAAATCCAAAAAGAAGCATTTAGTCTCTCTGAAAAACAAATTCAAGTTGAGGAAGTACATTCAGTCATCATCACAGATAAAAAAGAATTTAGTACAGTCGAAGAACAAACAACAAGAACTCCTTATCAACACCCCAATTATAAATGTTATTTTAATCAATGACAAGGTCAAAATGAACACACACAAAGGAGATATGATGTCAGACACGCCAAAACAACAAATAAAAATACAAAACAACAAACAAGAAGACCTATCCCACAAAATGATCAAATAGATTTGATAATAGTATATTTGGGATGGACCACATCAGACATGATGCAACAGTTCTTATAGGGAATTCGTAACTCGTATCGCCTCGTTTCATCAAATGTCGCAATGACCAAACACAAAATATTGAGAGATAACATTCAAGAAAAAAATAAAACGTAAGCCATGTCTTCTCTAATCTTTGAGGACAAAGGTTCTCTAAGGGGAAGGCAATGTTATATAAGT